>CAXIVR010000005.1:14322587-14915087 GCA_964035755.1 Teleogryllus oceanicus
AAACCTTTTAAGGGGGTTTGTAAAAATTAGGTTTTTATTCTTTTGTGTGTTTACGGACCTCAAACAAAACACGTAACGGTATTGTTAATACCCTTGCGGGCCATTCTGATTCATTATGCCCTCGAACCTTTTGAATACTTTATGTCCCGCTCTAATACCAACACAACACTTACATTTTTATGAATTCAATTTCTTAAAGTTACGATGCAAGGAAATACAATAAATAAATGGCATAATGCTCTAATAAGTAAAATAACTAAATACAAACCTTATTTTGATTCATTGATATATAAATTACAATTTTGGTATGTTCCCGTGAATATATAATTGCCACCAGTCACTCATTTTTAACTGTAACGTATCACCTTTTTTAAAAGACATATTATGCTTCTTGTGTAGCAGCACTATTCGTAGTAATGTGATTATAAGGCACATCAGCTAACATCTCAATTGTTATTTTTTGTGTTATGAAATATTCTAAATTCCTTTTGGCAAGAACAAATAACTAAAATAATTTAATGTTCAATTAGATTATGTACTTCCTTGTAAGATATAGCTATTCATATGTTAATTTGTGAATTTAATTTTATATTGCAGAGCCACTGATGATGGGAAAAATTTCCCGAAAGACGTGTATGGCTGAATTTTCTGCAAAGTAAATTTATATAGCCTACTATTGTGGTTGATATCTCTTACATCCCGGATATTTTAAAAGTACCGTTTCGTCAGTGCAATTTACACTGTTATTCACACTGTTATATAACTCTCAAATACACTAAACATTTTCATATATTTTTTAAAATTTTATTGTAAACCACTGTCCGTAGTTTTGTTTGCTTTTGCGAGAATTTCCGCAGAACTTCAAAACATTCTTTCATTTTGTACAAACTAATCTGTCCAAAAACGATTATGCAATAGTAATAAGATACACACTCTGTTTTGTGTATCTGAGGTCATATTGACAAATGACTATTACAATGCAACGTTTCACTTTAGACGCAAAAAAATTATAAAATGTTTCGAATTCTCGTTTAATTCAGCAACGAACTAGTAAAGCATAAAGTTTAATATACACCACGGGCTTAACTAGCTTTTTGCCCCTCAGCCGACTTCAAACCCGGGCCAGAAGTCCTGGTGTTCATAGTCGCCCTCTGGCAAAACATATTTAACGCCCTTGATACATAAATAACTTACCCACGAGTGTTTTCTTCCCGCCTGCCATATGGAAATATTTAAACGTAAGAATCAGGAGGGAGAGAGGGATACTACATGCGCAGGAAAGTGTTGTACCACGATTCTTCGGATTCGATTCTTAACTGAAGACCACATTTTCCAAACCCAACTTTAAAAATAAAAAAATAAAAGGGCTTTTACAAATTTTATATTATTACTCATTTTCACATTTCTGATGAACATTGATTTAACTTAGTTGCTTTACATTAATTACAGTAGCAATTTACGTATTTAAGGATTTACATTAATATTACCAACTATATTTCACGTTGCTTTGGAAGTAAATATTGTTCTTAACTCAGTGTTTTATTTTATAAATTAAATTTATATTTTATTGGTAGTTATCCTTCAAATGAATGATAGATATTCAAAACTAAAATTTAAAATTAGCTCACGATTGAAATTGATATTACCGTTTTCCAAAATGCAAATGAATAAGTGTCTAAATGTAAATCGATTTTCAAATCGTTGAATGTGAATTATTGTAACACTCATCAATTTACACCGTCAAATCAGGAATGAGATCAACATATCACTATGGCGTTAACATTTGCCTTGGAACACTTCTTGAATACATACCACATTATTAATTTGTGAACTTTGTTAATACTTGTGAGTTCTTAAATTTTCTTGAAAACAAAAAATCTCTGCCGGTCTGATGCCGAGATCTGTAAAGGCTGAAGGGGTTGTAATATTTTCGTGTTCCTCTCCAGTTACCAATCATAGTTAAAAATAATCACAGTGGTTTGCTAAATGACCTGAAGTTAAAATGCGACTTAAAAATCACTCCAAAAATTAAAATGATGAAAATTGCACGCAATGTATGAATGGCAAATTATGCAGGCAGAACATACGGAAGTAGACATTTAAATGGAAATGAGTTATATAAAAAAGAAATATATAAAATACGTAAACGCAATATAAATTTCCTTAATTATCCTGAGGTATCCGATTCTAATTAAACAATTTTCAACAGATATAAAAGACATTTTTACACAAATCGCTGCAGCGCTTTTTACAGAACAGAATAATAAAAATTCACTGTACAAATACACATTTCTCTCAATCCCAGTTCATCAATAAAGGTGGGTGGTAAAAGCCTTTGTATTAACAGCTTAATGATAATTTGCTATTTTCCTAATTTTACATTTTATAAAGGAAGGTGATTAACGATAACACAGCAATGTTGTAGAGCAATTCTGCTTAATAAAACTAAACTGAGTCATGACCACAAGCAGCAAACAGCCGCCAACGAAGACGAACAAGAGTGAATCAGAAGCGACGTGACGTAAGCACTATGCACGAGGTGAGGCGGCTGCGTGGAGGAAAAGGAGGCGATGCTTTCTTTCCCAGTCCTTCCCCGCAGAGGTCGCTCCCCTCCTCCCCTCCTCTCCCCTCCCCTCCCCCTCCCCCCCTCGTAAGACCGGTTCAGGCTCTGTGCCAGACTGGCCGGAGACGTCGCGTTGCCCCACGGACACCATTCCACTTAACCAAGAGAATGGGTGTGTCGACTTCCTGCTTTTTTCGGATTTTGTGGAAGGAGGCTAGTTCCTCGAATCTCCGCGCGGTGCGTTAGACTCCCGTTAAGTTATTATGATGGCGTCATGCGCATTCAAAATTTTGTTTATAGTTTTCACTTGTAAATATGCTGCAAGCATCGTAATAATTTAGTATTAACATGTTCATTTACATGTTTTTCAATAGAAGTTGTTCGACAGTTGTATGAAAAATCCATATTTACTCTAAGTACTATTCTTTTTTATATTTTCTTTCATAACACAGCTTCACTCTTGAACACATTTAAAATTATTTTTTCCAATTAATGTAATGATTGTAGGTCTCTGGCTTACTTTTAAGAACAATTGTATTTTTTCTTCTTTGTTTCCTTTCTTATAACATTTTTTATTTAAAAAAAACTTCAATTACAATATGAACATTTTATATTTTTTCTCATATTTATTATATCCCGGAACATATTTTCCCCATCTTTAGGTTCTATAATTGAACATAAAAATATAAAAATTAATTTACTTTTAAATGAAATCTCTCAAATTTTTTTTTACAAATCTAAAATGTACAACGTTTAAATTGTATAAACTCGTACACATCATACAAGTTAAAAGCTCACCTGCTGTAAAATTTCAGAAATTATTTTTAAAATATTAAATAAAATTAATTTTTACCTTATTTCTGTTGTCATGTTCTGGCAATTTTCAATAAATATATCATTAGAAACCAAAAAGAGCAGTGAGAAGAAAAAGAGAGCTATGAGAAAACAAAATACGTATAGAAGTCCTTAATCAATACTAAGTAAAAATACAAGGAAAGTTATATAATATAGTGTCATAGAATTGTGTAAATTTATTTAACTATCTGAATATTCAAAATTTTTTTTTTTAATAGTTTATTTTGTATGTTAAGTTCATCTTTTTTTCATCTTTTTTTAATTTTTACAATCCTTACGAGGAATTTTATAAACTGTATTTTGTAATTCATCTTCAATTCACTGGTCTTTAACATTTTGTATAATTGTACTCTTATTTTTCTTTATTAAATTTAAATTTAAAAATAGAACTTCCTGAAAAATATTATAATTTGTATTGCTTCATGTAAATTTTACAACAGCCATATTGCAACAGCGATCTAATAAGGCATAACAAGAGGAATTCATTTGGATTTCTAACATTGCATAAGATGAGGAGGTCACAGCGTCCTTTTGGAATGGCCCATACGAACGTTTGTCATAGTGAAGGAGAAACGGGCAGGCGTGTTAGGGCGATGGACGGGGGTCCACGTCTTCGCCTAATTAATCCACGGCCCAATTACTGTCAGGCGGCGCAGATAATGACTTATGCGGGTCGAAGGGCGGATGGCAGCGCTCCCACCAACACTGGCGAACTCGGAGGCTCATGGAGGTACGGTTGCCTGGTTTCAGAGATGCGATATCGACAACAAAACATCGATATTTTGAAATATCGATGTTCATACTTTTTAAAAAAATTCGATGTTCAAAATACATCGACCCAATACTATCGAAGTTATTAAGCATGGGGGGGGTGGGTATGTTGTGCTTATTAATATATAATTGTCATGTAGCTTACAGAACAAAGTTAAAGAAAATGTTTATTACCTTATTGGATAATACGAAAATAATATACTATAATTATCAACGGAAATTCAACCAACTTATTATGCACTCTCGGTGACTTTGGTCTGGGGAATGTTCAAATTCTGGTTATCGGAAAATTATTGTATTTTAATTGTTATATTTTTTCATTCACAAGCAAAATATCAACTGTATGGACAGCAGCTTTCAAGTTGGCTCAAGACGGTACGCGCTCTACATTGAACCCTAGAGTTCAACGAAGCAATATTCACTCCGCGAAACAGCTATCCGTAGGAGTGAGTCTGGGCCCGCAGCGGCCACGTGGATATAACGGGCGGTCTGGCTCAGATCAGATTTGGACTGTGCTTGAAGTAGATCAGATTTGGACTGTGCTTGAATGCTTTAAGTTATTGTTGTGGATTCCGTTACACCGACTACGCAAGTGCTCTGTATCATTCTGTTGGAATTGTTAGTGACTAGGCTCCACACTTGTACGTCTAGTGATAAAACGGCGAACGTCTGCGGGTATTCTGTTTTCTCTTCTGGCGAGTGTTATATCCTGGCATTGTTTACTGCGCGATTTGGAATGCGGCATTTTTGTAAAGCTGAAAGCTCAATAAACTGTTATTGTTGGTAACTTCAGTCTTCCTACATTTTTCATACATTTCATCAATCAAGTAAAAATACCGAGTTCAAACATCGAAGTTAATATATCGTTTTTTGTTCAAAACATGGATGTTTGAAAACATCAATATCGATGTCGCATTCTGGCCTGATATTATCCGCGCACGTTTTCGATTTGCTAGTTCCGTGAGGAGTGGGGCGTTTGGTTATTTTGAGAAAAGGAATTTTATATCAAAATTGTAGTTGGTTTTTTGGTGCAAAATAGTTTCTGTAATGTGGGAACAAACATTTCTGGTTATAAGATTTTGCCTACAACGCTCGTTGCTATCATTAACTTTAACAACTAACGTTGGCAAAGGAGTGGGGTTACGTATTCCGGGGCTCAAGCAAACTTGTGCGTATAATACTAGATCCATCGCACTCTTCGAAGCCCCGGACGAAGTGTTCATTGACGAAGAAAACTGACAGGAACACTTGCGTATGATTGATTGATTTATTGATTTTTTCGTGTTTCCGGGCGCGTCAACTTCTCTGGTTTGATTGATTGATTTTTTCGTGTTTCGTCATTAGTCCCGTTAGTGTAGTGCATGTTTTTTCTCGGGAGATGGTTGTGATCTTCCCCCGCTGGATGGCGAGATCCAGCGCCGACCTACAGTCGGCTAGACTCCAGGCCGTGTATTAGGCCGCACTAAATTCGCAATATGGCAGTTTAAAAGATTTCCTGTCGGAATAGCCAACTTACGAAACTATAACTCTGATCAAGTCTCTCGCTTTTGTTTTGTTTGTTGTCTCATTCACAATCCTCACGCGGTCTCGAGTCTTGTCCACTGTTCAATAATACATGTTTCGTTATTAAAAAGAGATGTTCATCTATAAACGAATATTAACTCTGTGAATAATTATTAAGTTAATTAAGAATTATCATTGTGAACTATTGCGAGCTTAAGAAGTGTTAAAAAGTGTAAAGTGCAAATGAAAAATACAACCTCAAAAGTTATCTGCGGTCATACTTTTAACAGTTTTTCTCCATTTCTTGTATATTCTTAAGTTAGTTCTTAAGTGAATTCAAAATTGTAAGTTAAATGTAAATTTTATAGGGCTTTTTAACAGTTTTGTTCTTTTGTTTGTTTTCTTCAGTTAGTTCTTAATTTAATTAACAATAGTATAATTAGTCTAAATTAAGTATATTATAGGGTTAAAAGTTTTCTTTTTTTGGATTATCTACCAGTATTTTTCTAATTCATTATTATCTAACTTTGTCATGGCTCTGACTGAATGCGTCTTTTCCCTTGGTACATGATGTTGAAATCTAAAATCAGCCCCTAAGCAGTCGTCCTAACCGGTGTTTGTGCATTCTCATATTGCTTTTATGATTCTATGAATGTATTTTAGATTTTTGTCAACATTTGATACGTATTGCTAAATTAATATCTCTTAGAATTTATATTTTCGAGGCAAACCTTTAGGATTTTCCTGAGTCAGTAATGTTTGTTTTGTTTTTAAAATTATCTTAATTATATTTTTTTTGTTGCTCAATGTTGAAGAGCATGCACACTTCCTTTGTTTTCCCTGGTTTCCCCCGGTCGCTTAAGGCAAATGCTGGGACGTTGTATTCTTGTCACGTTTGTGAGCCCAGGGGCATGACATCTGTAAGTTGTATTATTTACTTATTACTAAGTATTATTATTACTGTTTTTATTTACTAAATGTATCTATTAATTCAATTCTTATCTATAAATTTATGTATTACGTGGTTAGGCGGAAGAGCGGGCCTGATGGCCCGAGTCTCGCCACATAAATAAAGTCATTATTCATTATTATTATACTTCTATGTTATTAATGATTTGAGATGTGTGTCAACAGTTCCTTCACGTTTTGAACTGGTAGTAATGAGTTTTATTGAACGCAAATAAATACCACAATTATTGAAGTTAATTAACGTGATATACATGATAAATATGAAAATCATCATTAGTGTAAGTAAGTCTTCAATAACTTATCCATTATTACCAGATACAGTCTTTGAATACGTGTTATCTTCAAAAATTATTTCAATTAACTTTATTCCTTTTTTTTAAAAAAAAAAAAAATTAATTTAAAACAAGAAATACTAAACGGTTAAAAAAAAAAAATTATTATTACTAAAGAAAACAATTGGAAAATAATTAAACTCAAAAACGCCCAGTACTACTAAATAAATAAATTGAACGATAAAAGGCAAAGAACGAAGAGCACCAAAACGCAAAATGCAAATCTTTAGCAACACTCGTAAACTAACACAACTTCACTTGGATGGCTTTAAATGTTGGCGGAATCTACAGAGTAGTCATTGTTTCATTACAAACTTAAATTTTAAAAAATGTCCCTACCGCTTGAAGGTAATATACACAGGGTATTTGTGTGACGGTTGGCAACAACTTTTGCCAACATAAAACGAAACGAAACTACCCTAAATGGAGTATAAATGTATGTTCTCATCCGACAGTGACTTTTTCAAAAGTTGTCCCGTTAGTTCGGCTTTTTAGCTGGCCAGCAGCTTAGTGGGGTTTCCTCCTAACCAGGACTCTCCCACCAGCGGGGCACCGCCCCAGCCGGGACAAGCTCTAAGCTCCCGACCGGTCTCCCGGGATATGTGGTAGTGTAGTGCATGTTAGTGTAAGTGTGTGTGTGTAAAGGGGTGAGGATATGACAAAGAAGAGGAAGGACAGATCGCCCGCGGTCCGTGGCCCGTTTAGTATGGTACTGCTGCGGCATTCGCCTGGTGTTGATCGGAGAAACCATGGAAAACTACCGATCAGAGCAGCCGGCCGCTAAAGTTCTCCTCCAGACAGAGATTGAAATGGACCTAGCTGAAAAGCTAGTGTCGAAAATCCTGCCGCCGCCAGGACTCGAACCTAGGACCTCCCGGTCAGAGGCGCTGCAGTGACATCAGTTTATGTACTGAGCTACCGCTCCTGTAACTTGCGTAATTACGACTACATTTGTATTGCGAATGCAGAAAATTTACTACAGACGCAGCCAAATCATTTCTGATGAAATTCGTACTGAATAATATGACCGTGTTTTGCAATCTACGACGATATGCCAGTAGCTATGCAACAGTCTAACTACGTAACTAAACGACTCAATTCTCACAAGTAACTTTTTTTATTGCTTCATTTATTCATTCATTATTTGGTACCACTTCCCAGAATACATTTGGAAGATACGCAAAGCATGTAAAGAGGTGACGGAAAACGATGTGAATTGATTGAATATATACTAGATGTTAATTATAAAATTTGTAGAAAATATTTATTTTAAGTAATTTCTAATAACTAACAAAAACATGAAAACTAATTGAAAATTGATGAAACATCCACAAAGAGTGTAGAAATAATCAAAGCTTGTCAATTTTGGAGTCAACGTTAATTATTGCAGGAAACAATTCCGTTGAAGATAACAGAGGCAAACAAAAAGTTTGTACGTTGCAATAGTGTTTTGGTATCTTAGGAACAAAAACGAATTTACTCGCTGCATTTAAATGCGCCGTAACAAGTAATGAGAATTCGAAACGTACAGTGCAGCAATAGCACAGAATGTACCTCAATGGCGAACAATGATTAGCATAAGACGGAAGCAGACATGCAATATAGACATAAACAGTACTCAGCGTCTGTTGACTATAGATTCAACGAGCGTGCTCAATGTTCTACCGTGACCTGAGAAACTGCGATTAGAAAACGGTCAGGGCCAAACAAAATCGTTTCCTTGCAGGCATTAGAATGCCTCAGGTTGCATTAACTGAGCTGAATACACATTTGCAGAACTTGGGCGTACAATTGTGTCAACAGGCAGACTGTGGTGCGCCCGGAACTTAAGTCAAATGAAATGTGCTAATGAATCTTATGAAATTGCATGGGTATTAAATTTTCAATTCAATCAACTATTAAAACACTATTATCATAATTAATAAAAGAACTATTCCATAAAGCAACAACAGAAAACATGCTTAAGTAATATTCCAATTATGTAAATTCAACTACACCTCACCACTGAATCATTAGGGTTATAAGTGCTAAAAAGAAAAACATTGCTTAAAATATCACAATTTTTAAAAGATAAAATAGTTTTTCGTAGATGAAAACACTACAATTACGCATTTAGTTTTCAGTAACTAATCAGAGAATAAAGAAATGAGGCACTGGCCAACAAGGCTGAATTCAATTTTAAATTTAAAACCGAGACGATTATATCAAGGAAGAGTAACTTGTATTTTGAAAATGTACATTCAACATCTCAGGATGTCAATATTGTATAATTGTAACAGTAAATATCATCAGTATTCAGTTTTAGAAGCTCAGAGTCGTCTACAAGTTTCTCATTTAAAGTATGTTAGTGTAACTTTAAATCCTTTATTTTTATTCACTTGCCAGAAATTTATGTTTAATTGCTGAATAGACAGTAATGTTATAATTGACTCTTAGACGTTTTGACAGGTCGTAAACCGGAATCACTTCACTCAATCCGGAGAAGTCCACGGTATCATGCGGTGTGTGACCAACCATCATATTTCTAAGTGACACATCTTTCACCATACATCCAAATATTACCAAAAATTAAGTTTTAAACTTGAAAATACTCAAAATAATCGTTTGTTCATATAAAATTAAACAAAATGGATAATAATGTTTGTTTCGTCGAAAATATTTATTTTTTGCAACAATAAAAATATTTATTTTTGAGTGATCTACAATTTGTTACGAGACTATGGAACGCTACTGTATGTCTACTTCAAATCCCAAGATAAACAGGAAAAAAAATTGTATTTACCTAAAAGACTCTGCCTTACTAATGATATACTAACATCAGACTATGTCTACAGGAGAATTCTAGAAACTGGCAGCTCTGATCAGTAGTTTTCCGGAACTTCTCCGATCATTATTGGACGAATGCCGAAGCAGCACCCTTAACAAACGTGCACGATCTTTGCATTCTCTCCTTTGTCCTATCCTCTATCCTTATTCACTTTTCACACATGCTTGCTTGCCCCTACCACCACTCATTCCGAGAGATCGTCTTAGAGATCAAACGACGGGACGGTGCCCCGCTGGTGGAGAATACTTGGAGAGGAAAATCCGCAGACTGACGTGTAGGACGGCGCCAGTCCTACATGTCAATGGTTAGTCTGTCGAAGACTGGAGTGACACACAGCCCCCTCCCGGAATATAATATGCACTACACTAATGATCATAGCAGTTGAAGAGCGAGGGGAAACAAAACAATGAAACTATCAATTAAAATGTTCAGCATTATAAGAATATTATCCGGTATTTCCTTATCAGAACAGAAGTTACCTTCTGTATTCATGATCGTAAAGTATTATTTATTTATTTACTTATTTACTTATCTATTTACTTATTTACTTATCTATTTACTTATTTACTTATCTATTTATATATCTATTTCGTGTCTATTTACTTATCTATCTATTTACTTGTGTGTGAATTCTTGTGTGAAGTGAATTCTGTGCACATTTCAAAATTCTGTGATTCCTACACTGGAGTCATATACTACATAAATTTTGAAAATTAAAAAAAAGCTCTCATGTAATCAAATCTATTTTCAAAAGATACATAAGCAATAAATTTTGGGTCTTATCCATGATGTTCTTCGTCAAGAAATAATACTTCCTGCCGCAACAACATGGAAACGATAATTTGAATAACTATACTTCGCAATAAATTCTAGAAGACGTGCACAGATAATGAATTTACATTTATGTCCAGAAGCAAAACAAGGGACTATCTCAGCATTTACTCAATGGATCAAGGAAACTGGACGAAAAACCTGATCGACATGAGTCACTGACCCGGAGGCTGCTGTACAATGCTTGATACAGGTTGTTTACACACGCGCACACGCCACACCACACGCACACACACGCACACACACACGCACACACACACACACACGCACACACACACACGCACACACACACACACACACACACACACACACACACACACACACACACACACACACACACACACACACACACACACACACACCACACACACACCACACACACACGCACTTGCACACACACACACACACACACACACAGATATATATCACAGATACATTATATATTTTTATTTTCAGGTGACCTTGAGGCACGGTCACCTCGCGTGCTTCCCAGACCTCACTTGCAGCTCGAGGAGAGCGCACTCCAGCCCAGTGGGATCTCCACGCGAGGAGTGGTTTTTGTGCTGGGAGAAGACGCGGCTGCCGCCCGCACTTTGTTGATTACCGGAAGAACGCGATCCACAGTGCGCTACCGACCAAAGCCACAGAATGAAGTTGAATATCGCAAACGAGTCCCAGGGGAGGCCAACTTACGGAGGCTACTTGGCATGCTCTTCAACGTATTTTACAAACTTCGATGCTTCTACTCGGGCTGCCCGCGCCAACTATCAACACCATCAAGAATTTATGAACGATTCTCAATATTCAAATGTGAGTTTCGTTCCACATTACGACGCTTTGGTTCAAGTAATAAGCACTGTTGTAGTATTTTTAGTTCAGAGTAAAATGAATCCTTTTCGATTTCTAGTTCGATTTCTCAACTAGAACAATGGATTGTCGACTGCAATAGAAACTACCTGTACCGAGAAAAGGAATGGAAACTTACGAATTTTTAAAGAGAAACTATCAATAAAAAATTACGCCAGCTGCGTCACAAAATCTTATAGGACACTTGAAGTAAGGACACAGGTATGCAAAAGAATGGTCAGTGCCTGATCACCAGAGGAGAATTTTAATAAAATGTCATTTCCTTTTCAATTTAGAACAGAAGCCGTTTTGTGTAGAAATTAATTTTATGTTATGGAAAGAAATCACCTATTTTGAGTATTTTTTCAATTTTTGTCCATTGCGACCAATAAGTCATTTTTACCTTTTCCATCATTTTAATGCATTTTCGCTGATTTCATCGATTTTAATATCGTTTTAATGGTACGATGCTTCAAATAATATTTATGAGATGCAACAAATGTTTCTCCACAGAACTCCCGAGTAGCCTATTCGATTTCTTCGCTTAGAAACAGTAATGTCAGCCTTGTAATCAAAAGTTCCTGTGACGCCTATTAGCGCTATTGTCGGCAGAGTCATTGATTGATTGATTGATTTTTCGTGTTTCTGGGCGCGTCAGCAGCTTCGGTCACTAGTGCCGTTATTGTAGTGCATGTTTTTCTCGGGAGACGGTGGTGATCTTCCCGCTGGATGGCGAGATCCGGCGCCGACCTACCGTCGGCTAGTGGGTTTCCCCTAACCAGGACTCTCCCCCAGCGGACACCGCCCAAGCCGGGACAAGCTGTAAGCTCCCGACCGGTCTCCGGAATGTGTGGTAGTGTAGTGCATGTTAGTGTAAGTGTGTGTGTGTAAGAGGAGAGGATAGGACAAGGAAGAGGAAGGAAAGATCGCGCGCGGTCCGTGGCCCGTCTGGTAGAGTACTGCTCCGGCATTCGCCGGTGTTGATCGGAGAAACAACGGAAAAAGTACCGATCAGAGCAGCCGGCCGCTAGCATTCTCCTCCAGACAGCGACTGAAGGAAGGGAGAGGAATCGTACCTGTTTTTGAGGCGCTGCGAAGGGAGAAGCGGCGGCGGCAGGATGGCGCGCAGGGTGTCCGAAGAGGTTGAAGGATCTACCGGCTCCTGCGGGCACCAACGCCTCTCGGTGGCAAACACTCACAGTACTCTTCTCACCTTCATTCTTACTTAGTAAAGAGGGAAAATAAAAATGCTTGTTGTCACTCCTTGATATCTAAAAATTTTATAATGCTTGCTCCTTTCTGTAGTAAATTACTTCCTTAACAAGTTGTGTAGTGTGAAATCACCCCATGTGGGACTTTGATGGCGAAAAATTGGTTGACGGCTAATCATCTGCCCGTCTGGATGCCCGTCTGGCTGTCCGTGTTTGTCCGACTGTCCACTTTCCTTTCTGACTGTTCCTTTTCCGTCTGTCTCTCTGTTTGTCCATCTGTCTATCTCTCCGCTTCTCCTTCTGTCTGCTGGTCTGTCTGTCTGTGTCTCCTCTCATCGCTCTGGATCTGTATGCTGAGCAACGCTAGCTCCTAAACTCTTCAGCTAATTTACACCGAAATAGGTATTCCTGAATCGATCTGATTAAACTCCATGCCATATGAATTTAAACGGATATTCTTATCTTTGAGTGTACTTTAAATGAAGCTTCAACATTTGACAATTTTCTCAAAATTCAAATTTGTTAATTATATTTCTCGAATAATTAAAATACGTTCGTAGAATGACGCAGAGTACGTTTTCATTGAACAATCTGAATTTCTAAAATTGCAGATGTTAAGTCTTTTCGGCATTTTCTTACAACATTACTGAAGATAGAGATTTATTTTGTAATGGAATCTTTTCTTTAAAATTAGATTCTTTGAAGTAATGTCAATAGAAATCTTTGAATTTTTTAAAACAGCCAATGCAAATGTTCAACTTTGTTTCTAAAGCTCTCGGACGGCTGGGTTAATCTACGAGCCTCATAACTTGAATAGCACGTCAAATCTAGGAGAATAGAGTGGGAAAAGCCAATTTGAAAAGAAAAAAATGCTGGTTTGAAACACGTTCGCAGGTTCAAGTAACATTAAAATATTGCGTAGCCGCTGCAAGTAATGGGAGAAAGTGTGTCCTTTTGTAGCATCATTAGTTGGCGTGGCGGTTGCGGTGCTCTATCACTCCAACCCGGTTCGCAGATGACAATGCCTCCTGACCTCACAACACGGCTTCTAGTCTTGGAAATGCGTCCTGGTGCCAGTGACCTCAGACTACGAGAAATTGAAAATGACAAAACAATTTCTATGGAAATCTATGCTTCTGGAAACAAAATTATAGAAAAATAATTTATTGCTAATATTTTGAGAACACGTTGGCGTCTTTCTCTACCTTAAATGACTCGCCGGAAATGGAAATTTAACAGTTTGTTTCTAAACGCGTTGAAAAACATGAATTATCTCATTTAAAGTCAGTTGAAACAATGTTGCAACTCGACGATTACTGCATTGTATAGTGTTGACTAAATTGCAAAAAGTCATACGTTATTATTTCTATAAGTGAAAGATTTGTAAGCTTCTTGTAGTATTGAATTCAGAAACATTAATGAATTCACATTTCTTCAACTTTTATAGATATTTTAGTGGTTAATGAAAAATGCGTACAGCTCGTAAGGTTTTAGAAGTCTAGGTTGGCAGAGAGAAAGCAATGATACATTTCCATTCAGTTCATTTGTAAATAAGTAATTATGACAATTATTATAGCAACAGACTCTTTATTTTTTATGAAATTATTTTTAATTTAATTACAATTTTTGGAATTGTTGGTATTAAAGGTTGACATAGAAAATAAACCCGAGTGTTAATTGTTTTTAATAGTAAAAATTAAATAATATATTAAGGGTCTAATATTACCTAAGGAATAAAGTATAAAGAATAGGCATTTTACTAACAGCAGGTGCTTACTTAAAATTGTAGTTGTCAAATCTGGGGATATCGATTTCATAGTCGTTCCTTCGTGACGCTTACTTAAGAAAATGCATTTTAAGTTCACATCACATAGAACTCTCATTGCTTCTTAAAAATTGTCATAAATGCCTTGAAATGTGTGAAACCTATTGTGAAGCGTATAAAAACAAATATAAAGTATAATTATTGATTACATTTTACAGAGTGGACACTTCCTATTAATTTGACCTAGTTTTAGTAGTTTTGTGAGAAATGTAACGTGAACAGAGTCATAAACATTCCAATTTACTGGTTTAAAACACGTAGGATACTTCTAGGCAGTGAAGAACTGTAGCGCTTCTGGGAAAGTGCTGATTTTTTGAAAACTCCTTTAGAGGCGTCTATGACACCACAAAAGTGGACACTGCTTTCTCCTAGTATATGTAATAAATTCCTTTCACGAATGCTACTATAGGCTTTGCTTTCGGTCGAGGCGCTCCGCTTGTTAGGAATTTTAAAGTGATGCTCCTATGAGTAGCAGGTGCCAACAATACGAAAAGCATGTGCAGTTGCGGCACCGCCGGCCTGGATGACCGAGGTGGCTGGAGCATGTGCCGACTCAGTGCCTTGGTCTGAAGGGTTGCGGGTTCGAGGCCCGCCGTGGCACGGTTGTTTGTTCCTTGTCTTTCACGTTGTTCCTTGTCTTTCACGTATGTGAGTTGCCGGAAGGCCTTGTGGGTCTGCTAACCACAGGCCGAGCCCGCAAGTGTGTCTAGTGCAAGGTTAATATGTGTACAAATGGTAATACATGGGAAATAGTGGGTACCCGGCGCGGATAGTCAAAATCATGTCCTGAGGCTGGAAGACGCCCTAGGAAATGCAGTTCCGGCACTTGGGCCTGTATTTATAAATCTCTGCAGGGGCCTACCAGGCCTAGCAGGCTGCCAGTGTTCGGATTTGCGATTATGAATGGCCTCCAGCCAATTCCAGTTGCCTCTTGAACTCTAGCAAGCCCAGATGGTAGGCCCTAAGAGCGCTGTTGGCAGGCTTTAAACACGACCCTAGATGTCTTGTGTGGCTCTGTTGTGAGTTCAGTGACCAGGAATGCTTAGCTCGAGTCAGCCGCGCAGCATGTGTTCCGTGAGCAAGGATTGATTGATTGATTTTTCGTGTTTGCAGGCGCGTCAGCTGCTTTGGCCATTAGTTCCGTTAGTGGAGTGCATGTTTTTCTCGGGAGATGGAGGTGATCTTCCCGCTGGATGGCGAGATCCGGCGCCGACCCACCGTCGGCTAGTGGGTTTTCCCTAACCAGGACTCCCACCAGCCGGGCACCGCACCCAGCCGGGACAAGCTGTAAGCTCCGGCCGGTCTCCCGGAATATGTGGTAGTGTAGTGCATGTTAGTGTAAATTGTGTGTAAGGGAGAGGATAGGACAGAAGAGGAAAGACAGATCGCGCGGTCAGTCTCCTCCAGACAGCGACTGAATTCGATCTAGCTGAAAAGCTAGTGTCGAAAATCCTGTCCTAGAACCTAGGACCTCTCGGTCAGAGGCACTGCAGTGACATCAGTTGATGCACTGAGCTACCGATATCGGTGCAATACTTTGGATGTTGCAGTCGCTTTCATAAAAAGAATACCAATTATTTTATTTTTTTAAGTATACTTTCTAATAGTATTACTGTAGTACCATTGATTTTGTTTTATCTTTTACGTCCTTTATTAGTGTAGATAACAGAAAACAACATAAAAATTCATGAACTCATTGCTATATGTACCCACATCATGAAATGTTAAATAAATCTTTAGGGTGAATAAAAATAAGTTTTTAAGTATCTTTGCTATTTAAAAGGCTAAAGGACGTTTTTTTGATTCCACTCAAATGCAATCGTTATAGTGAGAATTGTACTAACTCAACATTTGCAACTGTTTAGAAAATTTTAAGAGGAAGAACTTAAGTGTACCTTATATTACGGATACTTTTACTGGAAGTTGATTTCTTTAATCTCAAATTAATCAAAAAAATGTTTGGAGTTTATTCGTTTTAAAGAGAACATGATTCAGCACTCTTTTGCATATTAATTTGTCAAGCACTTTGACTTTCATTTTCAGAATATTGTCTGGCTTTGAGAATCCTTTCCCTATTAATGAAAGCATTATAATCATAAAGCAGTCATGAACGCACCATCAAAAATGCTTATCGTATACATATTGTATTTTAGTAATTAGAATGTGATATCCATGTGATAACCGAGATTCACTTCGAACACTACTAACGATTCAACGTGATTCGTTTCAAAATCGAATGAGTTCGAGTGCAAATTCGTTGTTCACAGACTTTCTGCTTTAACTCGACGAGCAGGGGATAAGAGAGGTAACTGTTCCACGGCATTAATTTTCGTAGCATAGCTTGAGTAAGTCGCTCACGAGGCCATCATTACAAGAAGTGGAGGCACTGCTCCAGGTCATTTTGATTATGTTCTCCTTGGCCACAGAAGCTGTAATTCCCTAAAGCAGCGATCGAGAGGCAGCAGCAAGAAGGTGAACGAATGGCCGTCATACTCCGCCAAGTTGGGCGCGGCCCGATTCCAGCGCGCTCTCCCGGGAGCGAGGGAAGAGAAGGGAAGGGGAGGGACTTCGCAAAAACCCCGCCACGGCGATCGAGTGGCAGGGTGGGAGCGAACAGGGAGGGCGGCGGAGAGGGCACTAGGCGAGAGGAGATGAGGAGGAGAAGCGTGGCAAGGGGAGGATGCCTTGGAAACGAGGGCAAGGAGGGACGCTGGGATGGGTGAAGAGGAGACTAGAGGAAGGTGGGTGGTGGGAGGGATTGGGCGAGATGGCGTGAGATTTGAAGGTGAAGCAAAAGGTCAGGTGGTGAGAGTGGGGCACAAGGTGGGTTGGTGGAAGTGCAGGTCGGGGTGCGGGCAGGGAGGGAGTGGAAGGGTGGGAGATGGGAAGGAGGAGGATCCGGGAGTGGCGAATGGGAGCGAAATGTTGCGGAACAGGGCTGGGTGGAGTCGAGTGGGTGCGGATAGGGTCAGGAGGGAAATGGCAGGGGGTAATACTCCGTCGAAGAGTCTCAGGCAGGATGGAACAACGTTGGGTGGGGTAGAGCGCATGGGGAAGGAGGTTAAAGTGAGGAGAGATGGGGCGGAGCGGAGGAGACGGATATACAGGGGCGAGAGTGGGTTACGGTGGGGAGGGGGCGTGGTGAATTGGGATGGAATGGAGCGGGGTGGAGCAAGGATGAGGCGTGTTGTGGCAAGGCGAAGAGGCAGGGTGAGCGGGACGAAATGAGCCTGGCGTGGTGTGAGAGGGTTAATTGATTGATTTTTCGTGTTTTCGGCGCGTCAATTTCTTTGGTTATTAGTCCCGTAAGTGAAATGTATGTTTTTCAGGGGAAGACTGTGTTCTTTCCTCGCTGGATGGCGAGATCCGGCACTGACCTACCGTCGGCTAGCGAGGTTTCCCCCTAACCAGAACTCTCCCACCAGCGGGCACCACCCCAGCCGGAACAAGCTCTAAGCTCCCGACGGGTCTCCCGGAATATGTGGTAGTGTAGTGCATGTTAGTGTGTGTGTGTGTGTGTAAGTACGGGGTGAGGATATGACAAGGAAGAGGAAGGACAAATCGCGCGCGGTCCGTGGCCCGTTTGGTAGAGGTTCTGCTCTGGCATTCGCCTGGTCTTGATTGGAGAAACCACGGAAACAACCGATCAGAGCAGCCGGCCGCTGAATTCTCTTCCAGGCAGCGACTGAATTCAACCAGCTGAAAAGCTGTGTCAAAAATCCTGCCGCCGTCAGGACTCTGACCTAGGACCTCTCAGTCCGAGGTGTGGAGAGGGTGGAGGACGGAACGTACCAGAGCGAGACGGGGAGGGCGGAGCGGGGCGAGGCAAAGCGGGGCGGTGGTGGGGTGGGCGACGCAGCGCGGGGCGGGCCAGAGTTCGTGGAGGGCGAGTCGCCTGTGCAACAGAGTGGGGGCAGGGCGGGGTGGGGTGGGGCAGTCGGGCGAGTGCAACTGGGACGCGAGGAACATGTGCGGCGACGTTATCTCCAGTTCACGGTCGGCTTCTTTGCGACTGCGGATGCCCCGCCCCACCTTCCCAGAAGCGCCCTTCGCCCCACCCCCATCCCGCCGGCCTGTTGACCTGCATTACTTGCGGACTCCACTCGCGTTTTTCAAGAGATAGGCGTTGTTCATCGGAGGAGGGTTGCTGGTAATAACAAGATAAATTCTTCAATATTGTCACTGTAAATAGAAGGATTATGAACACTTTTTAGGATGCGCTAGGCAAACACAGTTCACGTGTT
This sequence comes from Teleogryllus oceanicus, assembly GCA_964035755.1. Taxonomy (NCBI): domain Eukaryota; kingdom Metazoa; phylum Arthropoda; class Insecta; order Orthoptera; family Gryllidae; genus Teleogryllus; species Teleogryllus oceanicus. The sequence goes on from CAXIVR010000005.1 coordinate 14,341,365, forward strand.
TTCCAATCACAGTTCAATCACTGTTCACGTGTCCAATCTCGTGTTCTTGTAAATCAGGGTAATGCCTTTCTTGCATGACGGAAATACGTAGCAGATGAAAGAGTAGGACAATACTGCGAATGAGTATATCGAAGCAACACCCAAATATATTAGAAGTATTCCGTTTCATTATAAATCTAGACAGTATTTTGCATAGTGCTCTACAGAGTGGTTCCTTAAGCTGTTGCCTTCGAATATCTCGTGAAAAGTTGCAGATACTGAAATGTGATTTTCGTAAGTAATATCACGAAGTGCTGGATAGCCCATAAATTCACGACTCGCGCAGAATGAATTTATCGGCTAGCACAAGCAATTCGAGATATTTAAGATGAACTATATCACGAATTAAGACATTACATGATTCGAATGGATAATTAAAATCAGGAATTACGTAAAGAGAAATATTACTCAAAATTGCTACCGGAATACGTACTTTCATTCAACTCCGAGTGTCACTACATTCAGAAATAACATAATCAAGTAAAATATGAATAACGGTTTAATGCAGCAATTGATTTCAAATGTTTCGATTTTATAGTGATAAAACTTTCAAAACGATTATAACAAAGCTACTTACAAGAACATTTATTAAAACACAATAATTAAACTTGTTGGAATTTGAGTTTCCATATCTTGATATTTTGTGAAGTTTAGAAACGGAAGATGTATAAGTTGAATTGCACAATTAGGATTTGTCGATTTCGAATGTATTGAACACATATGTGTACTCATTAAAGTATTTCTCTGAATAATTTGTGTTGTAACGTTCCACATAGTTTTGATAGCATATACTTGTACTCTTCATCACCTAATCTTCGCATATTAATTGCCTCAAATCTATGTAATTTCGTCATTTGTATTAGGTGTGATGCGTTTTTATTATCTTCTCAAAATTCTTGAAATTGCTTCCATTCGCTTTCTATGTTTCTTTTGCCGTTTTTAGGCACTGAATCTTTAATAATAGATTATGTTTCAGAGTTTTAAACTTACAAAACGACACATTTTAATATTATATTGATGAGCAGAAGCTATTATGGACGTAAACAATTCCTATCTTTATCTTAAAATGGTAAACAAAGTGATTAAAGCGAGTGCAAGAGGTAAATAAAGTGATAATCACATGGCAATAGACATCTGTGATTGGTTTTTAATTTGATTATTTCACTCATGTCTGATCTTGCCGTAAGCAACCAATGTTAAGCAAGAATATATTCAGATAAGAAATCGAAGGTTATCATTGGAGACGGACTTTGATGACCTAATTGATCGCGAAAAATGATCAATAAAGTGCTTTAAAAATGCCCTAAAACCAAAGAAAAATGACGTAAAAAATCGTATCAAAACCAGTTAGGATGAACAACTCAACGTGTTGGATACGTTACTGATGTAATGAATTTCATTCATTTGTTGGAAGAACTCAGCTTGAAAACGTTTGGTTTGGACTGTTCTTTACCAGTAAATCTCTATCTCTTATCCGGCCTAACTGGTAATGGCGCTGTTACACCTCACTAGAATTACATACAACAGCTGTCAAAACAATTTCTGAGGAAACATATCAAATAAACTACTGAGTAATTCTGTGAAGGACATCTCAAGTATTATTTGGAGGCAAGTTCCATTAAAATGACATTAAAATTGATTAAATCAGCAAAAATGGCATATTAGTCGGAATCGACGAAAAAATACTTTTAGTCGAATGACAAAAAATGCAAAATAATGACCTATAAAAATGGGTCATTTCCTTTTTCATACCATAAAATGAATTTCTATACTAAACGGCATTGTTCTAAAGTGAAAAAGATGACATTTCATTGAAATCCGCCCCCTAGTCATAACACTCAATAACATATCAGTTGTGAGATACCAATATCTGAGACATAATATAGTACACTATTTATTATAAACAACGTAAATTATAGGGATAAATATAGTGGAATATGCCAGCATAGCAACGGTAAGCGAGCCGTCGTCAAGATCAACAATCTTCATGCAGTGACCATCGCGGAACGGTTAGTTCATTTTAAGAAATTTAGGGATTGGCTAGGCACGGAAGTACATCAGGCTTGCCAGTAAAAAAACAATCGAAAAGATGAAGCTTTGAAGGGTCGAAAGAATATGAGGCATTCATTCTGACTGAAATCATTAAAATATATTCAGTTTATTTCACAGTGAAAGGTAAATCTGTTTGCTCCTGCGCGACGTGAACCCACAGCCCTAGAGCGTCCCCCGGGCGGGCTGCTCTCCAACACTCCGTCCTCGGCCGCGTACGTCGTTCCCGGAGGCCGTCGGGGCGTGGCTGGCGCGCGGGGCGCTGCGGCCCCGGGTTCGTCCCCAGCGCAGCGGGTCGCCGCCTCATCTTCTTCCTCCCGCCCCCGCGGCGGCGGCGACGGCTGCGGTGGGCAGGTCGGCCGAGGCCGCAGCTCATCTGCAGCTCTGCGCGGCCCCGGTTACCACCTCCGCCGCAGGCCCCTTCCACGATTGGTTGGACCAGGGCGGTAGCTCAGTGCATCAACTGATGTCCTGCAGCACCTCTGACCGGGAGGTCCTAGGTTCCCCCCTCCCACGGCGGCGGGGATTTTCGACTCTGGCTTTCAGCTAGGTCGAGTTCAGTCGGTGCCTGGAGGAATTCTGGCGGCCGGCTGCTCTGATCGGTAGTTTTCCGTGGTTTCTCCGATCAACACCAGGCGAATGCCGGAGCAGTACCCTAACAAACGGGCCCACGGACCGCGCGCGATCTGTCCTGCCGCTTTCTTGTCCTATCCTCTCCCCCTTACACACACACACTGAGCACATATTCGGGAGACCGGTCGGGAGCTTAGAGCTTGTCCCGGCTGGGGCGGTGCCCCGCTGGTGGGAGAGTCCTGGTTAGGGGGAAACCCCACTAGCCGACGGTAGGTCGGCGCCGGATCTCGCCATCCAGCGGGGGAAGACCACCGCTATCTCCTGAGAAAAAACATGCACTACACTAACGGAACTAATGACCAGCAGTTGACGCGCCCGGAAACACGAAAAACAAACAAACGATTGGTTGGTTAGTGATTCCGGGCGCGTCAACTCCCGTGAATCATTAGTCTCGTAAATGAGCGCAGTGTTTTCCTTGAGAGATGGCGGTGATGATCCCCGCTGGATGGCGAAATCTGCGACCACCTCGGGTAACGGAAATTTCTAAACGCTGGTATTGAACCATCATACATTATTATGTATATGTCAATTGTTTGGTTTGTTTTTTCGTCTTTCCGGGCGCGTCAACTGCTTTGGACATTAGTCCCGTTAATTGTAGTGCATGTTTGTTATTCGGGAGATGGCGGTGGTCTTCCAGCTGGATGGCGAGATCCGGCGCCGACCTAGTCGGCTAGCGGAGTTTCTCCCTAACCAGGACTTTCCCCCAGCGGGCACCGCCCCAGTCGAGATAAGCTCTAATCTCCGAGCGGTCTCCCGGAATAGGTAGTAGTGTAGGCGTGTTAGGTGTGTGTGTAAGGGAGAGGATAGGACAAGGAAGGAAGGGAAAAATCGCACGCATCCGTGGCCCGTTTGGTAGGTACTGGTCTGACATTCGCCTGGTGCTGATCGAAGAAATCACGAAAAACAACCGATCAGAGCACGACCGCTAGAATTCTCTTCCAGGCAGTGACTGAATTCGACCTAGCTGAAAAGCTAGCCACTGCTCCCGGAGCCTTCCAAAAAGAACGGCCCCACAATCCATTCACTTGCGGTGGCTCAAGGTATTGTGTTCGACTACAGTGAAGTAACTCAAAAATACTTCAAATGATAATAAAATCTCTGTTCTTCAAGATGGTAATGAAATATTTGGGCCTTACCGGTCTAACTTTTTAATAAAATAATTTGAAATTAGTACAGACTCTTACAGAAAAAAACTTTTTTTGCGGACATAGGTTTTTAAGTTATTGAAGAAGATATACAGTGGAGATATACCTTGTCATTTATTCAATACGTAGTCAATTTTGGTGGAATCAGATGATATAAATGCACGCATGCACTGGCCATTGTAGAGGTACTGCTGCAACATTCATCCAACTGGAAGTATTGGCTCTCGACCTACGAGTTATGCTAGCACAAATCATGCTATTGTCCCACTGTTTCTCTTGTGGTGCAGTGGAAACCGCGCTAAATTACATTATGTATCACACCCAGCCACCAACTGGGGATAATTCATTTGACGTAAACAATGTGGACTAATATTCAGCCAGAAAGAAAGAAAAGGAAAGAAGAAAATAAAAAAATAAAAAAGATAGAAAAGTAAAGAGCTGAAGTCACCCTAACGATTATTAGAGTAACATAGCTTATGAAAATGAACAGTTTTGTGAGATAATTTAATAATATAATCGAACTATTCAGTACCTCGCTTTTAACTATTTACAAATAATTATTTAAATGCGCCGTTCACGTGTAAAGCACCAATTATATAATCTAAAGATGTAATAAAGGGTTGAGTGTTTGACGTTCCAATATCATTTCGGCATTAGAAAATCAATGGAAGCGAACTCCAGAATAGAATTGTAATGCAATAGAAGGAAAATATTCTGTATGAAATAGACAAGTGCTATGATTTTTATTACTAGAAATGTTATGAGTTTATTACTGCCGAGGCCAAAAGTTAAAAATCCAGGCGGAGTGTCATCCCAACAAACAGGTCACGAACCATGCCGATCTCTCCTTCCTCTTCCTTGTCCTATCCTCACCCTGATTTACATTTACATGCACTACACCACGACACATGTCGGGATCGTTTGGGAGCTTAGAATATGGCCCGGGTGGGGTGGTGTCACGCTAATGGGAGATATCTGGTTGAAGAAACTTCTCACAAACCGACTAAGGTTAGTTAGTTAATGCCTTATTTACGTGGCGAGACCCGGGCCATCAGGCCCGCTCTTCCGTCTAACCACGCAAATTTCGCTACGCTCGTTTTACCACCTAGCGGAGAAAGGAGGTATTATCTTGGGCGACAGAAACAGGCGGAACTCAATTTTGCTCAGAGGCTTCATGTTTAAGCAGGATCTTTTACATGCAGTTAATCTACCATGGAACATCTGCTTTACTTTCCCTCCGAAAGAAGGCGTACGAAGAGTTTTTCTACTTCGATCGGGTTTGAACCCAAACTCAGAGTACAACGGTCCGATAAGCTAACCGTTATACCGAATCCGCAAGGTCGGCGTCGAATCGTCATCCGAAAGATCATTGCCACCTCCACAAGGTATGTATTCTTCTCAACTAATACCGGTCCATGTAGATATTATACTTCTAATCTGTACCATATTTCATGGAATATACTTGGCTCCAAGCATATTGTAGAATTCTGATTGGATGTTGTTGACGTTCTTATAAGAAGAAATAAAAAGTCATCTTCATCAACATATCAGTGTGAAGATTTATCGAAACTTTGATGAAATCCGGCATGATATGCATTTTGCGCATTTGAAAGGAACCAGATATTCAGTCGTAGAAAGTGAATTTTGGAGAGAAGAGAGTTTGTTGATATGTTGACAGAGATGACTTCTTTTATTCTTCTTCAAGCATATTTATGTTGTCAAATTAGAATGTGTTTAATTTCCTAGTTTTTTTATAATATTTCCCACTGATGTTTCATTTTTTGTAATGATTTTCTGCAAACAATTTCTTGCTAATGCTTTCCATACCAAAAAAAATTTAGAACCCTTTTCTAGTTTACTTCTAAAGCTCGTCAGTGGCATATTGGCACTTCACTCATAAACAGACTGAAAATATTTTTTAGGGCAGAGGACACCAAGAGTGTTGACTTCGAGATCCATGTGCCAAATTTGCCATATTAATTAATATGCAATGATTAATCAGATGCCATAATTAATCAAAGTGTCCTAGTTCAAGGAATATCTGTGCGATTAATTACTTGCTTTCGGATCAGCGCTTTAAATGTTTTAAATCTTTCTAATTTTACAAACATCTATTTATTAATAAGAATGTAGGAAGAGTCATGAGGTCTAATCTTTTCTTCAATTCCAATTCAATTTATTTTATTAGTCATTTGCCTACAGGATTATCCTATTACAAATTGCAAACACGAACAAGTTTCATTACAAATAACTTCTGATAGAACAGGTAGTTAGACAGATACAATATAAATATCATAACAAATACAAATAATACAGTAAAACTTTTTCTTCTTTTGATGGATTTCAATTCTTTAAAGGGTTTTCAAGTTTTTATTCAAAGTTTTGAAAGTTTGAATTTTTGAAGCTTAGTGCAAACCAAGTTCAATGTCTGTTAGAAGACATTACAAAATTGATGTTGTTTGTAAGTCGTTTGTTTTTAACTTTTGAAATATGCAGGTAATATTGAGAAAATATGTCTGTGCTCCAACAGACTTATATTGGCTGTGAGATGAATAGATTTGGGTGACAAGCACCTTTATTTACTGTAGGGCAATCCTGCCAATAAATATCTATAGCTCCACGTAATTGGAAATGTTCTTCGAAGGATTAATGCAGCGCTCAGGACAGATGTATAGAAGAAACAAACCATCGTATTTTAGTAAAACTGCACGTAACTAATGAAAATAATGCACAATGTAAGTCAAAAGGTGCCTTGAATGCGATTAGAGTATTAATTATAGAGTAGGTGTGAGAATTTACAATGTTTTTATTTTATAAATATCTGAGTAGGGCATTACGAGTTTACTCAATCAGATCGGAGCGTGCTCAGTGCATAACAGATGTCACTGCAGCGCCTCTGACCTGGAGGTCCTAGGTTCGAGCCCTGGGCACTGCTTTTCAGCTAGGTCGAATTCAGTCACTGTCTGAGAATTCTAACGACCGGCTGCTCTGGCCGGTAGTTTTCCAATGGTTCCTCCGATCAACACAAGGCGAATGCCGGAGCAGTACTGTAACAAACGGGCCACGGACCGCGCGCGATCTCTCCTTCCTCTTCCTGGTCGTATATTCACCTTACACACACTTACACTAACATGCACTATACTAGCGCACATGCCGGAAGACCGGTTGGGAGCTTAGAGCTGTCCTGGCTGGGGCGATGCCACTGCTGGTGGGAGATATCTGGTTGGGGTAAGCCCCGCTAGTCGACGGTAGGTCGGCACCGGATCTGACCATCCACCGGGAAGACCACCGCCACCTCGCTGAAAGCACGCACTACATAGGGACTAATGACCATAGTAATTGACGCGCTCGGAATCCTAACAATCAATCAACTCAATCAGACTGCTTTCCGGTCGCCTTGCTACGTCGCGGCGGCTGGTGGTCAAACAATGAAACAACAGCTGTTTACGAACCTGGTCACTAGCCTCGGAAAATGCTAAAACATGTTTTATACTTCATCAACCTCTGATAATGAGACTACGTTGGATATTTTGTGTAGTATATTAATTATCTAAAATTTAAAATTATCGCCAAATTGCTCTAACCTCAGTCGCCTTCAGCAGCAAATTAAGCGGAGCTAGAAAAGACCAGCAATGGTGCAATGCCTTGTTCGTCTCTGGGTCAAAACAGTGTCGCTGTTTCTTGCATTCCACTCTGTGAACAACTCGAACTGGTGGGTGGCATGGAAATCGTGTGAGGCAACGAGGCCGGTGGATTTCAACAACTTATTATTTAATATTAACTTATTAAATCAACGTCTTGCAATACATTATATAACAAATGACTGAACGTATAAACTGTTAACACGTTTAACTTCAAATATTTAATGTTAAGTGTTTTCAAGTACGAATGAAAACTTTTTCATTGTTTGATCATTGTTCATTGCTTCCGACAAGTTCGTGCAGTTTTTGTGGAAAGAGATTTTTGATTAGAATTTTCGATGTTCTACGTCTTAGTAAAAAGAATAAACAATGCAAGTGTAAGAGGCAATGATAATGAACCAACAATTTTCTAACATTCTGTAAAATCCGTTGTGATATACCAAAATGACGGACATTTTTGTTTAGACAAATAAAGGTCAAAAATATTGCAAAGACGTGTTTCTATGGTGCAGATACGGAGAGGAATCATAGCAACGCGAGTTCGTCCTGAGACGTGGGTTTCTATGGTGCAGATACGCAGAGTTTCACCATAGCAACGCGAGTTCGATCCTGAGACGTGGGTTTCTATGGTGCAGATACGCAGAGGGTACACCATAACGCGGGTTCGTCCTGAGACGTGGGTTCCTATGGTGCAAATCGCAGAGGTACACCATAGCAACGCGAGTTCGTCCTGAGACGTGGGTTTCTATGGTGCAGATACGCAGAGGTACCACCATGCAACGCGAGTTCGTCCTGAGACGTGAAGTTTCTATGGTGCAGATACGCAGAGGTCACCGTAGCAACGCGAAAAGAAAAACAGCGAGTTTTGAAGGGTGGATGAGATTGGGAATGAGGATGTTCCGACTCGTGTCGTGAGTGAGCAGATCGCTTGTGCGGTTTTCGTGAGGTTAATTATCAAATAGGACTTGTAATATTTTGTGAGAATGAACATTAAACATAATATTTCGCATTATTTGCAACTGGAATTTGTAAAATTTTCGTGTTGTACCATTGCAAACTCGGACATGTAATATTTTATGAGTGAACTGGAAAGTGAACTTGAATATTTTCGCAATGAAGTTGCAAGACTTGACTTACAAATTTTACCAGCGAATGTGATGCCAGGTTAGGTGATAGAAAATAATATTAGAAGGATAGTATTATGACTTGGAAAAAGTAATCAGTTTGAAATAGGTGCCCATCTGAAACGCAAGATAAAAGTACAGCAGTGTTTGTGAGGTGGTTGGAGAAAGTTTCGACTTGGTCGCTGATCGTCGTGGACTTCAACAAGAAGGAAGATTGGTCTATCTGCCGGGACATCAAGCGACGTGCGCACGAAAGAGGCAAGAAACGATAAAAGGTTCTATAACGCTGTCATTGCAATAACAGAAAAATGGTCATGACCTAGCAATAACTTCAATAATCAATTATAGTCCGATAACACTTGGCATACATAATAAATTATAATTCCTAGTTTCAAAGAAAAATGATTCTCATTTGCCATTACTACAATCTAGAGTAGACATTTTAGAATTATTTTCAGATTCCTCGCCACTCCGTACGGATGGCAGATTGATAATTGAGTTGCGGGTAAGTAGCAACAATTATTTCATAAGAACCCGTCCCGAGCTAACAGGATTTACATTTATTTGTAATATATCCGAAGACAGTAATAGATAATTAGGAATTTAAGTGTAACCTTTTCCTGCACCCAATTGTTTATAAATTCGGAAATTGGTTTCGACTGACATTTTATTATCAATAAGTAATATAGAAACATTTCACTGTATAGCATAGGAAACTTATGGTGCTATAACACTACATTTGTTCTCACATTATACTTAAATTAGCAATTTTCTAAAATTCAGTGCTCAACGATAATGAGATCTATACTATTCTGTTAAGTGTTTCTTTTTCTATTCAGTGAAAAAAAAAAACGTTTGAGCGATTTATGATAATTGTACAAATTTGAAACACAAATTACGTAAAACTATCGTTTTGAAAAGATTGTACCTGGCCTTTTTAAAGAGCTGGTAATTTAGAAGAGATTTTGTTTCAGGCAATAAATACTTCAATTTTAATTTTTAAAAAATTTTGTTTTCCGGGGGAAAATTTTAAAGAAAATAGGGGGACGGGCGGACGGACAACGGGCGGACAACGGACGACGAAGGACGGGGGGGAACGGACAACGGGCGGACGGACAACGGAAAAAAGGGGGCAGACAGACGGGGCAGACGACGGGCGGCAGACGGACGGACGGCGGACCGGGCAGACGGGCGACAGACGAACGACAGACAACGGGCGACGCAACGACCAGACAACAGGCAGACAAAAAAGACAAGACAGGAGCCAAACAGACGGGGCGAAACGGCAGACCCGCGAGCAGACGAACGGGGGACGACGGCAGACGAACGGGCAACAAAAGGCAACAGACAGCTACGCTCAATCTTCGATTTTAAAGAATGTTTGCAACAGGTGAACATTTAAGAACAAGAACAGACGGACAGGGCGAACGGACAGACGGAAAGGACAGACGGACGGACAACGGACAACGAACAGGACAAACAGCAGACGGACAGACGAACGACAGACGACAGACGAGACGGACAGACAGCAGACGAACGAACAGACGGCGACGGACAGACGAACGGACAGACGGAACGGACAGACGAACGAACGACAGACGGACGAACAGACGGACGACAGAGCAGACGGACAGACCGAACACAACAGGCAGGACGGACAAGACGGACGAACAGACGAAGGCAGACGGGCAGACGAACGAACAGACAGACGAACGGCAGGACAGACGAACGGCAGACAACGAACGCAGACGGGCAGACGAGACAGACAGACGAGACGAACAGACGAACGGGGCAGACGACGAACGGCAGACAGACGGAGCAGACGGAACGAAGGCAGACGAACGAGCAGACGAGGAGCAGACGAACGAGCAGACGAACGAACAGACAGACGGAGACAGACAGACAGGCAGACGAACGAACAGACAGACGACGGAGCAGACGAACAGACGAACGAGCAGACAGACGAGCAGACAGACGAACAGACAGACGACAGAGAAAGGAGCAGACGAACGAACAGACGAGACGAGCAGACGAACGGAGCAGACAACGAGACAGACGGACGACAGACGAACGACAGACGAACAGACGGACGAACGACAGACAGACGAACGAGCAGACGACGGAACAGACAGACGGGAAAAGACGAACGAACAGACGAACGAGCAGACGAACAGACAGACGGAACAGGAGCAGACGAATGAGACGAACAGACAGACGGAGCAGACGAACGAACAGCAGACGAACGGCAGACAGACGGCAGACGAACGACAGACGAACGGGCAGACGAACGAACAGACAGACGGCAGACGAACGAACGAACAGACGACAGACGACAGACAGGACAGACAACAAAAGACGAGACGAACACAGCGACGAACAGACAGACCAGGCTCCTCTTTCTTCTAATATCCTCCTCCCTTTTTTTAATCCCCTTTGTTCCCCAAAAACCCCCCCTCCCTATTTCCCCGGGCCCCTCCCAAAAAACGTGTTTTATCTTGCCCCCCCGCCCTACCCATCTACTAACAAAAATTTTCCCAACCCCTCCCCCTGATTTCCTTTCATTCCCACCACAGCTTTTCCCCTTTCATTTCCTCACCCCTCAACCCCTTTTGCCCTTTCCACTTCTTCCCCGCCCCCATTTCCTCTTCCCCACCCCCCCCATTCCTCCCCTGAAATTTTCTCCTTCCCTTCTCTCCTCCCCCCTCACCGTCCCCACCTTGCACTCCCCCTTGCGTGCATTTACTCCTGATTTGTCTCTGCCGCTCACCTTCCCCATCTGCCCTGGCCCCTTTCGTCCCTAAAGCCTTCCTCTTCTCTTTTTCTCCCCCTGCCCTTTCCCTTGTCCTCCCCATCGTCCAGCCTTCCCCGTTCTCTAACCCAAAACTCTCCCCTCCCCCGCCCCCCCCGCTCCTCCGATCCCCCTCGCTGACCCTCTCTCCCCCCCTTTCCTTCTTAGGTTTCCATCTGCCCCCCGTGGCTCTCACCCCGTTCCTTCTATCACAGCCCAAAAAAATCCTGTTTCCTCTGCTCTCCCTCCCCCCCCCCACCCCCTTGTCCCTCCCTTTCCCCTTTGTCCCCCTTCTCTTCGCCTTTCTGAAATCAAGCCTCCCCGCCCTCTTTTTTCCCCTTCACAGCTGCATCCACTTTTAAGAAAAAAAAAAGGGGTCTTTTTCAACATAAGGCTTTATTAAGATAGGGCTTTCGACGGCTTTTTCATCGTCAGTCTTGCTGCTGTCGAAAAAAGTCGGACGACTTCCCGACAGCAGCGGACGGATGCCCCAAAAAAGAAAACCGCTTCAAAAGCTAATATTTGCGAATGCCTCTTTTTTCTTTTAAAAACAACAATCCCAAATAAATTTCCCCCAATGCATCCCCCCAAACCCCCACTGGGCCCTCGTGGATATACTCGCTTTTGTTTTGCCGCTCCACCCGATCCCTCCACGGGCATTCACCCCCCCGTGCTCTCACCACGGACCCTTTCGTTCCAGACAGTCCTGCAACTCTTTTTTCCCTTCCCCCCTCGCCCCCCACCCCCATCCCTTCTCCTCATCATTTCTCTGTCTCAAATTCTTTAACCCTCCCAAAAAGATCTCCCACCCCCCTCCCTTTTACCCCTTTCTCATTTCCATTTTCCCGGTCTCCCCCAAATCCTGTTGAACTTACCATCTCTGGCCTCTCCTTCCCCCTCCCTTCGCCTCCCTACCGGTTTCCCCTTGTGCATCATCCCAACCTCTTTCTTTTTCCCCCTCTCAATCTGTAACGTCTTTGCCATCCCCTTGGCTCAGTTCCTCCTTTAAAAAAAACCATCTTCCCTTTTCTTATTTTTCTCTCCCAACGGTGTCCTCTTCACACGCTCGCTCTTAAACCCCCCACCTTCCCCCCCTTTTTACGCTCTTTCTGGGACTCTTTTTTCTGGGTTCCCTTCTCTCTCCCCCCTTCCCCTCTCTTTACCCTTTTAGTCCTCCCCTCCTCCCCCCTTCCCCCGTTCCTTTCACCTCTGCCTCTCTTCTTCCCCTTCCCCCCCACCTTTTTTCGTTTTATCGCAATCCGTCGCTGTCAATGAACTCCGCCAGCCTTCCCGTCTCAAAAGGGCCCCCCTGTCCTCTATTTCTTCTCCCCCCCCACCCTCTCTGCTCAGGCCCGCCCCGATCCCCTCCCATCCCCTCCAATCTCCATCCCCCCCCCTTCAGCACTCGGGAATCTTGGGGGGGCGCCATGCGCGATTAATGGGGTGCGGGCGGAAGCTTGTAAACCGACAGCTGCCATTAGGGCGACAGTTACCCAGCAGTTGCACACTAACGAGCAGAGTGGGTTTTATTATTCGCAACAAGACCGCCCACTTCGGGCGCGCGCAGCCAGGGGGCGGGGGCAGGCGCGACCGCTTTGATCAGCGCGCGCCGTCCGCGGCGAGCCGCCATCCGGAGAGGCCAGCTGGCGGCGGCGGCGGCTGAGTGCAGCGGCGGCGAGGGGCGGTATGCACCGGGCGACACAGCGACATGTGGGCGGGAAGACAGCCCACACAACCTGTCATTAAGGCCTCCTGGGGCCTTCTCCGAGCATTTCATGCATGACTGCCATCGGACTGCACAGGCCGGATCTCCGCAAGAAAATAAAATCCTTGTAGAATGAGTGTATTTATGAGTTATAGTCAAGTCACTTTTAATTATATTACTACATTCAATGATGTAAAGATATTTAGTAAATAAGTGCGAGTAGTTTACAATAATTTTTTTGTTTTTTCTAATAATCATTTTTATGTTTAACAAAGTAATTATTATTTTCTTGCACAATGTACACTTTAATTCGTACAATAAGAGTACACATTATATTGGGATTATTCTTCAGATGAACATACGTATATAAGACATCGATGCAATATTTTATTAAGGTAGATCTAAATATGTAATAAAAGCTCTATTTTTAAATATACTACAAAATATTGTAAAAATATGTAAAATTAGTCCTTATTTCTGAAGTTTCATTCAATCAGTAATATCAAAAGAGCAGGTACAAATAATTTGTTTGCACACTGAATGTTGTTTTCGTTTGATTCATTAAGTCAGTAAACCTAATTCCTTGCATTCATTAACTCAAAAACTGTTTCTCTGGTTCAATAAGTGTTACATCTGGAATCTCAGAAATTTATTTTTAAAAAGAAAAAGGCAAAACATAAAACGAAGAGAAGCTACTGCTTTTATGGCACGTAATATTTCTTGTCCTTGCCCATGTCAGTTGCGCTTTCGAACTGTACGACCAGCGATATAGCGGAGTACAGGGTTACGGCGCCCTTTCCCTCAAATCGCATCGCCTAATATTTTCCATCGAGCAGGAAGGTAGGCGGAAAACACGTGCGTAAAAATGACAGTGAAAGCGGCGAATCACCGAGACGGCAGCTTGTTTTTTTTACCTCGGAACGCCCATCAGAAAAGGTGTTTGCGTCAGGTGACGCACGATGGCGCTGCCGTCGTTTTCTTGCGAATCTGATTCTCCTGCGCTCTCCTCCTACCCCCCCCCCCCCCCTCGCCCCCGCCCATCCGCTGCCAGTTTTTCCTTGAGCAGAAAGCGCCGCCCCGGCTGGCGAAGGCGCCAACTTCTGATGGCCCCGACGCGAGGGGAATGGAAAGGAAAACTGACATCGGAAGAGAGCCTCGCAAGTTTTATTGGAAATATAACCCACTTTACTGCGCCTCGCTGCTAAGTGACAGGTAACTTTTCTAATGGATCTGACATCGAAATAATACGACTGGAGGAAAGGCGACAGAAAGGGATTTGGGCGGTGATGCTTATTGAGAGGATACGGCTAAAAACAACTCAGGTTGTTTTTCGAATCGTTGTTAAATCGCTGTTCATCTCGGATTACACGATTGTAAAACAACGCGTTCTTCCTATCATATAAATGAAATAAAATGAGAAATCAAATGTCTTTCACTGAAATATGACATTCTGTTCCGTCAATCGCATAAAATTCTCATTCACTATTCGTCTCCTAGTTGATCTATTATCCAAATCTCACTAAAACTGACATAGAAAAATTTATAGCGATTTATATGTAATAGAAGAAATAAACCTTTTAATTTCTTACGTTCATTTCCCAAAAATCCGACATGCATTTTACTTATTCTTGCTGATTTTCTAAAACCTTTTCCCCTATATTGTTAATATTCATTAGGCCATAAAAATATGAACGTTTATTTTTAGAATGTCTTCAATAGTTTCAAAACCGCGCTGCATACAACAATCAAAATGGACACACTCATCGTGCGTTTGCAAGATCTGAAACTGTGCTGTAGCCATAAACGCGAGCGGATTCGCTCACGATCAGCAATTGGCCGGATGCAGGTTGAACGGCGTGGGGGGCGGCAGAGAGCCCATTCCGCGCCGGTTACTGCGCCATCTTGCGTAACGAGTTGTTACGAGGCGCTGAGGATGCAGAGGCCACGCGCCGCCGCCAGCGCCAGGGGCGGCCAGGGGAGCGGCCAGGGGGCGGCCAGGGGGCGGCCAGGGGGCGGCCAGGGAGCAGCCAGGAGGCGGCCAGCGGGCGGCCAGGGGGCGGCCAGGGGCGGCCAGGGGGCGGCCAGGGGGCGGCCAAGGGGCGGCCAGGGAGTGGCCAGGGGCAGCTAGGGGCGGCCAGGGGCGGCCGGGGCGGCCAGGAGTGCAGGGGCGGCTAGGGGCGGCCAGGAGTGGCCAGGGCGGCTGGGGCGGCCAGGAGTGGCCAGAGGCGGCCAGGAGTGGCCAGGGACGGCTAGGGGCGGCCAGGGAGCAGCCAGGGAGTGGCCAGGGGGCGGTGTAACGTCCACGTTACCTTGCCTTTATAACTGGCCGTTACAACTTTATATATCCATACAACATCCTTTTTTTATGTTGTATCTTTATAATGTTGTTTATTATATTCTTGACGTTCTTCACTTTCAGATATCATATGAGATAGATTCTTTCTTTTAAAATAACAATTTATTTCACCTTTCAGAGGTTACATACAATTCTTACAATTTCCCTAATTTCAACTTTTTATAAACATCTTTCGTCTTTCAATCTCTAACCCTTTTTTTTATATCATATCAATACTCTCTTTACTATCGTAACCTTTAAATGTTTCAATTTTATTTACATCTCATGTTAATTTTGGGCAAATCCGCCACAAGTTGAAATTACAAACACCTCCCCTCTTTCAAAATTTTATACCTTGGTCCAAAATTTATAAATCTTATAATCAAGTCTAAAATTAATATAATAATAACTTTATTTTATGACAACTAGATTAGTCGAAATGATTTGGAACTTTATTAAACAATCGCATTTCCATGCCTTTCCATTCTATGCTGAACTAACGTTATATGCTTGAAATATCAAACTCCATCTTAAAATTTTACAATTTGCATTTTTTTTCTTTTATTTTGAGAGTTAACTCTTTCTCCAATTTATGACAGAAGACTATCTTTATCTGCCTAGCTCTGAAAAGATTCAATTAAATATTATAAATTTATTGAAGAATTTAATTTCCCTGCAAGGAATTAATGTTTTCTGCAATTCAAATTATCATCACGTATCCTTTAACAGTACCAGTGAGCGGAAACTACTGCCACTTTTGCCCGAAAGTTCTTCATCTTTCAAATTATTTCTTCTTTTTTAAAAGGTCACTTTACTCTCAGTATCTAAAGTTTCGCATCTTTCTCCTCAATTTTTTTCCCTGAAAGACTCACGTTCTAATTGAATTGATTTCTGAAGATTTTCCAATTCATTTTGCAAATCAATATCTTGCATTCATTATCAAAGTTATCTTTTGAAACGTATTGATTGTTTCAGATAATTTGTTGATTTCTCCTATTTTCTCATCAAGATTCTGGTTCTTGACAGAATTTCGTCCCTTAATTCAAGAATTTCTTTATTACCCTCACGATTATCTTTTCCCCTTTAGCTCATCTATTTTTTCCAACCCAAGTAATGTTTTCTTGTTCTCTATTTCTTCCCCCAAAAACCCATCTCTCCTTCAATTCAATAATCTGTTTTTCTCCAGATTTGACTTCATCCTTCAAAGATAAACATTCCAAATCAATTGAAGTCTTGCAAACAGATGGTTCAGAATCCTTTTCTTTCACAGCTCTATCTTCGTGAAATTTGGTGAAATGTTTATTCTTGTCATTATATCTACTTTTGATTTTCTGTTTCCATGGATTCTCCATTCTCTTCAGACTCTTCGTTCGTTTCTATTTCATCATTATTTTGACATTCCTCCCCTTCATTAACGTTTAATATGTTAATTTCATCTCTAAGATTTCTACCCAATTTTTTTTATCAATTTTGCATTTTTATTTCCTAATATATACTCATCTCTGTCTAACTTATCTGAAACTACTACGCTTTCCTAAACCTTTTTCCAAATTGGCCACAATTTCTACTTCTGCTACAGCAAACATATGGGATTTTCTTTTAAAGGGGAGTACATACCCAGACACTTTCCAATATAATGTTCTTGTCTAACTTTTTTTCTTCTATTAAATCTATAGAACATAGAATCACCAAAATTTTCAATTTTTTCCATTTATATAATTTAACTTAGGTGCTAATAAATCTTTCTGGAATTTTTTAAACAATTAACGTGCTCAGATCCTATATTCTTTTCCAATTTTTATATTTTGGCAAAATGGTTTTATAATTCTATACCGTTAAAAAAATAACAATGTACTTCTTTCTTTTAATCCTTCCTCAATTTCTGTTTGTATCAACTTTTTATTATTTTCCCTTTTTGAATTTTGGATTTCTCATAGAATTTGGTAGTATCAGCTGATTTATAAATCTTATTTTTGTTCTAGTAAATATTGATCACAAGTTTTAAATTTTAAAAATTTTTCTCTGGTAATGTCATAATTTCAATTCTTCAACTATGTCACGAGGTTTTGTATATTTAGTCCATTTGCTAACTAGATGCTCTTTAACTACAAAGGGAACGCATCTTTTATTTGTTCCGTTATTAGTAATTCCTTTATTTCCCTCAAATGAGTATATTTACCCTTCAAACCCAACCATTAAGACTTATTTTAGCTATAAGCAATATCTTTCACTTTTATCTGGTTTTTTCTGATCGAAAGGAATCTCTGTCTAATTTTCTGCAGTTCTGTATTTACTCAATAATATTTTTACTATTTCATCTAATCTTTTCTTCCCCTACCATTTCTCTCGTTATATATTCCGCATCATGTCCGCAAATGTGTCATAACAAAAGGGCCCATTGGTCTTTGAAATGTCATCAGCAGAAGCAAAATTTTCAAATTGTTGAAGGTATAAAAAAAATATCATTTTTATTTGATTGAAATTTTCACTTGTGAGTTTCAATGAATTTTGTAATCCCTGAGTTAATTTACCTTCATTATTTATATTGTTTGTTTAAAATATTTCTCGACATCATTACATTTCCAACTCAATTTTGCCAGTTCAATTTCGTGTTTCTCCCCTTTTTATCCTATCCTCCTTTCTTGTTTCCCCTTTCTATCCTCTTCTTCAACCTTACTGTTTCTAAAATCTCTTTTACTATAGTTTCATCATAATCCTCTGTTTGATATTTTTTTATAATATTCTTAAAGTTTCTTTCTCCGAAACCTCGCAGTTCAATTTCTATAAACTGATTAATTTACTTTTCTTACATTTCTTAAAAGCCATTATCTTTGTTTACCAGTTCGACAAGAAAAACTTAAATTAATCTATCTAATACCCGTTTCACACATCAGCTGTCACTCACGTTTCAATCGACAGTTTCTAGGCTCCTTCAAAATCTCCCGACATGGTTAAAACATTCCACAGTTCTCCTTCGTATAAATGTTCCTCCACCAATTAAATCTTGATTACCAACCACAGCAACCACTCACAGTTCAGACTGATGACTCTGATTCTTTGAACACCCTTTCCGTGAACTACAAATCAGGTAAACCCCGTTTTTTCCACCACTTCTTCTAACAATTTCCGTCGTCCACCACTTCTTCTAACAATTTCCCGTCGTACCACCGCTGCCACCAATTTTGAACGTCCACGTTACCTTGCCTATAACTGGCCGTTACAACTTTATATATCCATACAACATCCTTTTTTTATTTGTATCTTATAATGTTGTTTATTATATTCTTTGCGTTCTTCACTTTCAATATCATATGAGATAGATTCTTTCTTTTAAAATAAAATTTATTTCACCTTCAGAGTTACATAATTCATACAATTCCTAATTTCAACTTTTATCAACATCGTTTTGTCTTCAATCTCTCAACCTTTTTTTTTATAATCAATCTCCTGTTACATCAACCTAACAATGTTTTTCCAAATTTATTTACATCTCATGTTACTTGGCAAATCCCAGCAAGTTGAAACGTTACAGCGTGGGCGGCCAGGGGTGGCCAGGGGCGGGTAGGGGTGGCCAGGGGCGCCAGGGACGGCCCGGAGTGGCCAGGGTGGCCAGGGGCGGCTACGGGGCGGCCGGGGGCGCAGGAAGCTGCCCGGGGGTCCAGGGGCGGCCGGGGGCGGCCCGGGCGGCCCGGGGCGCAGGGGCGGGCCCGGTGGCGGCCCGGGGCGGCGGGGCGGCCAGGGGCGGCCGGGGGCGGCCAGGGGGCGGCCAGGGGCGTCAGGGGCGGTCAGGGGCGGTCGGGGCGGTCAGGGGTGGCCAGGGGGCCAGGGGCGGTCAGGGGCGGTCAGGGGCGGTCGGGGCGGCCAGGGGCGGCCAGGGGGGGCCCGAGCGGCCAGGGGCGGAGGGGGGGGCCGGGGGCGCCGAGGGGGCAAAACGGGGCGTCCACGGAAAGCGGCAAAGGGCGAAGAACGTGGCGCAAAGAGAGCAGAGCGAGAAGCGCAACGCAGAAAGGGGAAAGGCAGCGCAGAGGCAAAAGGGCAAATCAGCAAAAGGAAAGGGAAAGTGGCCAGAGCAAGATACAAGGGCAAAGAGACAAAAGGGCAAAGAGGCTAGGGCAAGAGGCCCAGAGCAAAGAGGCCAGGGCAAAGAGACAAGGCAGAGACAAGGGCAAAGAGCCCAGGGTAAAGAGAACAGCGTAAAGAGGGCACTGCAAGAGTGGCGCTCAAAGGGAGCGATGGAGGAAAGTGCAAGATGCAAGCCCCAAAGAGGGCCTTGGTTTTATTATTAACAAAGAAAATATTCTGACAAAATAGTTCAAGATATGCTTCAAAGAGTCAGTACTACTGTAGACGTTTCAGCAGAGGATATTGTAATAAATATCTGTTCAGAAAGTATAAATTAAATGAAATTTGACTTTTGAGATCTGGAATAAGGAGTACATGTTACTACAATGTACGAAATATTGGTAATGTTAGAACTAGCCGGTTACTTAGTCAAGGGCAGTTAAGCTGTATGAATGACAATGTTGAAATCATTTTGGAATTCATTCGTTGCTGTTCATATCAGTCAGGCGTTTGTGGGATCAGGGCGAAGGTTTGCAAGTATTTTGGCATAAAAGTGCTTTGTAAAGTATGCGTTGGCCAGACTCATCATTTCTTTATGTAAGCAAGTTGAAGATCCCCACCTAGTCGCACACTTCTAAATGAGAAGCAGTACATTAATTGATAAATATGGAAACGACACACCTTGTCTGCCATTAACCTTCGTAATTCCCGCCAGCAGTCTGACACCAGGTTATAACATTTTTGCTCAATGTCATCCTGCGGTCCTCACATACCAGAATCTTGTCTTTATGGCTAATGTCAACTTCGTCCGTCTTTAGTCCGAAGTACACCTCCATGTTGTTTCTCCGTCGAACTTAATTTTTAATTACGGATAACGTGAACATTAACAACCTGATTCTGGAATTATACATATTTGTTGTTTAGTTATAACTAACCATGACGTGGTCGATGTGTTTTGACAGAATTACGACGTGGTCCTGACAAAACGAAATTACTCAAAGCAAAACTACGCACCAAAGTCAATGCGAGATTCCAAGTTTGTTGTGCCGAGGCCTTGCGCTGATTGGTCGCAGACCCACCACCAGGGACTGGGCGTGGCGGGGATGGGAGGTCCGGGGAGAGGGGCCTAATTAGCCGCGGGCTGCGGGGCACCTCATTACTCGCCACTTTCCACCCCACGAGCGGCGGCGGGGCGGGGGCGGGGCGGGGCGGCCACGCGGAATGCGGGCGATCCGCCCCGGGCGATATGCCGGGCATCCGCAGCCGCCCGGGCGCCGCGCGCGCGGCACGCCGCTCGCCCCGGCGCAGATCGCCCAGCCGCCCCCACCGCCCACGCCGCCCCTGCCAGCCTGCCACCCACGCCGCCCCCGCCGCCCCCGCCGCCCCGCCGCCCCCGCCACCCGCACCCACGCCGCCCCCGCCGCCCCGCCGCCCCGCCGCCCCGCCGCCCCGCCGCCCCGCCGCCCCGCCGCCCCCGCCGCCCCACCGCCCGCCGCCCGCCGCCCGCCACCCCGCCGCCCCGCCACCCCCGCCGCCCGCGCCCCTGCCGCCCCGCCGCCCCCGCCGCCCCGTCCCCGCCGCCCCGCCCCCGCCGCCCCGCCGCCCCGCGCCCCGCCGCCCCCGCCGCCCCTGTAAGTTTCAACTTCGTTGGCGGATTTGCCAAAGTTAACATGAGATGTAAATAAATATGTGGAAACATTGTTAAAGGTTACGATAGTAACAGAGAGTATTGATATGATATATAAAAAGGTTGAGAGATTGAAAGACGAAAACGATGTTGATCAAAGTTGAAATTGAATGAATTGATGTAACCTCTGAAGGTGAAATAAATTGTTATTTTAAAAGAAAGAATCTATCTCATATGATATATGAAAGTGAAGAACTTCAAAGAATATAAAAAGGCAGTACTCGCAGAATTGACTTGTCCATACTTTTCTGTATTCACATCTGGTCGGATCCTATAGATTCCAAATCTAGAATCGCCTATCAAAGTTGATATGAGGTTGACATTTACATAAATTCTAAATATTAAAAAAATGTGATTTTAAAATTAATTTTTGAAAGAAAACAAACTCTAAAACATATATTTTGTAAACAATGTCAGCAGCGAAACTGATTGATTTATTCATGTTTCCGGGCGCGTCAACTGCTCTAATCATTAGCCCCGTTAGTGTAGTGCATGTTTTTTCTCGGGAGATGGCGGTCATCTTCCCCCGCTGGATGGCGAGATCCGGCATCGACCTACCGTCGGCTCCCTAACCAGGACTCTCCCACCAGCTGGGCACCGCCCCAGCCGGGACAAGCTCTAAGCTCCCGACCACACTCCCGGGATATGTGGTAGTGTTGTGCATGTTAGTGTAAGTGGGTGTGTAAGGGATGAGGATAGGACAAGGAATGCGAAGGACAGATCGCGCGCGGTCCGTGGCCCGTTTGATAGGGTACTGCTCCGGCATTCGCCTGGTGTTGATCGGGGAAACCACGGAAAACTACCGATCAGAGCAGCCGGCCGCTAGAATTCTCCTCTAGACAGCGACTCAATTCGACGTAGCTGAACAGCGAAACGTCATACATCATTTAACAACCCCAATCACAACAACCAAAAATCGAGAAATACGAAATCAAGCAACCCATTTTTGACTGTAAACGACCTCCTATAACTCAAACTTTTTCGCGACGTTGAATAAAAACCCTTCCGCGAAGATTCGCAGAAAGGAGATGGAATCGCTCGAACAGAAGAAGGACGCCTGCGGTTCGCGACCTTTTTGGCGTCAGTGGTCGGACGGGTAAAAAACCACCTCGTCATCGCCGACGAGTTATGGCGCGTCTGTGGTCTGTGGGTGCAACAGCGTTAGTGAATGCATGGAGCTCTGACCCCCACTGCACAAGGAAGCCAGTGACGTATGTAGCATATGGCAGGAATGTGTACTGGCATTTTATTTATTTAGTTAACGTCAATATACAACTAAAAACGTATGTGTATACGTAACTGTATGTGACGTATGCAGTGCCAGATTACCCAATAGGCTGGGTAGGCTACTGCCTGGAGCGAGCAATCTTTGGGAGCGGGACCGGAAGCGGTAGCTCTGTGCATCAACTGATGTCACTGCAGCGCCTCTGACCAGGAAGTCATAGGTTCCAGTTCTGAAGGCGGCAACATTTTTTGACACTGGCTTTTCAGCTAGATAGAATTCATTTGCTGGAGGAGAATTCAAACAACACCAGGCGAATGCTGGAGCGGTACTCTAACAAATGGACCGCGCGCGATCTGTCCTTCCCATTCCTTGTCCTATCCTCGCCCCTTACACACACACTAACACTAACATGCACTACACTACCACATATCCCGGGAGACCGGTCGGGAGCTTAGAGCTTGTCCCGGCTGGGGCGGTGCCCGCTGGTGGGAGAGTCCAGGTTAGCGGGAACTCCACTAGCCGACGGTAGGTCGGCGCCGTATCTCGCCATTCAGAGAGGAATATCACCGCCATCTCCCGAGAAAAAAACATGCACTACACTAACGGGACGAATTACCAGAGCAGTTGACGCGCCCGGAAACACGAAAAAATTAATCATTCAATCATTAGGGGGCGGGCGAATATCGGCGGATGCAAAATTTCATAAGGCGAACTTTTGAATGTTATTTATAGAAATATTTCTTTTCATATTTGTAACAAAAGAAAGTGTTTATTATCCATTGGTATATACAGATGAAATGAATACAAAATTATCGTATATTTATTTAATCAATATCGAGGTGAGAATTATTTACACATATACGTATAATCAATAATTTATAAGTACACAATATTTGCGTCGGTTACAAATATCGTACAACATTCTTTTATTCAAAATATTATAAATAGCTTTAATGTTTTTAAAAAAAGCAAATGAAAAGGAAGCTAAAACATGTGACAGCCTAGGGCGCACAAAAGTCAGGCACTGCACGTATGCCAGAGAAGTGCAATCTGTGCCCGTTTTCATTAACACCGAAATCTCTTCCTCCTCTCATTTACTCGTACTCTTCTTAATTGAATTGGAAAAAAGTGAATGAGTCAAGTTATTACATTTACATATTCTTAAATAAACTAAAATATACATCATAATATTATATTACTAAGAATTTAAAACAATTGTGATTTATTTCTTTATTTTTGTAAATAGGGACACAAATTAGTGGGTTTTTGGTGGAGTAGCACGAACGTTTAGGCTTGCCAAGGGCGCCAGTTTGTGTAGATACGTCTCTGTCGGAAGCCAACTCATTCCGGAACGCTGATCAAGATGATAAATAGCCAATGCCTTATTTAGACATCAAAGTGGTTCGGTGGGCCAAATTTTGCAGATCTCATGGCGCTGCAGACCAATTCCAGCCTTGCCCAGACATCCGCACACTGAATGCGGAAGATGATCGAGATCATGAGGGATCGTCCATGTGACAATATGGGATCATGGTTGGTTGGTTGGTTGGTTGGAAGTGATTCCGGGCGCGTCAACAGCTTACGACATTATTCCCGTTAGTGTAGTGCAAGTTTTTTCCTAGGAGATGGCGATGATTTCCCCCGCTGGATGGCGAGATCCGGCGCCAACCTACCGCCGGCTAGCGGGGTTTCCCCCTAACTAGGGCTCTCCCACCAGCGGGGCACCGCCCCACCCGGGACAAGCTCTAAGCTCCCGACCGGTCTCCCGGGATATGTGGTAGTGTGATGCATTTAAGTGTAAGTGTGTGTAAGGGGAGAGTATAGGAAAAGGAAGAGGAAGGAAAGATCCCGCGCGGTCCGTGGCCCGTTTGTTAGAGTTCTGCTCCGGCATTCGCCTAGTGTTGATCCGTGTAACGACGGAAAACTACCTATCAGAGCAGCTGGCCACTAGAATTCTCCTCCGGACAGCGACAGAATTCGACCTAGCTGAAAAGCCAAGAAGTCTTTCTTGGTCCTGCCGCAAGATTTCGCATGTTCGCGACAGTATCAAGTAGATCTGCAGATCAGGCGACTCTAGCGACAGAAGCAAGAAAGACGCAAAAAGTCGTGCTATATTCCATCTTGAAGATATTACTCTCAGATGCCTTGTTAGAAAAACCCATGTATACTTGGTCAATTTGGCCGCTTCCTGGAGAAAATTCTAGCGGCCGGCTGCTCTGATCGGTAATTTTCTGTGGTTTCTTTGATCACGACCAGACGTTTGCCGGGACTGTACCTTAACAAACGGGCCACGGACACCGAACGATCTTTCCTTCCTCATTCTTGGATCGTTGCCCGCTACTTTCTCCTTTGACACACACACTTACATGCAAAACACTACCACATATGTCAGGAGAGCATTCGTGAGCATAGAGCTTATACCAGCGGCGGTCAACACCTGGCGAATGCTGGAGCAGTACCCAAACAAACGGACCAAGAACCGAACGCGGTCTTTCCTTCCTCTTCCTTATCCTATCCTCTCTCCTTACACGTACACACGCACACTAACATGCACTACACTACCACATATTCCGAGAGATCGGTCGGGAGCATAGAGCTTGTCCCGGCTGGGGCGGTGCCCCGCTGGTGGGAGAGTCCTGGTTAGGGGAAAACTCCGGTAGCCGACGGTAGGTCGGCGCTGGATCTTGCCATGCAGAGGGGGAAGATCACCGCCATCTCCCGAGGTAAAAGCACGCACTACCCTTACGGGACTAATGATCTAAGCTGTTGGTGCGCCTGGAATCACTAATCAACCAACTAACCAAATTTATCTACTAATCGCGCACTTTTTCTTTATACTCCACAGCGGGAGGTGAAGGGAGTGGCTGGTTCTGTCTACGTCACGGCAGAGCAGGGCTGTCAACTTTATTGACAGAAAATTCGGAGTAATAACTCGTCTGAGAGTATATAGCTATGAGACACAACGGAAGGTTTTTTTTTAATTCTGAAGAAATAATTAATAGTTATACAAATAACTGAGTAACAAGAGGTAACATGGTACGCACAGGTCGATAAAAAGAGAGACCGAAAACTACGAAGTCCGCATTGTAATGGAAGCAGGGGGGCAGCACTGCAAACTGAGCCGTGACGTTCCGAGTGGAGCTCATATTTTCTACCGGGCCGTGCTATGCCGGGCTGAGCGAGGACTAGGGGGCTCAAGGATAAAAAAAAGTGCGAGCATAGTACAAGAGAACGTTATTATCCCACGAGCTGCGACAGAAGTGAGGTATGTTTCTCCAGTAGATAAAGTATCTTTATCGTCGTGTGTAATATTGGATTTTATTTTATCTAATTATTTTTCATAAATACGAGTTAAAAAAAACAGGATATATCTTACGTACCTAAAGTTGCTGATACACAGAATTGAGAGAAACAGTTGACACTCATTGTCTAGAACTGTTGCGCGCGCGCAACAAACGAATTATCGATGTCGCTTGCCTAAACGAATTATCTGAAAAATGGCACGTAGCACGCTAACAACAGCTAGCATTTAGATTTGCACAATAACGCAGTCTTTGAGTCGTATTATAAACTACTTAAACTGGTAGTAGCGGATTAAATGCCTATTGCTTGCAGGAGTTTGCATGATCATAACAGAGTAAATAAAAACGTTTTTTAATACTCGTGTGTGATAAAAACGTACTGTAAGAGCATATTATTGACAATGAAGAAGAGTCTGTGATCTTCTGAATAAAATAAATGAAATGGAAAGCCCACCTCACACATTTTACTCTTTCTTCTTGGACAGTCTAATAATTAGCTCGTGCTTTGAGAACCATCGCTATCAGTGACACATCACGCGAATGCAATAAACAACATCCAAATTGTTAAATATTCTGAACAATTGAAAACCTCCATTTAGTCCTTTTAACGCAGAATCTGTGTGTAGTAGAGTGAAGAACGCATATTGCTCTTCCAATTTTATCCTAAATACTCACAAATTGTCCTACAAAATAATAACAATATTCATTATTTTACAGATGTTGCATACGTTTACTTCATGATGAATAAACAGGCAGGCAGATGCATCCAAAATGGAAATAAGTTATTGTCTTTACAATGTATGTAATCGCCCCACAAATGAGAATGGCCATTGTTTTGATTACCAGTTGGGTCACATCCATCATAGAAATTAATAATTAATATCATATGCGAAGCAGAAGCGTTTCAGTAAACAGCAATACTAGCTCCAGTAAAAATAAATTATTGAAAAGCAATAAATATTGAGTACAATTTGAAAAAAGAATACGAAAGCATGTACTGTGTCAACTTCAGTACATTAATTTTCATTTTAACAAGCATTTCATTTTGAGGTGGAAAGTTGTAATCATTATTTTTTATTAAAAGTAAACCAAGAGTTTAATATAAATGTATTTTTTATGAAAGATGAAAATGTGTCGACAGATTGCAGTGCATACAAATGGAATTGACTTAATAGATGATAACGTTTTATTGGCGTTAATTCACTTCTCTAGAATACAAAATTTGTAGTATAATTTGTAGGTCATTTTTTTTCTATTTTTTTGTTCTTGGTGCCATTTTTAAAACTTTTACGCATTTTGTTTCCTTCTCCTGTGTTTGTTAATAAATTTTCATGAATTTACAATGATACACGAAATCAAAGATTTTTCTGTATCATCAGTTCGCAACGATATTCTCTTCTACAATGGACTGTGTTTTATGAACACTTAAAATTACACTGATCTTTGGAATCGTCCTCGACCTTTCAAAACGATCGGACCTAAGAATAACATTCCTCCTAAAATAAAGACATTATATTAAATATGGTTTTATGTAAATACATTTTATTTTAAATTTTAAAAAATTCCGTATTTTTTAAAATATGAGGTCATCTTTCCCTTATTTTTAAGTCATTTTATAAGTCAATTTCAAAGAAGTTTAGATCATCAGATTCCGAGCCCTGATAATTAACAAAACTTTTAATAGAAGTGGGAGACGGGGCTCTAACATTGAAAGTGATTTTTTAACGAAAAGTAATAGGTAGTATAAGTGTGTATTCAAAATCATTACAGCTACTTATATTCAGAGAAGAAAAAAATAATTTCAATGAATTGGAGGGCATACAATACGAATTTCACTCATAAAAAGTGCTTTTTTTATCAGCGCATATCACATTCCACGTGTCATCACACATTCCACATCTCGTGCGTGGCATTCTCTGATTGAGATAATTTTTTTTTCTTGGGTGGCAGCTCGTTTCGGCGTTGCCATACGCCATCGATATCCTTCGGGTTCAATGCATCAACTGATATTACTGCAGTTCCTCTGGCCGGAAGGTCCTAGGTTCGAGTATGGACGGTGGCAGAATTTTCAACACTAGTTTGTCAGCTAGGTCGAATTCAGTCACTGTCTGGAGGAGAATTCTAGGCGGCAGTTGCTCACATCGGTAGTTTATTGATTGATTTTTTCGTGTTTCCGAGCGCGTCAACTGCTTCGGTTATTAGTCCCGTTAGTGTAGTGCATGCTTTTCGGGGGAGATGGCGGTGATCTTCCCCCGCTGGATGGCGAGATCCGGCGCCGACCTACCGTCGGCTAGTGAGGTTTCCCCCTAACCAGGACTCTCCCACAAGCGGGGCACCACCCCAGTCGGGACAAGCTCTAAGCTCCCGACCAGTCTCCCAGAATATGTGGTAGTGTAGTGCATGTTAGTGTATGTACAAGGGGAGAGGTTAGCACAAGGAAGAGGAAGGAAAGATCGCGCGCGGTCCGTGGCCCATTTGGTAGGGTACTGCTCCGGCATTCGCCTGGTGATCGGAGAAACCACGGAAAACTACCGATGAGAGCAGCCGGCCGCTAGAATTTTCCTCCAGGCATTCGACCTATCTGAAAAGCTAGTGTCGAAAATCCTGCCGCCGTCAGGACTCGAACCTAGGACCTCCCGGTCAGAGGCGCTGCAGTGACATCAATTGATGCACCGAGCTACCGCTCCCGGTCGGTAGTTTATATTACTATCACTTTATCTTATCGCGTTTACCGTCTAACAATGCATGGAGTGACATAAACGCATTGTGTATATAACACGTGTAGTATAAAAATAGTTCATAATTAAATCGTTAGAATGCGTTTATTACTCGAAAAACATTGTTACACCATGCAATAAAGGAATTCCTTTTCTTTTTTATTATTATTTTTTTAAGGATTTATATTACGTAAGGTGTGCCTTCGCCTGCTGCATCTGAAGTGTTTCTTTCACTGTGCGACGGGCGAGCGGCGGCGGCGGCGACCTGCTTCAGCAGGCCGTTCCTGCAGCTCCGCCGGCTGATGAAACCTTCCTGAGTCGAAGGCTCAGCGACCGCCGAGCAGCCGCGGGCGACCAGGCCTGCTTTTTCTGCCGCCCAGTGGCGTCGGCTGATGCAACCGCCCCTGCACAGCGAGGAGGGTCGCCGTCCACTCCACCATCGCTATAGAGCGATTTTCCTCAGGATGAGCCAAAGTGACAGCTAGTGCTGGCAACATAACTGAAGGTTCTGTGGCCGTCGTGCCTTCAAGCCCATGAGACTCCCTTCCTGCATTCGTTCGTTTGCAGTTGGCTAACTTGTAAATGGCTTTGACGCTTCCTTTTGTGATGTCCTCGTTCGACAAAAATATAGTGCGCCACGAGAAATAATTGAAATTAGGAAGTGCAGTGTTATGTGCTCTTCTGTAAAAATTAAATTTTTTATATATTACATTGAATTTATTTTTTGTGTAATAAATATTACGTTTATTTTAAAACCGAGAATTGAATGCGACCTGCGTATCGATACACGTGGTTCCGGCCTTTGTGCTGTTGTGTGGCGACTTCTGATTGATAGCTTTCTATTTACATTCGTGACAGTTTTCTTTTACTGATTGTGAGAGCATGTTAAGAGATTTTCCACATACGTAATTAAATTTAAATATTTCCCGGACTCGCGTACGTGCATATACTTCAGCGAAACTCTTACTTCTGCATAGATGTTTTCACAGGAGCCATTAGCACTTTACGAAGGGAGGCTGTCGCGGCGGGAGGGGTACTTCTGAAATACATGTGATGTTCACTTGTTTTCGCGAACTGTCACTCTGGCTCATCCTTAGGAAAATCGTTCTATACAACGGTCATCTCACATCATCATAACTAGGGGGCGGATTCTGATGACCGAAAACGTTGCTGATGATCTAAAATAGCTAGGCCTTTCCTAGACACACGCCTCAATTAGAAAAATCACATCGACAATAAAGTTATACAAGCAAAAATTAAATTACACCAACTAAAACCAATAATAAATAGATCAGCTAAATTCACGTACAATACTGCCTTACTGCTATACACAATTATCATACGACCACTATTATTATATGCATGCCAAGTTTGGATCAGCGCAGCTAAATCAAACACCAAACAACTGCAAGTAATCCAAAATCAGTTCTTATTCACCATCACGAATGTCCCATGGTAGGTCTTCAATGCACAACTCCATAAAGAATTCCAGATAGAACCGATTACCAACCACATTATTATTTTGTCCACCCCCTTCTTCCAAAACATACCAAATATACCTAAACTAACCCCGCTAAGACTCTGCCATAACCCAACTCACAGAATCCGCATTAAAAATAAATTTCCTTTCCATACATTCCTAAATAAATTCTCAGATCTCGATCCAAAGTAGAGATTTGTACAAAGATACCTATACCGCTCTAGTAGTGATGTAAGTTGTATTTTAAGATTATTTGTAAGATTATTGTAAGTTAATTGTTAGTAGATATAAGCAACTATAACAAACGTAGAGTATATTAACACTGATCTTTTTCTTGTTCTATCCAAAAGAAAATAAATAAAAAAAACACCTAAAACATTGCCAAAAATGATCAATAAAATGCTCTTAAAATATTTTTGAAATGTCCTAAAAAACGACTTAAAATGATCAAAACCACTTCAAATGAACAGCTCAACCTGTAATCGTAATCGAGGCTTCTTCCTTTTGTTCAAGGAACTCCGCTTGCAAACTTTTGATTTGGACAGTTTTTTTTTAAGAAAATATCTGCCTTTATCGTGAAATCCGACGAACTGACAATGGCACATATAAGCGTCACAGGAATTTTAGATTACATAGTATTCACAGCGGCTGGCATTACAATATATGAGCGAAGAAATCGAATATGATACTCAGGAATTCTGTGATGAACATTTATTTCATCTCGTAAATATCGATTGAAGCATGTTCCATTAAAATGATATAAAAATCGATTAAATCAGCGAAGAAAGCATTAAGAACTACGTAAAAGACACAAAATTGCATATTACTTGAAATCGACGAAAAATGCAAAAAGAAAAGGTAAAAAATGATTCATTAGTTGAAATAGACGAAAAAAGATACATAAAAATCGGGTATTTCCTTCTGTCATAACATACAATTAATTTCTATACTACTCGGCATTGTTCTTAACTGAAGACCGGGAGCGGTAGCTCAGTGCATCAACTGATGTCACTGCAGCGCCTCTGACCGGGAGGTCCTAGGTTGGAGTCCCGACGGCGGTAGGATTTTCGACACTAGCTTTTCAGCTAGATCGAATTCAGTCGCTGTCTGAAGGAGAATTCTAGCGGCCGACTGCTCCGATCGGTAGTTTTCCGTGGTTTCTCCGAACAACACCAGGCGAATGCCGGAGCAGTACTCTAACAAACGGGCCACGGACCGCGCGCGATTTGTCCTTCCTCTTCCTTGTCCTATCCTCTCCCCTTACACATACACTTACACTAACATGCACTTCACTACCACATATTCCGGGAGGTCGGTCGGGAGCTTAGATCTTGTCCCGGCTGGGGCGGTGCCCTGGGAGAGTCCTGGTTAGGGGGAATCCCCACTAGCCGACGGTAGGTCGGCGCCGGCTCACGCCATTCAGCGGGGAAAGATTACCACCGTCTCCCGAGAAAAAAACATGCACTACACTAACGGGACTAATAACCAAAGCAGTTGGCGCGCCCGGAAACACGAAAAAAACAATCAATCAATAGAAGTGAATAGGAAAAAATGAGCATTTCATTAAAATCCGCCCCCTCATCATAACGAACACGATTGCCGCTTACACCACCACCACCGTAGTTTCTTCCATCATCATTTTCATTATTGCATACACTATTACATCGACTTACATCCTCCGTTACTTTATACATATATTCTGGAGTAATCCTCCGTTACTGTGTATATATTTTCATTTACGCCGCGTTTCGTCGCAGTCTGTGGTCAAGAGGACCGCCAGGTAGCATCTCCGAGTACGCGCCTCCCACCACGCGCTCCTGCGTCACTACCCAGCGGCCAGAATTAGGAAGGAGTAAGGATAAGGATAGGGGTAGGGTTTTGGACACTTCACAGACTTTGGACTAGCCCTTGTGAAGCAGCCAAACTCGATTTGTTGGAACGAATTTGACATGAAATTCGACGGGAATCGAATCCGGATCTCCTTGGTGAAAGGCGAGCGACTTCGCTCTGCGCCACGAGATGACCTTTGACCTGCAACCAAGATGTTGATCGGAGGAACCACGGAAATTTACCGATCAGAGCAGCCGGTGGCGAGAATTGTCCTCCAGACCACGGTTGAATTCGACCTACTACTCAACTCAGACTGCACTGCGTGAGCAAAGATGGACTTCGATTCATTCGTCAATGTCCCAAGTTTTGAAAGGCCCTCCCTGGAAAAAATTGACAATTTTGAAAATATTAATAACTTTGATGTGGTTTTGGAGCGTCGGGGACGCATCACCCAAGCAAATGTAATTCATTTATTTAACGTCCAACAATTGTAACACATTTCAACAAAATGAATTTAGGTGACTTTGAAACACATGTGTTGCCGGTTGCCCGAGCCGATTGGGACCGGGAGCGGTAGCTCAGTGCATCAACTGATGTCACTGCAGCGCCTCTGGCCGGGAGGTCGTTGTTTCGAGTCCTGGCGGAGGCAGAATTTTCGACACTAGCTTTCCAGCTAGGTCGAATTCAGTCGCTGTCTGGAGGAGAATTTTAGCGGCCGGCTGCTCTGATAGGGAGTTTTCCGTGGTTTCTCCGATCAACACCAGGCGAATGCCGGAGCAGTACCCTACCAAACGGGCCACGGACCGCGCGCGAACTGTCCTTCCTCTTCCTTGTCCTGTCATCTCCTATTACACACACACATACACTAACATGCACTACACTATTCCGGGAGACCGGTCGGAAGGTAAGAGCTTGCCCCGACTGGGGCGGTGCCCCGCTGGTGGGAAAGTCCTGGTTAGGGGGAAACTCCACTAGCCGACGGTAGGTCGGCGCCGGATCTCACCATCCAGCGGGGAAGATCACCGCCATCTCCCGGAGAAAAAGACCTGCACTACACTAACGGGACTAATGACCGAACCAGTTGACGCGCCCGAAAACACGAAAAATTCAATCAATCAATCAACCGAGCCGATTGGTCGATTCGTGCTGGTTGCATTTGACATTAATATTTAAATGCGTTTTTAAACCAATCCGTCATACTTTTAAAGTCAAAGTGCAATTCGTCACGTCCCCGTGAAAGTCTCGAGACCTCATTTATAAAGATTGTGTGAGAGCAGCAAAAGATATCTATACTACTGAAATAATACAGGAGACGTGAACAACCACTGTTATTTCGTGTCGCTCAAACCTTATTCTCCCAGACTAAAAAATGACTGATTGCTTCGTTGTTAGTGATTCCGCGCGCGTCAACGACGAAGGTTCCGTAAGTTTATTGCATGTTTTCCCCTTTGTTGGGGGAAAACCGACAAGAAAATGGATTAAAATGATCAATGAGGCATTACGTTTTTAAGTCAAGGCGGATAGAAGAAATTCCCTTGCAACATACATGCCCTGTTCTTGGTAAATATATATTTCAATTAAATTTTCGGAAACTTGTTTAAATCTCTGTTCACAGTGATTTGAATTGATTTATTTAAAGTAGAGTAAAAACTATTCGTGACGAATGGGGAAGACGTAACATATACGCACGTTTTCTTGAGCTTAAGAATTTCATTCCAACATTTGAATTGAATGATGAAAAAATTTTCAAAAAAGCCAGGGTAGTAAAATTTGAAAACTAGACATTTTCGCTCCCGAGTTATAGAAAACTTGTTTGCATCTGTAAACGAACTGCACATTTTTTTAATTGCTAAGAAAGTTAATAGAGATTGTAATGTTTCAGAATTTGTAAAGTCCCCTCACTTCATTACTCTGACCGGAAGTGGTGACTCATGGCATCACCTGATGTCACCATAATGCCTTTGACCGGGAGGTCCTAGGTTCGAGTCCCGACGGTGGCAGGATTTTCGACACTAGCTTTTCAGCTAGATCGAATTCAGTCGCTGTCTGAAAGAGAACTCTCGCGGACGGTTATTCTGATCGGTAGTTATTTGTGGGTTTTCCGATCAACACCAGGGGAATGCCGGAGCAGTACTTTACGAAACGGGCAACGGACCGCGCGCGATATTTCCTTCCTCTTTTCTTGACTTGCCATCACCCCTCAAATATATACACACATGCACTACAGTACCGCACATACCGGGAGCTTAGAGATTCTCCCGGCTGGGGCGGTGCCCCACTGGTGGGAGAGACCTGGTTGGGGAAAACCCCGCTAGCCTACGGTTTGACGGCATCGGATCTCGCTATTCAGCTAGGGAAGATCACCGCCATCTCCGGAGCAAAAAGCATGCATTACACTTCCTGGAATAATGACCTTAGCAGTTGACGCACACGGAATCACAATCAATCAATCATGTAATAATATATCTAGGATCCACTCCCTTTCATATACAAAAAAAAAAAAAAAAAAAAAAACAGGAAATCTGGTTGAGTTGAAAGCTCGAACTTTTTTCTACTCGAAAGCCCCTTCGTGTTTTAAACATATAGATTAGAAAACTTGACTATCTCGCCAACCAGCCCCAGCTGCTTCCGGAGAATAGACCGTCGCTATCGCAGCCGCCATTTCTGCCCCCTCCCCGCCCTCACGCGCCGGCCGGTTCCGAAACATTACGCCTCCCCCTCCGCCGCCGTCGCCGCCGCCGCGTCACCGATACCCGCCATTTAGCGTTAATTTCCACGCAGCTTGATTGCGGAGCCCGCGACCCGCGCAGCGACTTACGACGTCCGCAGCACGGGCAGCGACACAGTGGGCCGAAAGAACCTAGAGGGCGCCAAGGGCACAAAAGAAATTTCAAAAACACGGAAGGAATAATGGATTGATTGACAGATTGATTTTTTCGTGATTGCGGGCGCCAACTGCTTCGGTCATTAGTCCCGTTAGTGTAGTGCATGTTATTTTCTCGGAAGATGGTGGTGATCTTTCCCCACTGGATGGCGAGATCCAGCGCCGACCTACCGTCGGCTAGTGGGGTTTCCCCCTAACCAGGTCTCTCCCACCAGCGGGGCACCGCCCCAGTCGGGACAAGCTCTAAGCTCCCGACCGGTCTCCCGGAATATGTGGTAGTGTAGTGCATGTTAGTGTAAGTGTGTGTGTATAAGGGGAGAGGATAGAACAAGGAAGGTGAAGGAAACCGCGTGCGGTCCGTGGTCCGATTGTTAGGGAACTAGTCCGGCATTCGCCTGGTGTTGATCGGAGAAACCACGGTAAACTACCGATCAGAGCAGTCGGCCGCTAGAATTCTCCTCCAGATAGAGACTGAATTCGACCTCGCTGAAAAGCTAGTGTCGAAAATCCTGCCACCATCAGGACTCGAACCTAGGAC
This sequence comes from Teleogryllus oceanicus, assembly GCA_964035755.1. Classification (NCBI taxonomy): domain Eukaryota; kingdom Metazoa; phylum Arthropoda; class Insecta; order Orthoptera; family Gryllidae; genus Teleogryllus; species Teleogryllus oceanicus. The sequence goes on from CAXIVR010000005.1 coordinate 14,376,549, forward strand.
CTCCCGCTCAGAGATGCTTAGCACGAAATGCGATGAATGCACGAAAAAACAGCGAATTTTCGTGTGAAAATCTCTTATTACAGGACCCTGGTAACGAAAAAGTGGATGAATCCAGTTGCTAAAAAAATAGAAAAATATCCTCCAACATGTGGTGTAGTTCGTTGGTCCTTGATACCGAAAAAGCGAATGAATACAAAACGTCTCTTCGTCTGCGAAAAACGCTAACAGCTAAACCGTTCAGCCGATTTTCTCCAAAATTGATATCCCCCTATTGATCTGCCTGTTTGCATAGCTCCTTGAATTTGAAGCCAATATTGCAATTTTGGCGGGTACTTTACTCGAAATCCTGGGACATTTTCCAAATTTTTAAAAAACCGGACAATCATTTTTGATTAAATTTTGTTGTTGGATAGTGTTAACAACGTTCCTCCATCGAGCCCTTAATCTTCTTTGATATCCTTTAAACTTTCATCGTCCCCCAAGGGGTCAATACCAATTCCGTTCAGAAGCCCTCGTTTAAACGTCACTCATATAAATAAAAATAAAAAACATTAGAATAATATATTTATAACAGCATTTTTATAATGATGCAATAGTTTTATGAAATGCGAAAACCGATCCTTTGTTCCGGGCGATTTTTGTTTCTCGGTAATAAGGCCTCCGAGCGTTTCTTGAAACTCCATTGGAAGGTGACAGACCTGCCATTATCCTCCGAGATTGTACTACAGGTGGCCTTGCTCGGACTGTGCTCTGTTGCGTCATCACAGTTAGTTGCTTGTTTGGTAAGAGTAGTTAGCTGGCAGCCCAATGGAATGCTGCTGCTTACTACCCATCGAGTATTATCGCAGTCCAATTCGTACGTTAAAGGAGTGATTGGCCGCTGATACTAGCGCCCTTCAGCAGCTCAGGAGCCTCCCAACACAATTTAGTTTGTGGAAGGCATCATTCGCAATGTAAACTTAAACGTAAACGTAACGTAGCCGCAAAACCTACAAATGAGTTACTAAGCGAGACCATTCACAATGCCATGACGTAACCGTAGATGTAAGTCCGTAAACTTAACAGTTCGCACGTTCCAAGCTTTTACGTTAAGTTTACGTTGGAATTCTACCGAACACCAATCAGAGGGCAGTATGGAAGATCGATTTCAGATTGTGTTGAGGTAGTTTGTCGTTATGTCATGTTATTGTAATGTAGAAAACTAGTTTGCGAATAGTTTTGATGCGTGTAGTGAGTTCAAAGTAAGAATTTGGGCAATTTTTATCGTGACTTAAGCTGGATATGGCGAATGAACTAATTATGTTCGACGAATTACTCGTACATTGGTACAAGAGAATCCTTGTTTATACATTGAAGGAAATGCGAGCACTTCTACAACAGCTACTAGCTATAAAGACAAATCGATAGAAATGTCGAAGAAAAAGCTAGAAACTATGGTGGAAAAATATTTCCACCGTGGCAGAAACGAATCGATCAAGTTTCGGTACGTTGAATTCTGATTGCTTCAGACGAAACTTACGTTCCAGCTTACGTTCGTCATTGATTGATTGATTGGTTGGTTGGTTGGTTTTTTCGTGTTTCCGGGCGCGTCAACTGCTTTGGTCATTAGTCCCGTTAGTGTAGTGCATGTTTTTTCTCGGGAGATGGCGGTTATCTTCCCCCCGCTGGATGGCGAGATCCGGCACCGACCTACAGTCGGCTAGTAGGGTTTCCCCCTAACTAGGACTCTCCCACCAACGGGGCACCGCCCCAACCGGGAGAAGCTCTAAGTTCCCGACCGGTCTCCCGCAATATGTGGTAGTGTAGTGCTTGTTAGTGTGTGTGTGTGTGTGTGTGTGTGTGTGCAAGGGGAGAGGATAGAACAAGGAAGAGGAAGGACAAATCGCGCGCGGTCCGTGGCCCGTTTGTTAGGATACTGCTCCGGCATTCGCCTGGTGTTTGATCGGAGAAACCACGGAAACCTACCGATCAGAGCAGCCAGCCGCTAGAATTCTCCTCCAGACAGCGACTGAATTCTACCTAGCTGGAAAGCTAGTGTCGAAAATCCTGCCGCCGTGGGGAGTGGGAACCTAGGACCTCCCGGTCAGAGGCGCTGCACCGACATCAGTTGATGCATTACGCTACCGCTCCCGGTACGTTCGTCATTGTGAATGCTTTTTTTACGTATAAATTTTACGGCTAAGTTTACAGCATTACGTTACGTTTCAGTTTGCATTGTGAATGAAACCATAATCATCTCCTTTCGTAAACCAGCTGCAATGGCTCAACATTGTTGCCTCAACAGCATTATTGATAGGAATATTTTTGTATTTGAATCCCGATGGTTGCGGATTTCGACCATATCCAGTGGCGAGATGGGTCGAATTCAACCATTGTCTGCAGAAGAATTCTAGCGACCGGCTACTCTGATCGGTGGTTGTTTTTTGGTGGTTTCTCCGATCAATAGCAGACGAATACTGGAGCAGAACTCTAAAACCACGGTCACAGGCCGCGCGAGATCTCTCCTTCCTCATCCTTGGCCCATCGTCATTCTTTAAACAGACACACACTTACTGTACCACATTAACACACACGACGGGAGACTAGTCAGAAGCCTAGAGTAAGTTTAGAATTGGAAATTTTGTCAAGAAACGGAGTCTTCGCGTTAACAGCAGTGTCTCAATCTCATTCTAAGAATACTCTTTTCCAATTCTGTTGATTTGAACATTTCAAAGAGAGAAAGTTTTCTCTCTCCGTGGAAACACGCGATAATCAATTATTTAAATCATTGATTATCTCATGTTTCCGGGCACTATGGTCATTAGTCCCGTAAGAGTAGTTGCATGTTTTCATCACAGGCGTTTGCGGTAATCTTCCTTTGCCTTTGCAAGGTCAACCTTCGAGTTAGAAACAATGAAAGGAGTGAGTTGGAAGGCCGATACGATAAAAGTTAAAAACCAGATCTTCGTTGTTCTAAATTGCTCGCGTGTGTATACAATGGTAAATGATGAATTAAATTATTTGATGATATATCCTGCCATTCAGATGAGAGACCGGCAAGTGTAGTTATGTGCCAAATCTTTTACTGGTCTAGGTAGAGGTAGGTCGGTCCTGTAAGGTTTTCAGGGCTACATTTTGTATATATGTATGTTTTCGTAAATAAAATGTTTTTTTTTTTTCATTCCACTGCTGGTTTACTCGCTCCCGATAAGTGTATAGAAACTCTTTATAAGAAGGGACCGCTTTGACAGCTACTGCTGACAGTGTAACTACGGGATATGTCCGTGTACTCAAATCGTCAATCCGTTCGTTAAATTAGCTCATTAGTAAATGGTTTTCATCACCGTCTCTTGCGATGCCATCGCTCTACATGACATTTATTTGTTCCCCGACATGTCAAACTGGTCCCGTAGAGTAATTTCTCTATAGCAGTGTAATGCACGCAAGTGCATTAAAAGTTTACGTTTGCCAAAACACAAAATGGTTTCAAAAAGTAGCACGCACACTGCTCAAGAACAAATAAATACTTTCGTAAAACGCTGCAACAAATTAAATATTTTAACAAAACATTCTTCACCAATGTTGCAATAACATAGTACAATCCACATTGTATTGATCGATTGGGGAATATCAATTTTGAGAAATCGAATGCAATTGTTTAGCTTCTAGCGTTGTTTACAGACCGAGACAGACGTTTTGCCGTCATTCGATTTTTCGGTATCAAAGACCCACAAAAACCACGTGTTAGAGGATTTTTAGCAGCTGGATATATTGAGAGGACGCCTTATATCCCCCGGCAGTGACCCCCCATGAAACTAGATTTTGTAAAGACGTGGTAAGGTTCACTAAACCCTTCGCAGACATAACTTCTCTCCCATGCATCAGAGGTTTTTTGTACTTTTTTGACGTTAAATAAATTAAGCATTCGAACAGCTTTGAAAACGTCGAATTTGGACTTCTACCAAAATTAATGTCACTCTTGTCCGTAATGAAAACGAATGACGTAGACGTTGAAAAGATGGGAATGTCTCGTGCGTTATCAGCTACGACGTCTGAACCAGCAGTACTAATATAAAGAAATGTTCATGGCAAATAAAAATTCTAGAATACAGTACGTACTTCCTTCACACATCAAAATGTAGAGAAAACATTACAAAAAATCAATGTGTCAAATTTGGGTTAACACATCATCTTTCATTCTCAGTAATTATACATCCACAAATGAATTGTCAAACTATTGTATTCTATTTGAGCTCTTGTATTTGTCATGTTTGCCTCTCTGTTATTATTCTGACATGAATATTTAATATTTATTTCTGCAAAACCATTTATATTTAGTGGAAAGTACTAAATATCATTAAGCAAAATTCAGGATATACCAATTTTGAACGAAACAATGTAGAATAATGTATTAAAGGTTTTGAGAAGCTGAAGTGATCAATATGCAATATCTACTTGCAAGTGCCTTGAATTTGAAAATAAGGAACCTTTAAATTTGTACACAATTCCTAAGTTGTCTGTTACACCATTAATGAATATGTAGTATTCGCTATTATTTTGTAACCAACTTTTAAAATGCTTAAGTTTCATTAAATGTACAATAATAAAATGCACATTAATGAAAACATGTTTCACTACTTTTTTTTCTGCACTTTTTCCAACATACACCACATCACCTTTAGGCCAGCCATTCCACATTAAATTCACCATAGTTTTCCAACATTACAGTTTTCTCTATATTGTTATATTGCATTCCACTTACATACCAGTATTTCGTGGAAAACATTTTGGTTATTTGTTTAAATCGACTTTCCTGATTCCTTCTGATGAATTCAATTACGCTGAAGAAAAATTGGTAGTTTTGCAATTGCAATAACAACTAACACTTTCAGTAGCAGATCTTGGTCAGATTTTTATGAGCTTCATATCATAGAGGAAGTTCAGGGACAGTTTGGATACAGAATGCAATTCATTCGGTAACAGCTTGTACACAATATTTTATACAAATATTTTATTACAAAAGAATTCCCCCCGAACTTGTGATCTATGTTGCTGTAACCTAACTTTGGACCACATCGTGTCATGTCCCAAATTCATCTTACAGCGAAAAATTTTTTTGCAGGGACAGGACATTGGTGCACTTTTATATTCCCCTGACTATCAAAATTAAGTGATCAAATTTTGCCAAATCATTGGTATTATATCAGAAATTTGAGATCAAAACAACATGCTAATTATTGTGAACACTGTTGTATTGTACTAATGTAGAATTATGGTATTAAAACAATGTAATTTTGTATTAGAGATCTAAATGTAAACTGTGTACTAGATATTGTAATTGGTGTGGTCGCTAATGACCTTGCGGTTGATGCGACCTAAAATAAATAAATAAAAAAAAAGAAAAATTTTATAATACATTATTCCACATTGCAAACAAAATTAACAAGAAATTATTTACACAGATTGCTGCTTTACCATCTTTAGACAACAGTAAATAAATGAATTCAACATTCACACTCACAATTTTAATGCTCAATAACTATACATGTCTTCATGAGAGTTTAATTTTCATTGTATGACATAGTACTGACAATTTTCCTACTTTAAGTGGAATTTGAATTTTTGAAAAACAATTGCATTTACCTCTGGTGTATTTGGTTCAACAGCCATCAAATTGCAAAGAATTGCATACTGTGCTTTTAGAATTAAAACTGTTGTTGAAACAACAGTTTTAATTCAATGGACAAAAGTCTGACATGGAATGAGAAGTCAAATTTTTAAGAGATAAAACTTACCATGACATTTGAATAGAATTCCAAGCTATTAAATTCATATTCTGACCATAGTAAGCATTCATTAAAATCTAAATTAGAAAAACTGTGGTATTTTAATATTTTTGAAGAAAAAAGATTGTCAAGAAGTTTACATCATTATCAGAATCATAAAGAATTACAAGTTACAAGCACACATTTCAGCTCTTCATGGAGGCTTCATAATTCACTACCGAGTGTTATTTATTGTATTAGATTATTGTGCTGTATTATATAAAAATGACTTGTCCCATGTCATATGTAATTACCTGTTGGTTGAAATATGTAATCTAATTATGTATTTCATTAAAAAAATGTCACATAACTGTGTACAATACATTACTTTACTTGGAATTAATTTTTATTAAACAATTAAAACAGCAGTATGACGACCTCAAAAACTATTCTTTCTGCTGTTATGAATGGTGTGTTTATGAACACAAAATATATCAAGAGCAGAGAAACCATTTTAACACTTTTAACTTAACTAATTTTCTACATCAACTAGATTTTCACAAATTAGTATATTCCTTTCTCTTTAATCATGCTTTCATCCAGTCAGATCTAACACTAAGCACTGCAAAAGATGTAAGTTTTGGATTTTTTTAACTATTTCTCACTTCTTTTATATCACTTTCATAAACTGGAACTATAAGTAGTATTCAGTAACATTTAATTCTGCTTAGTTTTTGCTAAAAATGACTACATAGTTATGCAGAAAAGACCTACCCAATGTGATTAGTGAAAATGATAGGTTTGGTTTACCATCTTATATTTCAGTTTGCTGGTCCAGATTTCATAAAATACAACCTTGGGTGTAAAATTTTTTCTTGGGATGTCTCAAGATATTTTTAAAATTAGAAAAACCATAGTTCATTAATGTGTGATGGTTTATTCACATTTTTCTCAAAATTTCAAGAGGTGCTCATTTGAGAGAGAGTAGGCTCATTTGGTCTCGTCTTCAACAGCCTGAAAATTTATATATAAAACAAAAATTTATTGGTTTGGTGATCTTTCTTTGATAATTAAATCATACTTACATTTTTTAATTAAGTTAAATGTTAGGCAGCATTCATTATCAAATAAGTGTTGGATATTTTTTCTACTTTCAATAGTCCTGTCCAGAGACCCTACACAATCACAAATTTTATAATTTTGAAATGTGGTCTCTTCCAGCCTAACATCATCCAATTATAAAATTTCATGTCAACTAAATACAATAGATTCCCATAATTTTCCTGTAACTTCCATTGCTCTTATTTTCGTGAAATGACCTCGTCAGTTTAAGTCCTTTTAGTGCAGGAAAAAGAAAGAGAAAGAAGGAAAAGGCCAAAATGCTCGTTTGGGATCAAAAAATAATTGCTAAAATTAAAATGAATTTGAGACTGACGTGTGAAAGACACCATGGAAATTATCAATCACAGTGCTCAAATTGTGCTAAATACTGTTATAATACCGACTTGGAAAACTATTTTGAACGATGCAGTAATTTCACAGGCACCTTCAAAATTGATAACTTTTGTATGCAAATGAAACTATAATTTCGCAAGCTGCATGCTGTGTATGCCAAATAGCGTTTTACTTACAAGAGACTCTTACATGCAATACCAATTGAGCTGTTATTACTGTGAAAAAGAGCTTCAACTTTTGTATTTACAGTAACGCTTAACGCCATTTTCTTAAAGACGATCCCAAATTTTTCAACGAAAATTGCTATTTCGAACAAGGTTTTAGCCTTCCTAAATATTCCTAAAATAATATTTCGGTTCTACTATTTGAAAACCGAAAAGTAGAGAATTTTTTGGAAAAGGACTGCGGGCGGCGATAGATGGCAGCAGGTAAGAAGGAAGGGCAAGATTGTAGAGTACCATTCCACACCAAGGAAATTAGGAAACTGCTACGAGAAAGTCTGGGCCATTCTGTAGCACCTCTAGTTACTTTCGCAATCAAGCGTAAACCGGAGTAACTTACAAAGAAAGTTATGCAATGCTGCGGAAAATCGATTTCGAGTTTTCAACGGACCTATGGGGTTCCGTGATATGATAAAGTGTTTTTTTCAAAACGTCCGTCCTTTGGTTTGTCTCTCTGCCTGTCTGTCTGTCTGTACATCTGTCCGTCCGTCTGTCCTTGAACACTACTAGCGCCTAAACCACATGTACGATCTTTTCCAAATTGAAGAATTTCCCTGTCGATCTGTCTGTAGTTGAAGCTTTGAAATTTGGAAGTACATTCTGTAAACTGTGGGGGTGCTTCACATTAAGCCCTTCAGATATGTTCACAATTTTCTCACAAACGGCACCCAATTTTTTCTTTAAATTTCTTATAATAACATAGAAAAATACACTTTTAAAGATGGCATAGGTCCTGTTTTCACGATTAACTCTGATTTTTCGAATGTCGCAAAATTTGAATTTTTGCACCGTTTTTGCAGGAAGCAACTACAACACTAAAAATAGAGACTTATCTTTAAAATAAATTTGTTGCTCAATGTCAGTTCTTTTAATAAGGTTTTTTTTTAATAGTGCCTCACATATTATTGATATTTACAATTCATTTTCTCAAAAACTGCTCCAAATGTTTTCTTGAATTATTTGCTAGGGATAGTGCTAAAACATTACTCCATACATGATGACATAGATTTACTTTTGCTGTTTTAAATATTACAAAAATATATTTTTTTGACCAGACTCTCTTGTCAGTAATATTAGAGGCGATTTCTTCACATTATTATATTCATGAGTACATGTACTTTAAAAAAGCCATATAAATTTTCTGGAATTCAGTTTTCTGTTAAAATGAGCTCAAAATTCCGCATTTTAAAAAACGCACTAACGCCATTATTGTAACCTACTCTTCTTAAATCACGACGGCCCACGTTGGTGCGCCAATGTAGCCTACTCTTATCACTCACCCACACGTTGGGCGCCCAACGCAACGTATCCTCCTCGTGTATCCTCTCTCGTCACGTGCACTATCCTAGCCTAGCCTAGCCTGCCCTGCCCTAGCTCTAACTTATAATTGGGTGCCACAATACCTTCGCTTATCGGTTGCCCGTACCTCTGCTTATCCTCTCTCGTCACGTGAACGTTCCTCCTCCGTTCTCGGAGTTGAGGTAAGGGTCCGTTTCTGTTCGTGCCTGGGTCAAATTTCATACAACTACTGAATAAAAACACATGGATTCAAGGCAATTATGAGCCATTTGGGATGCTCATGCATTTAATTTCGGATTTCCTTTTCTGATATCCTATCCATAAGCACAATCTGCCCCTCCGACTTGCGAAATATGACAACACAAATACATAAACACACACAGGAGAAGAAAATACAAACATGCACACTGAAAATATAATACAGAAAAAATCTCATACATACATCAGAACGCGCATTCTGTCGTGACCTTTTTATAATCCTATCCTTAACCTAATATCATGACTTGGTCTTCGACAGATTTTTTTTTCTTTCTTTGGACTTGCGCGTAAACAAACAAAAAAATACAGTTATTGCACAATTCGTGCCACTTCTCTTTTCGCAGCGATGTCACCTTCCGTCGGCGCCCGTCGTTGCTAGTTGTAACGTGCATTATTCATGCACGCAGTTCCCGTTCAGCTGCCATCAGATCCCAGATGCACTCGTCCATTTAAAAATTACCAATGCATCCACGATTATTGTTTCTTGCACTAATCGCGTCTTCCCTAAACGTTACTTCTATTTCTCGCGACGTATTAGCTTTTGCGACGCTCCTCTTTCCTGCGCCTAACTTGCGTGAATACTGTCCATGGGGTATTTTTCCGTGAATTTCTAAACAAATTTAATGAATTTTCGTTCCACTTAACGTGAACAATTGATTTTATATAACCGAAAATAACTTAATAACTTTTGCACAACACTTCCGCGAAATTTCTCCAAAAATTTAACATAGCATCAAAACGCGTGCGATCATCATCAGACCCGAACTCATTCTGTCTGTAACACATTTTACATTGTTGGTCCCTACAATCCAAGTGACTGTCTTTTATCAAACATATGCCCATCACCATAAGAAATGTTCGAAAACTTTTACATTTTCACTGTTTTCGGGCATCTTGCGTCTTACTCTCTGTTTCATAATTTTACTAACTACCGGTTTGTAATCGTTCATTACCGAATTCCCTTTTCCTGTTTTCCTTTTTCCAAAAACCTTTATTTTCCGTCTTCTCAACTCGTGATGACGTCACTTACACCTTCGGTCGCTCTTTTAATTATTTCTTAATCCGCTATGCTATGAAACTGGATACTGATTTATTCCGAGCCTTACATAAATTCCCCCGCGCCGTGACTAATTTTGCCCTGATCTAAATATTTTTCTCTATAATTTCTGAAAGTTTGGCCGAAATCCACCCAGGCATTTTACTAAATATTTAATAAAACTCGTCTTGTATATTTCCAGAAGTACAACAATGAGTTCCATGCCTTCAATCTTCGCCTTGTTATACATGCAATTTACACAATTTATGATATTTACGGAACCCGTGGCTCGAATAATGTGGTTCTTGTTTTAAAATGTTCCTAAATTTGGGTTCTATTCACTGTTTATAACGCCTATTTTCGCCCCTTATGTTTTCTATTACTTTCCTAATAATTATTATTACGCGGCGCTGTTGTCTATTGTTTGTTTCATTCTTAGTTCCTCTTTGCTTACATAAAAGTTCCGTGTTCCATGCATTCTTGCGGGCTAGTCCCACAAATCATTACATTATCTTTAAATATCTCCAAATTTTTTCTTCCAACTTTTCCAATGGATGGAGTTCATACTACTGTTTAATATGACGTAAAGTTCATTTTGGTGAATTCTTTTGTTTTTTCAAATATTACAGAAATGTAATGTTTTTCAATATCTCTCACGCTGTTAATATGCACATTTCAATGGATTTGTATACATTATTGAGTTTGTTAATTGAAGTTTCTTGAATTTACAACACATGAAGTTTTTCGAGAACTAAATAGATTCCTGTGAAAAAGAGCTACAAATATAGTATTTACGTAACGGTTAACTCCATTACCCTAAAGACAGGTCCAAATTTTTCAATGAAAATTGCTATTTAGGACGAAGATTTTAGCCTTCTTTTATATTCTTAAACTAATACTTCTGTTCAAGTATTTGGAAACCTAAAGGTTAAAAAAATTAAAAACTGGGTGGCGATAAATAGCAGCAGTCAAGGAGGAGGGGCAAGACTGTATCGTACCAGTCCACACCAAGGTAATTAGAAAACTTTACTACGATAAAGTCTGTGCCATTCTGGAGCACCCAGAGTCATCTTTAACTTAATTGAGTCGCTAGTTCTGGAATGTTTTGAGACTAATATGTTGTTTTTTCGTAAAAAGTATTAAATATTTTTTTAGGGTTGTTAGGCCGTTGTGCCAAATTAACAAAATAGGTGATGCAAATGAATATTTTGTTTTCATCAGAAATACTCAAAAGTACTGGCGGTGCTACAGAATGGCACAGACTTTCTTGTACTACTTGTTTTTCTAATTTCTTTGGTCTGCGCTAGCTTTACGGTTTAGCTACATTCTCTTGCAAGCTGCCAACGTATTTTTTGAAATTTTGGAAATGTCTCCGTTTACAAAGTGTATTTTCTAATTATTACTTTTAGTATATTGAAGTGTAAAACCTTTTCCAATAAAGAAATTTTCGCTGAAAATTTTGCAGTTTTTTCTCAGAAAAAATTGTTTAAGCTCTAGTGTAAATGCGAAATTTGAAGCTCTTTTTCACATGAATCTTTTGAATTTACGAAAAATTACATTTTAAATAATTTTAAGGACCCTTCACAAATGCAATACTATTCACAAATCATAGAAATATTCATATTACGGCGTGAAATATATTTAAAAAATCCTTTCGTGTTTTTTTAAAACAAAAGAAATCCGGTTAATATTTTTTGTCGTGTTATAGCGTTTTTCGTTCCCCGCAGTGATGTGCACACAGCGCGCACTCAGGGAAGCTTTCGTGTTGCATTTGACCGCTAGGGAGCCCCAGTGCAAGTAAGTTCCATTCGCACAATGACACGGAACCCGGACGCACTCGGGGCGCCCTAACCGGCCCTGAGGAGCACGTCTGTGTAGTCCATTTCACCGGACCATTTTGATCTTTGGTACAGAAGTTATGAAAGTTGATTTGGGTTTGTGTGTGCAATTGTGAAGGCAATTGAGGATCTTCTGTCACACAGGGATATTTGGAAATATGGAGTAACTATATATCTGCGGCAAATCGATTTCGCGATTTGAACGGAAATACACGTTTTGAAGTCCCCTTATCCGAAAAACTGTTTTTCGTTTTCAAAACGTCCGTTCTTCGTATGTCGGTCCGTCTGTCTGTGAGTCTGTGAATACTACTTGCGGCTAAACCATGCTAGGAGTTTTTCCAAATTGAAGAAACCCATGTTCAGCTGTATCTAGTTCAAACTTTGAAATTCTGCAAAAGTTTCTTTAAAATTTTGAGGTTTCTTACATGACTCCCTTGTGATGATTCAAAATTTTCTTTTAAAAATATCTACATATGTTTTCTATAAATTTCCTGTAAGAACAGAGTAAAATACACTTACAAAGGGACCATTGGTCCGATTTCCAGGTCTAACACTTCACCTTCGATAATAGTGATTTGTTTATATTGTTTTAAGGGAACCCTTCAAATTACTTAAATTAATTTAGGTTTTCCGAGTTAACATTGAATTTTCGAAAACCGCAATTTGTGTACACTATTACATTTATGAGAAGTCAATCCAATGAATTCAAATGAAATATTTTCGAAAACTCAAAAATTCCTGTGAAAAAGAGCCGACGTCCAAACAATCCGTCGTCAGACATGTCAAGTTGATTGAGTTCAACTGTTCATTGAAGGCTTCTACTAGGAACGCACGTGTGGGAAAATTCAGGCAAGTTAACGTTTAATAAATCAAAGATTGTGGATTTGTGACACAATAACATGTATTCCTCAATTAGAAATACACACACAAAAAGACTGAACTCTACCATCTGGATTTCGTTGTTCGAACGAGAACCTCTCATTCGTAATTGGCGTTGAGTAATACTACAACTGTATGAACAACTTAGTGTATGAACACATTTTAATGATCATTAAAAATAAATACCATCATTTAAGATTAGTTCTATATTTTAGTCTAGTTAACTCTCTGATGAAAATGCTAACCTTGCCTCTGGTTAATTTTACGTTTCAAGTTCATTCAAGTTATTTTACACCTTCAATCTATGTACAATTCCCACTGATGTGTGGAATATATTCAACAAATATCAATGAGTACATCATTCCTCACTTAAAACTGATTGAAAAACAAATTGAAACAATTTAATACCCTAATCATATTTACAATAATTCCTCGACTTAAAATCGATTTCGCTTTGATCCATTCTATGAATGCTTTGGAAAATAGATGGTCCAGTAATTGTTATGTCACACATAATATTCGTTAATAGATTACGCAAGTTTTTTTTCTCTTTGATGCCTTCTCACGCACAGGTACTCACGCTTCTGCAATGGGAGACGGGTTGAACGACCACGGAGGGCTCCGCTGGCGGGTCGCAAACACCGCTGAGCTCCGGCGTCGGCTGGCGGCTCGCGATCCTTGGGACCTCGCGTCGCGGCGATACGACGGTTCGGCGCTGCAGTTAGTTAGTTAATGTTAGTTAGTTCATACCTTATTTTACGTGACGAGACTCGGGCCATCAGGCCCGCACTTCCGTCTAACCACGCAAATTTCGATACGCTCCTTCCACCACCTAGCGGAAAAAGGAGGTATTATCTTGGGCGACGAAACAGGCGGATCTCAATTTTGCGGATCTCTTTCATGAGAAGTGATAAAGGTATAACCGTAGGATACCTGAACGGGTAATAAGCGATGTTTCCTCTTTGCAGAAATTTCTATAAAATCGAAAGTCCAACATGTCACTTAACTTTCACTGAGTCTTTTAATATTTTTGGTAGAGAATTCTTATTGGGCGATGTTTTTGAAGTCTTGGATCACTTTTTATGTTCCTCAACTCTGTACACAAAAATTGGGGGGATTTGATTAGATTTGGCTCTGGTTCGCTCTGTTTTGCGCACAGGGGGATAGTCATGTTTTCTAGGGGTTAATAAGGAAAGACTCTGGCATGTTGTCCTAGACAGCACCTTGGTCTGGATGGAAGGATTCGTGTGTTTTGCTGTCAACTTCTGAATTTGAATGCACTTTAATTAAATGATTTAATCGCTGTAGCTGTTGGTTATCAGCGAAGCTACCTTGACCCCGGGAGTTGGTGTCCATCTCGCTGGAGGCGGCCTCACCGCTCGGCTGAGAGTTGAAGAGACCGGAAGGCATCGACGGCATATGTTGATTCAGTTGACCATATTGTCATCGCTGATCTTGAAGCACAGCCAATTGTTGTTTGATGTAGTGATGTTGTTGAATTAACTGCCCTATTTGTAAATTACGAGCTATTTGTTTGTTAGTGGCGTCTTGGTTCATTTCGGTCAACACGTTACGTAGTTGCGATGGCCGAAGCCGTCGCATATAGAGTGTGGCAATTTAAATAAAATACTTTCAAACGGTTTGCATACGCAGTTCGTTAGGCACAAAGATAAAAGAAAGCCGTTAGTCTATACTATTATCAGAGAGAAACAAAACCATATCTGATAAGACTGCGGAGAAACTTTCGTGGAGCGTTGTTGATCGTACCGTAGTCGGTGAAGGACTGAGAAATAATGCTAGGAACCAGATGTTTTGCAAGATTAGAAAGAATATTTTGCTCGTTTAAAACGCTCTCGTAGGTTCATGTACTGGTATAATATTATGAGGCAGTTGCAAATAATGTGAGAAAGTGTGTTTCTTGTAGCATCACTAATTTACAGGTAAGATGCTGTGGAAATCTAACATTCTTCTTCTGCGGGGATCCTACAGCTGTCGACGCGTCCCGCACCTCCGACGCCACGGTCTCGGTCTCGCCATGCTTCTTCCTCCTCTTTAATATTCCTTGCACGCATGGCTTCTTGTACTCCTGCATACCACATGTTCTAGGCTTCCTCTTCTTTCCTTCCTGGGTTGATATAGCATAATTTTCTTTGGCCATCTATCTTCTCCATTCTTAATACATGCCTCGAGCCAGAGAAGCTGCCTTTCTTGATTCTGTCAACGATGTTATACTGAGACTGCGCCTTTCCCTTATTTCTTCATTGATTACATGTTCTCGGCATGAGATTCTCAAAGATCTTCTGAGATGGTCCATTTTTATTGCTTTCAGTTCTTCTTTGTTCTTTTGCGTTAATTCCCAACTTTCACTTCCATATGTTGTTATCGGTTCTATAATGGACTTGTACATCATCAATTTAACTTTCCATCCTATTTTGGGGACCAAAGTATCGCTTTAATTTTGAGATTGCCGTTCTTCCTTTAGTTGCTCGATGTTGGATTTCGATCACATTTTCCATCCTGTGTTAAGATGCTGCCCAGATACTTAAACTCTTTACAAACCTTGATCTGATGGCCCTCAATATTAAGATTTCCGGCATCTTCTCCACAGCTCAAGTATTCTGATTTTTCAAAATTTATTTTTAAACCCCATTTTATATATTCTTCGAATAATTTTCTAGTCATAAAGGAAATATTTTCCTCATCTCCAGCTATGAGCACCTGATCATCAGCAAACAAAAGTGTATATTGCACCGAACCCGGTCTCCCAGAACCTACCTGTGCTTACCTGGGCTCGTGTGGCCGGCTAGCTCAGGAAGCATGTAGATTTTAGAAGAATGGATGGTGGACGGATTTTTAGCTACGCGATGAATTAAAAAACATTATTTAGAACACAAATGAATTTTAATGGAAGTTTTAAATTTTTAGCATACAAAAAATCAAGGTCTGAGTAATTACTTCTTCTATTTTTATGCTATAAAACTAACACATTACAGGGAACTTAATATTGTAAGGAAGTCGCCAATGCGCGGCGAGCACTTCCTGGATAAGAGTTTCTTTCATAAACAAGCGTTGCGCCTGAAGGGCGTACTGAAGATTTTGCCGCAGCTCGACAATCAAAACACAGTCACCGTTTGCAGGCAGGTCCGCTGGGTGGGCAACTCCACAGGACAACCTCACACCAGGCGGCGTGTCCCGTGGGTGCCGGGGAAAGCCCTTGATTCCCGCGTCGGCGGCGGCGGTTGCGGTGGCGCAATGTGACCACGGCGACGGCGGCAGCGGCGACGGCGGTGGTGCAGTGATGATGACGATGCGACAAGTATTCAGGTGTCCAGCAACGCGATGATAATCGTCGCGTGAATTGTGACGGGCGACGCGGGCGTGATCGGCAGAGATCAAAAGAGAGATATACTCGACAAATGAGTGACCGGATGAACTAATCGTCCTCAATTTAAAGCAAAGGAACACTGCCCTTCTCTGGCTCTACTGCTCTGGGAGCTGAGCGCACGTCAGCGCTCACCTCTCCTACCGTTCTGATGCGCCTACTGGGATCTCTCCCATCGTTCTGATGCGCCTGACTCCACCGTCTGACGCTGGGATCTCTCCCACCGTTCTGATGATGGCCATTTTCTCGGCGCACGCCAGCGCTCACAAGCCTTTTCTCCCCCAGTTTTTCAAATGTTCTAGAAGTTTCCAGAAATTTTACTAAAACGTGCTTCTATTGGCGAAAGGTTCCTACGTCTTACTTAAATTTGGTCCAATAATCTCTTGCGTTTCGCCGGTGTGTCGAGCGGAATTTTCGTGATGCACTCTCACTCGCACACTTTTGGTAAATAAACGTAGGTGGTCTCTCCGGAGTTTACTAAACTGCGCAGCCCCTTCCAAGCTAGTTCCCAGGGATAGACCCGCGTCGGCGTTGGCGAAAACAAACACAGTCCCCTCGTTTGCTCGGCGCCGAGGTGTCGCGGCGAGCACTGTGCGGAACGAATTAGCCACCCGACGGTTCAGAAAAGACGCAAAAGGCGCCAGCTCGTGATTACGCAACATTTTGTTTGCGATTATCCGGGGCACAATATTCGGTATCGTTACAATATATACATTTTTTTTCTATCTCAATACCCATACCTGCACATTTCCTGCACCACAACTTCAGTGCTTTATGAATATAAATCTTAAATAATGTTGGAGAAAGGCAGCAACCTTGTCTCAAACCTTTCGTAATTCTGAAAGGTTCCATTGTCATCTCTTCCCACTTTAATCAAACATTCGATGATTTATATATATTAAATATACTTCTCACGTATATTTTGTTAATTGTGCTTTGATACAATACTTCAAATAATTTCTTATGTGGGGCCGTGTCGTATGCTTTTTCTAGATCAATAAACACTAAGTGGCTATTCATATTTTTTTTCGAATCTCTTTCCAACCATCTGTCTTAAAGGAAAAATGTTGTCATTGCATGACCTCCCTTTACAGAAGCCGCTTTGTTCTTCCATATCAATTATAGTCTCCTCTATTCTTGATTTCAGAATTCGACCATACAACCTACCAATAGAGCATATAACACTTATTCCACGAAATCTAACATTCCAGTCTTAAAAAATGTATCGCAAAATGACAGATGGAGAACTCTCACTAAAGGCTCTCGATATTCTGAAACATAATCTGGCACACCTTTCTTATATTTCTTATCTTTGTAGTAAGAAAAGAAAACGATGGAAGTTGGCAGAAAGGAAATAAAAATAGATGAAAGTCTTTCAGAGGTTTAGAACAAGTAGTGATGAGTATAAAAAAGAACTTGACACAAAACATAAATCGAAGAGGAAGATTTTAGAACAACCTCATTTAAGTGAGTATAAATTATTTTAGAAATTAATTACCATCCTGGTATCCAGAACTCACACAGAATGCGTTCTGTCTTCAGTTCTTACACAGATCCTTCTTGGATTTCGATGACAGATCCCTGAAATCTTACATGAACTATACCAGTCAAATATTGAACAAAGATAACACTTACGAAAATCATTTTAAACCATTGATAGTATGAGTTTATTATTTTCTAATCGAATCTATCATAAATAGTAACAGCCAATTTAATTTAGAACCACCTCAGCTGGTAGCCATTAAAGAGGGAATGTCTTCTTCCTTCTAAAGCAAGATGCATCCTGAGATCGGCAAGCGATTGCCTTCCATTGCGGTAAGTGTCTCCGACGAAACATTTACCAGTTCTCATTTAATTACTGGAGATGCACTTGCAAATCACCTTGCAGTGACCTGCTGATGTTGCGGAGGTTTTTTCTAGTGATTTTCTGCGAATTTCAATAGGGATTACAGTTTTTTAATTTCTCTTACTGTAATAATTAATCGCAATGTTTTTCTTCTGACCAGTATCACTTTAAATCCCTGGACGCAAGTGGTTTCTTTCCCTTTGCTCATTATCTCGAAAATATTCGTTGATCATTGTATGTCGTGTCTTTAAGATCGCTGAATATCTCAAACGCATTTTGATATTTTATATAATTATCATTATTTTCTATATTTTATCATTAATAGTTCAATATGATTATCATTTCATCTTATTATCTTATACAATTATTAATTATTACATTTATTTTTTTCTATTACATCATCATATAATCATTTCACATTACTTATCACTTATCAGATCATCGTATCATCGTCATTTATCAATGATAATATTATTCGTCAGTCATGTCGTCTTATTAATCATCTCGTCATTGTAATTATCGTCATATATATTATTATCATTATTATCATTTTATCATTTTATCATTTTATCATTTTATCATTATTATCATTATTATTATTATTATTATTATTATTATCATTATTATTATTGGTGTGAAGCAATGCATTCTTAGGGTAGAGCATTCAGAAACGCAAGGCCGCCTGAGCTGAGATGCTCCCCCAGCAGGGCTCGCAGAATGCGCTCAGCTGGCTACCTGCTCCCGCGGTGCCGCTAATAGCACCTTTCACTTAATGTCGCCTTCAAATGCTACCCTATACCCTCCCCCGGGTTGAAGGGTTAATTTCTTCAATTTAGATATTACAAATAATGTATCTACACAGATCACACTTTGATGAAGTCGATCGATCAAATTATAATTCACAAAACTACTGCTCAATGTGAATTTGAAAAAATTAAAATTAGGATACAGTGACTGATTGTTTACTAAACGAATAATACATTGCATATGAATGCGAATCATGAAAAAGGTTAAACATATGCTTGATACAAACGATAAATATTATTTTATTTGACGCCATCATTCAGTTTAAACAATGTTGATCTAATCATAAATATAATTGACATATTTCAGTCTAAACTAATTTTAATGACAAAATATTAAATATCAAAAACAACTTGAATTAACATTCTTTCATTTCTAAAAATCATAATGCCCGAAGATTTCTCTCTGCTTTAAAAATACAAATAATTGTAAGAAAAGTCATAAGCTAAGATTCAGAAATCAATGAAACAAGACGATGATATTTTGAACTCGTATAACAAAACAAAAAAATGTGGAAAATAATAAGTTAATACTAACAAATAAACTAGAACTGTTGTAAAGATTTTTTAAATATAACGATATAAATGTGAACGATTTAGCAACAGTGGCTAGTCTTGTTAACCAATACTTTTCGAGAATTGCTGCCGAACTCACAAAGGGTCTTCAGCCACAAAATTCCATAACAGACATTTACTCCAAAATTTTAGACACGATGTTCGTTCCCAAAACTTCTCCCTATGAAATTCTCAAAATAATCAGTAAATTAAAAAAAAAATATTTGCCCGGATAAGATGAATACCCAGATTCATTTAAAGCCTGCCATTATACACACGTTAACACAAATTTAATGCATTCGTATACACCGGAACAGTTCTACATAGTTTCAAAACAGCTAAGATTAAGCCGCTCTTCAAAAAAGGCAACAAAAATGAAATTCAAAATTGTCAGCCCATTTCTCTTCTATCAGATTTTTTAAATATTAGGGAGATTTTTTTACGTACGAATTGACGTACCAAGTGCCTTTCTCAGCAATCACGACGCGCTTTCAGAATGCCAACATGAATTTAGAAAATGAAAATCAACGGAAGAGCACCTATTTTCTTTTCTTTAACATGTCATTATTGGATCAAAACGAAACATAGATTGAATTATTTTTAGATCTCTCCAAAGCATTTGAAGTCATTGATCATGAAGTTTTACTTTCAAAATTACCTTTATATGAAATCCGTGGTTTTGCCCTTGATTGGTTATGTTCGTACCTTAAACAACGATCTCAGAGAGTGGCAATACCTTGGTGGAATGATGAAACATTATAGACAAAACTCTCCGCCTCTTTGCCAATTGCACGTGGAGTTTAGGATCTATTCTCTTCGGATCGAGTTTACGGACCTATTCTCTTCTTACTATACGTAAACGATATGCTCTCGACGATTCGAAACAGAAGAACAGTTCTCTTTGCCGTTGATACGAACTTTCTTTGCAATAAAGAAACCATGAAAGTACAGATGTTTCAAATTGGCTTCGATATAAATTAACAGTAAATGAAGAGATAACAGTTTTAATTCAGTTTTCCATTTCAAATAAACAATTCTGGGCTCCGTTGAAAATAAACGATGAACCATTGACTGATGTTCAGGTAACAATATTTTAATGTCTCTCAATTCAGTCAAATCTTACATGGAACGTCCATTTAAATGAATGGAACACAAAACTAAGTTCATTATGCTACATGTCCAGAATTCTTTCAAATTCAGTAAGCCATCATACTGCTCATAGTGTATATTTCGCGAATGTTCATTCCCGCCTAAAATATGATATAATATTACGTGGAATACATCTTATAGCCCCCAGACTATTACATTACAAAAAAAATTGTACAAATAACAACCAAATCCTTCCCAAGTGATTCGTGTAAGCCTCTCTTTATTAATCTAGGAATTTTACCATTACCTTGTCTGTGGATTTACGAATCAGTGTTTTTTGTCAAAAATACCTTGCTTATGGGCAGGAATATATTTTGAGAAAACGCCTATAGCTATTAGTATAACACTCGACGTAGAAATCTTATTCACAATATCAGCTTATTTAAAAAAATTCACAACATTTTACAACACTTTGCCAGATGGCTTTAAACGATGAAATTTAATAGATAAGTTCAAATCCCGAGAAAAAGCGTTTCTGCTGCATAACGTTTTCTATACAATTCTATACGAGACTATGCTGCGCATCACTAGGAAAGTAACATTGATTTTAACACTGATGTTTAATGCATTATATACCATTTGCACCGTATAAATGTAAACAATCTGTAACAAATATTGTACATCAGTCTTCGGGGCAATGGCCCCATTTCGATCAGGTTTTTTGTCCTGTTTACCTGATCCTTTGAGCAAATGCTGAGAAGCTCCTTGTTTTGCTTCTAGATATAAAAGTAACTTCGTTATCTGTGCATGTCTCCTAGAATTGATTGCAAAATATAGTTATTCAAATTATCGTGTCCATTTTGTCGCAGCAGGAAGTATTATTCCTTGACAAAGAACATGATGGATAAGAGCCCAAAATTTATTGCTGAATTATCCTTGAAATACCTTTTATTACATCGATGCGGGTTTTATTCAAAATTCAAGTAGTATATGGTTTAGTGTAGGGTTCACGGAATTTTTAGTCATACAGAGATTTAACTGATTTTGACGTCAAGTAAATAAATAATTTAATAAGTAGGTAAATAAAATACTTTAAAGAGTGTGATATAACTCCGTGCAACAACTGCACTGATGTCACTGCAGTTCTTCTGAGTAGCAGGTCCTAGGGTTCGAATTTCGACGGAGACAGGATTTTAGAGACACGCTAGATAGCTATGAATCAAATTCCGACGCAGTACTCTGATAAAAGGGCCACAACAGTGCGAGATATTGGTTTTTCATTTCAATTTCATTGAATGAATTTTAATCGCACGTTTTTAACACGCAGTACACTTTATTGCACTACACCTCACATGTCGGGAGGCTAGTTGGTACTTTAGAGGTGGTCCTGGCTGAGGCGGGGCACCGCTCGTGAAAGACACTAGGTTGGAAAAAAAATCGCAATCCCACATAAACGACTGCGCTAAAACACTGCGATAAAAGAAAAACTACACTTACAGGACTAGTGACCTTAGCAGTTGAGACATTCGGAAACACTAATCATGAATTAAACAATTCTACAGACCGATCATGACACGAGGCAGAATATAAAATTTTCAAGAATCACGCGATCGATTGCGGTTCTCGTCCCTACATGGATGCGAGCTACGTACAATGTAAGCGCAGAATATGGAATTCAAAGAAAATTCAACTAAACATTTCCAAGCTTAGAAAACCAGCGAATGCTAAAGACATCAGGGAAACATATTCATCAAAGGTCACAGAAACAAATAGAGATGGAGACAAGTGACTTAAGAAGAGATACGACATTCATAGTACAGCAACACAACGCCATCAAATTTATACATTATGAATTTTTTTATGCTTTGCTAATTTCGAAGAAAACGATACTGAATATGAGTAAGAGAGAGTGTCTAGTGTTTCGTTAAATTTTCAGGAAAATGGAAACACAATGAATCAGTGCCGATCAAGTGGCAGAGGTCGCTAAGGAAGTAGTGTCGTAGCGATCTCGGACCGACGGGTCGCGGGTTCTAGACCCGCCTCGAGAATGGTTGTATTATTTTCCTCCTTTCACCCCTTATCATCACCATATAGTTTCATCTATTTACTTACCATAACGTAACCCCAATAGTGGTCGCTAATGATGTTGATGTTGATGCGATTTTAAATAAACATTTAAAAAATTAAACAGTTTTAATATTGCTTAAAAAATGCAAATATTTGATGGTGTTTTCTAATATTTTCTCTAACTAAATTATCATTATCAAGGCTTAATTCGTTACTAGACTGCTGATCTCTTTCTATCTCTCTCTCTGTCTCTCTTTTCTTCTCTCTCTCTCATCTCTCTCTCTATCTCTCTATCTCTCCTCTCTTATCTCTCTCTCTCTCTCTCTCTCATCTCTCTCTCTAGTCTCTCTCTCTCTGTCTCTCTCTCTCTCTCTCTCTCTCTCTCTAACGCATTGCGCTTCTAATTATGTTCCTATTTTAAATTGTGCTATGTCTCAAGGGCCGCAGTTGACTGAGTCGTTCAGAAGCAGTCAGTGGAAGCAGTTATCGGGAGAGGGAATGGCGGCGGAACGAGAGGTATGACAGTTAGAATCGCAAAGGAGAAGTTGTGGAAGAAACGATTGCCGTGGCGTTCTCATCCACAGCCTTTCATTCTCGAAATTAATTTTCTATGTATTCGGTTGACGACTGTACGGAATCTCTTTACGTCAACAACAAATAATATATGCTTTAGATATTAAGTAAATCGAGACTCATGAACGTACAAAATTCTTCATAATTCAATTTTTTCAAAAAATTTATAACATTAAAAAAAAGATCACAAAAAACAAGTTTTTCCTAATGCTGTAATATCATTTGTGGCTGGATGTTATAAATATAACAGTAAACAAAATAAAGGCGTTCACTGTTTTCGATAATATATTTAATTTACTGCAATGGTATACAATAGTATTATCTTTGCTGGGGACCCGACCCGTTTTGTTTATCTAAATAAGATTTATTCTCAAATTTTATTGACGGACGAGTTCAGTGTTTGGTTTGGATAAGAAATTTATATATAATCATTTTACAAGTAATTTCCAAACAAAATTGCATAAATATACGGTTACTATCCGTCTTTGCGATGAAACTGTGACAATACTTCCTAACAACACTTTTATCTAGATCTTCGCCTAATTACTCTTCATTGTTCTTTTAAATGCTTTTATAACATCTCTCCAAAACAATATTCTGATCTGAGCTGAATCAAAAAGAAAAATACGTACCTGGATTTGTCGAGTTGCGCGGCCTTTGCCAGTCACTTGCATCTCATCGTCCTTCAGGGAAAATACATATGCTTAAGAGCGTCACTTGTGATCCTAAAAGGCGTTATGGCGGTAGAGCTGTTGTCCTAGGGGAGGAACACCCTGCTGGCCAAAGGCGTTCACGGGGTTATGGTGCTGTTGTTGTTGGTAAAGGGCAATTCCCTGCTGCCCAAATGCGCCCATGGGGTTGTACTGCTGTTGTTGGAAATGAGCAACTCCCTGCTGACCAAGTGCGCCCATGGGGTTGTATTGCTGTTGTCCTAAGGAAGGATGACTTGTTGTTGGTCAGAGAGGCTACGGAGGTCTCTTGAAATTGGGAAGGATTTTGTGAGCGTGGGGGGCACACATAATAAGGGCAAATTTGCTTTGTGGATGGAGTGTGACCCTGTGGGTGCTGGGCGCCGTAAGGATTTGAGAACTGAGCATTATTGTTTCGAGTGGGAGAAATGCCCTGCTGACCAAGTGCATCAATGGGATACTGGGACTGTTGTTGTAGAGAAGCGAGATCTTGCTGACCAGGGTCTAAGGAAGGACCAACTTGCTGTTGATCAGGAGTGGCTAAGGGGTTAAGGGGTCTTGAAGTTGGGAAGGATATTGTGAGCGCGGGGGGCAGACATAATAAGGACACCATCGCTTTGTGGATGAAGTAGGACCCCTTGAGCGCTGAACGCCGTAAGCCTTATTGTTCCGATCGTACGCCATAACAATAGGTCTTGGCTCTGGGACAAAATCGGGAGGATCAGTATCCCTGTTCTTGCCGCCCCAGGCATTTGGCGCCTTTGCGCGTCCATAAGGTGATGCGCCACTGGCGGGCTGAGGGCTGTGAAGATCGGGCCCCATCACGTTGGCGAAGGGGTCGGTGTAATACGGGGGGCTGGCGCCGGGGTAGTAGGGGTCTGGATTGTATCTCCATCGCGAGTTCCCCTGCGGCGGGTACCCTCCGCCGCCGACGCCCGGAGGCGGTTGGAAATTTCCGGCGGTGCAAACGCCCACCCATGCAGTCACCACGATGGCCAGCAGCTTCATCGCTCCTTGCTTCGGTCCCCACTGGATGAGCAAGGCGCCCCGCGGAGCGTTTATAGCGCATGCGCGAGGGCCTTCTCGTGACGTCACACTGGCAGAGGCACCGTGAAAATGGCGGTGACATTTCGCAGCAATCGCAGTCATTATTGTTTAAGACTGATGTACTGTAGAGTAGCGCACTTTTGAAACAAATGGTCCGTTTATTAGAGTCGATATTTTATCCACGAGTAAATTCTTCTACATACATTCAATTTTACGCTTTAAGGACATTATTTTTAATTGCAAAATCAGATGTCACAAATGAAATTATTCTTCTAATTATTCACAATAACATTTCTACCATAAAATGAATTGTCCCATCCATAAATTATACGATTTTTCGACATCTTTGAAGAATCATATTGGCAAGAGAAGAGATATTACTTGCAAGAAGTGATTGACGTAAACAAATCAGGATTCACTGGATAAACCAAACATTATGAGAAAAAAGACGATGATTCCAGTCAGGAAAATATATTTAGAGCAGACGTTTCGGCCTCAATTGTGAGGCCCTCTTCAGTGTCTGAAAGGTCAACACACCAATCAGTTATAATTTTACATAATATTACAGTATAAAACAATTTTTTTAAAAAATTAAACCAAACACAATGAGAAAAAAGAAATAAAAAAAACGGGTTTGATGTGGTTTTTGGTAGCTACAACAAACTCCAACACATTATCAAAACTGGAAAAGACAAACTCCATAAAAATAACAAGACTAACGTAGTTCACGAAATTGATTGTATAACACAAGGCTGCAACAAAGTCTATGTTGGACAAACCAAACGTCACCTTAAAACCAGAATTAAAGAACACCAGAGAAACAGTAAAAAAATGGTGATGACAATGTTATCTCAAAGCTCATCCAAATTTCTGGACATACTATGGACTGGGATAATCCCACCATACTGTAATATCCTATTCTCCCTCTGGTCCTTTACATTACAATCCCCCCCTCTGGTACCACGACGCCTCACGTCGCGGCGGCAATGTAATATCCTCTCTGGTACTTCGACGCCTCACGTCGCAGCGCCAATGTAATTATTATTTTTCTTCTCAACCTCCTTTGGTACCACGACGCCTCACGTCGCTGGTGCCAATGTAATATTTGTATATGTTATATATAATCCCGCTTTTAATTACTCTCTTATAAAATCTCACGCCCACTATCTTGCCCTGCCCTAGCCCTAAATTATAATTGGGTGCCACATTATCAATTGCCCGTACCTCTGCTAGCTCGTACTATTATCTGTTCCTTACCGTGTCGTAGTTCGCGCGCTCACTCCATACGGAGTTGAAGTAAGGGTCCGCTTTGTTCGTGCCTGGGTCAACATTCATACCATTACAGAATAAAAGACATGGAATCACGGCAATTATGAGCCATTGGGATGCTCATGCATTTAATTTTGGACTTTTCTTAGCTGATATCCCTTTCGTGAACATCATCTGCCCCTCCAACTTCCAAAACATAACAACACAAATATATATAAACACCCAGGAAGAAAAACATATAAACATACACACTGAAAATACAATACAAAGAAAACAAATCTCATCCATCCATCAGAATGCGCATTCTGTCGTGACCTTACTTATTATCCTTAGCCTAATAGCATAACTTGGTCCAGTTTCCCTGATCCATTGAGCAAATGCCGAGATGGCCCCTTGTTTAGCTTCTGGACATAAATGTAACTTCATTATCTGTGCACGTCTTCTAGAATTCATTGGGAAATATAGTTATTCAAATTATCGTTTTCATGTTGTTGCGGCTGGAAGTATTATTCCTTAACGAAGGACATCATGGATAAGAGCCTAAAATTTATTGGTTATTTATCCTTGAAAATAGATTTTATTACACCAGAGCTTTTTTTTAAATTCAAAATTCATGTAGTGTATGACTTAGTGTAGGGATTACAGAATTTTGAAAATATGTACAGAATTCACTTCTCCCCATAGCACGTCATACGCAGTTTTAACTGTTTTATGAAATAATATAAACAAATAAATTTTTGAAATAACAAAACAATAGAGAAAGATGTCTTTTATGTTGTCTACGCAGTCTAGTTAGCAGAATCCCAAGCACATATTTGAAGAAAATCTTAGAAACGTTTTAATTCTTGTTTTTGATATTTTTATATTGTACATTTTAGCAATTTGCGCGAAAACTATTAAATTTTTAAAAATTAAATGACTTTAATGAAAGAATAATTAAGGAACAAATATTATTAAGGAAAAATCTGTTCTTCAATTTTGAGTTTAGGAAGATGCCAAAAGAATTTAAAACTTTTGAAATTTTCGAAAATCAAGAGGTGAATTTTAAAGAAAAAACTTTGAACCAGTTTTTGTGAAAATTTTGAAATTGTTCCAGATCTTCTTGAAATGTACCCCAAAAATACAAAGAATGCTTTGAAAATGGATGAATGATCCAGCCTGATCGACGGACGAACATGAATGAATGCCTTATTTTACGTGGCTAAACTCAGGCCATGAGGCCTGCTCTTCCGCCTGACCTCGCAAATTTCGTTACGCTTCTTTCAACTACTAGGGAAGAAAGAAGGTGTTACTTGGGTGACGAAACAGACAATTTGAATTTAGCTCAAACACTTCATTTGGACTTGAGGATCTTTTACATGCAGTAAATTTACTAACATGGGACAGCCAGCTTTACTTCACCTCCGAAGGAAGGTGTACGAAGGATTTTTTCGGCCTTAAAAATCCACGGCTTCTATGGGTTTGAACCCGCTTGGGTATAACAACCCGACACGCTAACCATTACACCATCGCCTCCGCAAACATCCATTTTGCATTGCATCGCGACATCAATTTTGGAAAAAATCCTCGGAATAGTTCAGACTCGTTTTTCGCAGACAGACAGACTGACGGACGTTAAAAAAACATAATATTTTTCGGAATCGGGGGACCCCCAAAACGTGTATTTCTGTTGAAATTTCTAAATCGACCGCGGCATTACATAACTCTCTCAATTCGATGTATATTACTTCGCATATACGTATGTATACGAGAAAGTAAACTGAATTTTTGCAATTGAATCGTTTATTTGAGACACACGCCAAAATCCTCATTTCGAGAAAAGTAAGAAAAAGTGTCCTTGCGATATAGGGTTAGTTTTTTCTGATTTAAAAATATATTTTTTAGTATTAAAGCAGTTGATAAATGAATAGTTTTCATGTAAATATTTTTCTTATTGATCTCATTATATTTTTTTAAAAACGTTTCAACCCATGCACATGACGGGTTTCTGCAATAAATGACCAGAAATAACTTGTTTTGATTTGTAACTTTACTTTTTATGGGGACTGATTGTGTGTGTTTTTATTTATTGTTTATTGCTTTAGACATAATGATTTTAGAAAATAATATTTTTCCACAAAAATCTTGAAAAATCAGACTTATTATTTGTGAGCAATGAGTTCTCGCAGTGCATTTCGTTTTGAATTGTCATATAAAGTTTCATCTCTCAATTAAGCGTTTAGTCTTTCACACACATCACAAACGTCAACCTGAGACCGACCAAAAGAATTTCCAAGTTTTCATTAAATTTTTAATTTCGTAAAAGCTGTACTTCACTATATCTTTCAGATCAGGGTTATCAGTGATGAACATCTTGTGCATTTGGGTGACATTTAGAGTGGCATCTAGATACTTTTTTTTGTTACCGTAGCGAGATTCTTTAAATTCCAACTTTGAAATGTGGTCACGGATACGGATACACACAGCTCCCGACAGAGCATTACCACTCCTGTTCATTCCCCTTACATCAGAAGGGGCCTTATTTTTAAGCAATAACTGACAATCCTACCTACTCTGTCTCGTGATGTCATGAATTTCGAGAAAATCATTCTTGCAAACTGGTTGTAATATACCGTTTATCTTTAAGTGATAAACATATGAATGATTTTTCTTATTCGATATTGAAGGGTTTTTTCATCCTCAAATTCCGAAAGATCTTTTTCATGACATAGTTCATCCTCTGGGTTCCTTTTTTTGACGTCTTCGTCGAATGTCTTTTGCCCCTATCAAAAAGTTTGAACACATGTGTCTTGAATGTTTTTATTCTTTAGAGAATAAAAATAATTCAACGTCTTGTTTATTACTTTTTCATGAATATAAAAAAATAATATTTATATAATATAATTAATATAAATAAAAAATGTCAATATTCGAGGACATATTGGGGGAGAGAGTCTTACAATTTTTTTATTTTTTGCAATATACACAAAATTTAAGAAGTTATTGATATAAGGATCGTATGATGACCGTTTTGAAAGCTTTCTTGAAGCAAAAATTTCAACAACAGAAACTGGATTGGACAATTTTTGAAAAAATGTTGTTGAGTCACGTACTTTACCTCAATTACAATATGCGTTTTAAATTCTAGAGACTGCAACATTAGCCAGACACATTAAAGATGAATTTCGGTGAAAGTCCCGAGAACATATTACGCGCTAGTGTAGTAGACGACTTGTGGAGAGACGGACCAACGGACGAACGAATGGGCCGATAAACACACGAACGGACAGATGGATGGACAAGCAGACAAACGGACCGATTGACAGACGAACTAGACTAGAACGAGAGACTGATTCATACCAACGGGATGAGGAATGGGCTGAACCAACACACGGACGGGTAGAAAGACACTTTGTCGGAAACCACTTTTTCCGTATCAAGGACTCCCAAAACGTGATTTCTGACTACACAATCTACTTGAGAAAGTCATTTACTTCACATCGGATAAAGAAATATATCATTGTGAAGAACTCAAAACGAATTTTCCTGTCGAAAAATGGCACGCATCCTTGCAGCAACATAATGCTTTCTTTATTATACGTAATTAGTGTCCGAGAAATTAAAAATTATGAATTTTCATATTGAAATACTCCTCTTTATTTCCTTTTCTCTCTATTTAATTTTAATAATTTCTATGTAGTAATTTCATATTTATTTTTTATTGGATAACTTAGTTGTTAATTTTTGCACACAGCAATTACAGTTTAACCTGTGCTTGCTATATTACTATTTGATCTTAGTGCTTCTTTATAAACTTAATTTAATTCGTGGGCTTGAAAATCCACAGCTCGTACGAGATTACGGTTGATGGAATTATTGAAACGAGAGAAATTTATATTTAGGGCTATAACTAGTATTTTTTTTTAACTTTATTTATTAAGGTCGCATAAACTTCTAGGTCATGAGCGACCACATTGTTTGTACAAAATATTTACAATATTTGAAAAAAAAACAGGAAGTAGTGACAAGTATTACAAAATGATACAGTGCTTCTGAACAATACTTATTACATCAATATATAATCACAATATACTGGAACAATAAATAGATAATACTAGACTTAATAAGTAAGGAAGAGACACTTGCTGTAGCCTTCATATACCAGGAATATCTGATGTATATTTTAATTAAGATACAGCTTATTCCAGATATTGTCGCACTGGCAGCTATCTGTTATGTCAAATATTCAGAAACTATTATTTACATTTCTTTAATTAGAAGAAGAAATTGAGTTTATTTATTAATTTATTTTACGTCAAAAAGCTCAGTTAAAAACTTTATAGACGTCTATAAAGTTTTTACATTTTCAAAATTCTTATTATACTCATATTAGCCATATCTACTAAATTTTGAATTTTGAAGGAGAAACTTACAAATTCATTATATTTCTATTTCAAAAATAAATAAATAAATACATAATACAATTAGTAAATTTACATAACATCTAGGATATCACAAGCTCAAGTTTACATATCAAGTTTACATAAGGTCGTACATGTTTATTTCTTTTAAAAACTTCATTACTTTTAAAATTTTAGTATTGTCATTCAATAAACTTTTAATGTCATTAGGCAGAGCATACTTTCTTCTCAGTTCATTATATTTTTGACACTGTATAAGAATATGTAGTATAGATAGTGGGATTTTACAATAGTCACATAGTTTAGGATCTTCTTTGGTTATCAGGTATTCGTGCGTTAATTTTGAATGACCTATTCGTAATCGAGTAAAAATACTTTGTTCTTTTCTATTTTTAAGGTGAGGGGCATGACAATCAAGGATTGAATTCCTCATTTCAGATAGCTTGGCAGGAAGTGATTTGATCCATTCTTCATTCCAGTATTTTCTATTTCTACGATGAAGTTCTTTTTTGATGTCTACATGGGATACTGAGTGTTCTTGTAGTGGTAGGTTAATGGCTTCTCTAGCAGCATTGACCACTATTGAATTTCCTTTTATGCCAATGTGAGATGGAATCCAAACAATAATTACTTTTTTCTCTTTTGGTTTACTTCATGGTATACATTTAGTATTTCTTTGACTATAGGTTCATATCTGTTATGTCTCAAGCATTCAATTACACTTTGGAGTCTGTATATATAATAAATTTATTGTTGGGTAATAATGATATATTCTTTAAACAGTATAGAATATGCTTCACAATAAAAAATTGAACAAATATCTTTGAGTTTAATATATTCAACAATATTGTTAACCATTACAGCACAACATGCATTGTTTTTTAACCATCTGTGAAGACAACTACCCTACGTAGTCTCCTCGTGCTTGTTTTCTACATTTCGTTGTAGAAGGATTGATATATTAGTAGATTAGTATCTTTCTTGGAGTATAAGCATAGATCTTTATTAACTTTTATTTTTGGTGTTGACCAAGGAGGTCTTTTAAGAGTTATGTTTTGTGTAATTAATGGAAACTCTGTTTATATTTCTTTGAGGAATTGGTTTAGTAGGTAGTAGACTGGTTTCGGTGATCTTGAATTCTTGGAGTATTTTTCATTGTACCTAGTGGAAAATACATTTTTGTATGTTGGGTTAAGTGGAGACTGAGATATTTTGCATGCATATGTGAAGCAAATTTTCCTTCTTCTGATGTACAGTGGTTTGTGCAAGCATTACCATTACAAACATTAGCTTGTGCAAGCAGATTGGTATACTACAGATCCGTAGTCAAGCTTAGACCGTATAAGAGCTTTGTGCGAAGACAGAATTATATTTTTGTCAGCTCCCCAATTAGAGGCTGCGATACTCTTTATTGTATTTAGTCTGTGAAAACATTCCATTTTTAATTGTTTTATGTGTGGTCTCCATGTTAGTTTGCTATCATAAATCATTCCCAAAATTTTGATTTTGTTTGAGGTTTAATTTTTGTGATCTAATCTCAATTTAAGTTGATATTGGTGTCTCTGATTTTTGAAAAGTATACATTGTGTCTTTGGTTTTGAGAACTTGAACCTTTCAATTCTTGAATATTATTTAGACAATTTTGTAACATTTTTTGGAATGTATTGATATTTTTTCCTCTTATTAATATTGTGATGTCATCAGCAAACAAGTATATCTTTATTGGTCGAGGAATTAGATTTTTTATTTCATCTATAGCAACAAGAAAGAGGAAAACACTAAGTACGACCCTTGAGGGAGGCCGTTGTATGTTTTATATCTATCAGAGAAGATACCATTAAATTTAACTTTAATATATCTTTCTTCCATGAAGTGGGAAATAAAGATTAATGTATGTCCATCTATTCCTAGTCTGAGTAGAATGTTGATTATTCTGTCTTTCCATAACATGTCATAGGCCTTCTCCATGTCCAGACTTACAGCAGCTACATTTTGTTTTGAGATGAATGCATCCCATATATTACTGTGAATGTTGACTAAGTGGTCAGTAGTCGAGCGATTTTGCCTGAATTCACGTTGATAGGGTGATAGTAATTTTTTCGTTTCAAGGTAACAAATTAATCTTTTGCTTATTGCTTTCTCCATCAATTTACAAAGGGTAGATGTTAAGGGTATTGGTCTGAAGTTTTCTGGGTTAGTATGATCTTTCTCTGGCTTGAAACAGGAATGAAAACCGATACTTTCCACTTATCAGGAAACATGCCTTGAGTCAAAAGTTCGTTGAATAACTGTGTTACATATTCAATGGCCATTGGAGGTAGTTCTTTTAAAAATGTATTGTGGATGCCATCCGGTCCTGGGCTGGAATTCCTGGTACAAATTAGAATTTTCTTCATTTCATGTACTTGGAGAGGAGCATTTAGTATTGAATTATTGTAAGTATTTTGTTGTAGTATATTTTTGATTTTGATTTCAAAATTTGCCTTGTACTGATTTTAAAATTTTTAAGATGTTGGCTATTTGTTTATTTTTAAATTTTTTTTTTTTTTTTTTATTTTTAAATTTTTTTAAATGTCTTGATTTCTTATATTCAATATGGTTCTCAATATATGGATGTCTTTTATATTTTGAGAAGGCATGTCTATATTTTTTTGTGAGCCTTTGCACAATCTTCATCCCACCATGGAAGTTGTTTTCTTTTTGGTTACTCTACATTACTTACTACTACATTGTTAACTCCGCCACCTGAGCCATTGTATTCGTTGCTTTGTGGCGAAACACCCGAATCACGTCACTTTCTTGCAAACACTCAAAAATACAATGGTTGTTTCCAAATGTCATTTGCGGCAGATATTATCGAAGAACGAGGATTTAATCCGACATTCAAGGTATTTATTTATTTATTTATTTATTTATTTATTTATTTTTATTTATTTATTTATTTATTTATTTATTTATTTTTATATTATTTTATTTATTTATTGAAAAAGTGTTTGTAACTCTGTAATACTGTTTGGTTTTTATTTTGTAGATACAAGGACAGATACACCATCGAATTGGATCATTACAACCTCTCGAAGATGCACAGCATAAATTTTTACAAATATACTTCATGGGCAACATGGAAGAACAACTTCATCGATGTCGAGAGATCAACGCAGGAATGAAGCGAGCAATTCTTCAAGATTTGCAGCAACTACTTCATGAACATCACGCGTTGGTCAGGTTGTTTAAGAGTGCTTAAATATTTGTTTAAGAGTGCTTAAATAACTACATTGACCGGTTTCTTTGCGATCTGCCAAAGCAATCCGTTTGCACGAAATTTGCTTTACTCGGAGATGCCACGTTATTATACTTGGAATGCTTCATTGAAGAATTTTCAAAGACGGAAGCAAGGCGATGCGGTTCCTGGGTATCCGGATGTGCGTTCTACTGATGCTCTTGGTCGTATATATACAGTTCTTCCAAAGAATGATGAATGTTTCTATTTGCGGTTGTTGCTGGTAGATGTGCGTGGGACAACGTCATTTGAAACACTACGGACTGTTAATGGTGTAATATTCCCAACATATCGTGCTGCATGTGAAGAACTCAACTTATTAGAAAACGATACCCATTAGGATACGACAATCGTTGAAGCTATTATCTCTGCATCTCCAAGTCAGATACGCAAATTATTCGCTATCATAATTTCGACATGCTTTCCATCGAACCCATGTAACCTGTGGCACAAATACAAGGATAATATGTCAGAAGATATTTTACATCAAATTCGTATCATTTCCAGAAATCACGATCTTGAGATGAATGAGGAGATACATAATAGGGCTTTACTCTTGATCGAAGATATGTGTTACCTCACGTGCGGTAGTTTATTAGTCAGGTTAGGAATGCCAGCGCCAAATCGTGAAATGAATGACGCATTTAATCGAGAATTGGAACGGGAACGTGAATATGATCACCAAGAATTGGATTTAGTAGTTCAAACGAATGTACCCCTGTTGAATTCCCCCGGTTTTGCCACAATCCGTGCGACATCCAACATAGCGGTTTCAGTTGCTTCTTCTGGAATAGCAGCCACATTGTTAGAAGGATGCCGTACGGCTTATTTACCATTAAAATTACCATTAAATTTTCAAACTATTGAAGAACCAAGTCATTTAAGATTAGTTCTATATTTTTAGTCTAGTACACTCGCTGATGCAAATGCTAATCTTGCCTCTGATTAATTTTACGCATTCAATACGCATACAAGTTATTTTACACCTTCAATCTACGTACAATTCCCACTAATATGTGGGCAATTAACAAATATCAATATACATTCCTCACTAAACTGATTGAAAAACAATTGAAAGAATTTAATACCCAATCATATTTACAATAAGTCCTCGACTTAAAATCGATTTTGCTTTGACTCATTCAATATATGGTTGAAAAACAATGGTCCATTAATTATTATGTCACATTAGTTACTCCTAATTGATTACGCAAATTTTTTACTTTGATGCCTTCTACCCACGAGTGCTCACGCTCCTGCAATCGGAAAAGGGTTGAACGACCTCGCCGGCTCCGCTGCGGGTCCTAACATCACTGAGCACCGGCGCCGGCTGGGGGCTCGCGATACTTGTGACCTCGCGTCGCGGCGATAGGACGGGTCGGCGCTACAGTGAGTTAGTTAATGTTAGCTAGTTTATGCCCTATTTTACGTGGCGAGATTTGGACCACCAGGCCCGCTCTTCCGCCTAACCACGCAAATTTCGCTACGCTCCTTTCACCAC
The DNA here is from genome assembly GCA_964035755.1 of Teleogryllus oceanicus. Classification (NCBI taxonomy): domain Eukaryota; kingdom Metazoa; phylum Arthropoda; class Insecta; order Orthoptera; family Gryllidae; genus Teleogryllus; species Teleogryllus oceanicus. Next base: position 14,411,780 of record CAXIVR010000005.1, read on the forward strand.
CTAGCGAAGCGTCTTGGGCGACGAAACAGCCGAATCTCAATTTTGCTCAGAGCTTTCTTTCAGGCCTGAGGATCTTTTACATGCAGTAAATCTACTACATGGGACAGCCGGCTTTACTTCCCCTCCAAAGGAAGGGGTACGATGGATTTTTTCGCCCTTAAAAATCCACGGCAAACTCGGGTACAACAGTCCGGTACGCTGACCGTTATACCACCGAATCCGTCAACACTGCAGTAACCTCGAAGCCTCGTAGCTGGAAGTGGCCTTCGCTAGATCCACCGATGTGCTTTGCCACTTCTCGTTTGTAACCAGTACTTGTGCGTTGCCGTCGTATTCGATTCCCTCGTTAAGAGACGACGGACGAAGGCTTCTCTGACCACGTCGGGAACTGGAATTCGCCACAGAATTTTTCCTTTGCGAAACGGCGGGATAGAACAGTCCGTGGTCGGCCGAAATGAACACTGATTTACGCTTCAAATTTCACTCCAATTCATCCCACTCCAGCAGACTTCTCAACGCTTATTCATAAAAACTAACATATCTCAACCGCTTTTCTTCAGAAATTCTAACCGAAAGCTCTCTTTCGGAAATTTTAACAGACCACTGTCTTTCTTAACTGGATAATGCACTTGAATTAGTTGGTCACTGAAAACAAATAAAACTAGGCAAAACAAAAAAAAATCGTCACCTCGACTGCCTGAACACACTTTCACCAACTACAATTTACAATTTGCTCATTCCTCTTTCTGAATTTTCACCTACCACATTATTTTACTCTTTTTACTATCTAATTTTCCGTGCACGACTTTTAAAATGAATTTTACACTTGTTTTAAGGATTCCCATTCATAGGTGCTAGCCTTGGGCTTCGCAATCACTATAACACTGAACTTTAAAGAGAAAAAACAATAACACGTAATATACACGTTACTTAATCTGACCCCTTTACATATCACAGAAGGCAATTACTTTTAACACAATACAATAAACTGACTTTTCCAGATAATATCAATTCTATAACATGTGAAAATCATGAATTATTTAAGTAAAATTGTACAAGGTATGGCCTCTTTGAATGAATTTAATGACACGTGCAGTAAACGAATTTGAAACTGCCACTCACACCGTTCGGAATTCTTCTCCCACTTATTCTGGACTTTTCACCCACTTTTTCACGACTTGTCGTGTACTTACGACTATTTTCTTTCCCCAACTGATCGAGTTCTCGAGCGCGTGCCGATACTTTATGGTACTCGCGCCTGGGGAAATTTTAGGAGGGGAGAATACTCTCTTAATTTGTGACCTCTCCGAAAACATTATTCGCAGTTCTGCTGAGAGTTCGACAAGCTGTGGATGATGGCGCGTTTACTTCAGCCATCGTACGACTGCCCGTCAACCCTACCCTTCGCCTTCTGGGCTTTCTTCATAGATGATGGTGAATCTTCTCATCTATATCTATCTATTATCTTCTATCTATCTATCTATCTATCTATTATTCTCATCAATATAATATATATATATATATATATCATATTATAAAGATTAGATAATATATATAAGTAACACACCCAACTACTCTACTCTATCACACTGGTGGGTCGTATAATCATGAATGTCGTGAGGCTCAGTTTAAAATTCTCAGGAAGCAGGATCTTTCGTATAGAAGACCTGAACACTTAACAAATGAATCAAATAAAATACGAAAAAATGAATCATATATTCAATGAGAAAATTTACAGTGACGCAATTTCATAACAGAATATTGCACTTTTAAGTAGCTGCTCACTGAAAAAATGAAAGAAGGAAAAAAAAAAAAATATAGGCGACACCTCGACTCTCTGAACACACTCTCATCAACTACAATTTACGATTTGATCATTCCTTTCTGAGTTTTTCCACTACAAAATTATTTACTCTTTTGGCCTCTAGTTTTCCGTGCACGGCTTCTTTTTTCAAATGAATTTCATATTTGATTTAAAGAAACCCTTTCACAGGTGCTAGCCTTGGTTTTGCACTCACTATAACACTGAACAAAAAAAAAATACATGGCATTCACGTTACTTAAATCAGAACGTTTTACACGTCACAAAAGCAATTACTTTAAACACAATACAACAAATTGATCTCTCCAGATAATATTAACTGTACAAAATATGAAAATCCTGAGTCATTTATGTAAAATTGTACAAGGTATGGCCTCTTTAAATGAATTTAATGACACGTGCAGTAAATCAACTTGAATCTGCCACTCACATCATTCGAAATACTTCTCCCACCTATTCTAGACGTTTCACCCACTTTTATCACTGATTGTCGTGTATTTACCACTATCCTCTTTCCTCAGCTGATCGCTGCATAAACGTTGCCAGGTCCTTTACCTCAACAGCTCCGCGTCGCTCGCCTGTAGGTAACCATGGGGATTTTCTGCCGCTCGCCCCGCGTTGCCGCTTCGTCTTCGCGTCCTGTGCTGCGACGATAGCAGTTTCCTTCGCTCGTACACCGCCAAACCTCCATTTTCCACACCCTTCTCTCGTTCCGAACCCGTACTATCCTCGCTCCAGACCAAGTCCTTCTCGCCTACGCTTCGCTCTTCCTGAGGTCGTCCTTCTTCCACCGCCGCGCCTCGCACACGTTTGTTGGCGCTTCCAGCCTCAAAATCATTAATGTTGCTGGAGGTATGCTCAAATGCACGACCTACCACACTTTAGGCATGTGTGGTCTCATCGTGCAATGTGAGATGCTGGGTTTAATAATGTCCTTCTGCGCGAATTTACAACTTTGAAGTTATTCGACGTCAAACAGTTATTTCGCTTGAATTAAAATAAACTCCTATGCACAATGTGTACTGGCCGACACCTGTAGTCAAAGAGTTTCTTCTGGTCGCCGTCGCTGTTGCCGCAAAAGGGCGCTCCTTCGAGGCGCGCCTCGATACTTATGGAACTCGCGCCTCGGGAAATTTTGGAGGGGTCTCCTCCATTCGTGACCTCTCGGAAAAACATTACCCACTAGTTCGTACGTCGTAGTTCGAAAAGCTGTGCGCGGATGGCGCATTTACCGGCCATGGCACCGCCGCGTACCCAAAGTCCTCTCTGTTCGTGGGCTTCTTTACATAGATGAATGTGGCGTTAAGGGGTTGTATAATCCCGTGACGTCACAATATATATATATATATATATATATATATATATATATATAATGTGTGTGTTATGTTGGTTTGTGTACGCTTCAAAATTTCACACCACTAAGTACCAGCAACCGCGCTATCAGCCGGTTGCGAGGACAACACTCGCCATACTAGATAACGACAACCGCAACAAAAAACATCAATACAACAAAATACTACCAACATTGGAAAACAAACTATTTTGCATCTTCAAACATAGGCGGCCCACGTCACATGCAGGAGAATGCTTATGATGCAAATGCATCTTGATAGAGAGAGAGAGAGAGAGAGAGAGAGAAGAGAAGAGAGAGAATGAAGGACGACTGAATAGGAGAGCAGAACAAGAGAGATGGAGAGAAAGGGGAGTGAGAGAGTTGGGAAAGGACTGAGAGGAGTGAGACAGAGTCGAGAGAGGAGGAAAGACGGTGAGAGAGGAGATCGAAACGGAGGGAGAAGAGGGAGAGCCGGAGAGATAGGCGAGACGAAAAGAGAGGAAGAGACGGAGAGGGAGAGATGGAGAGATAAGGAGAGGGAGACTGCGACGAGAAAGTTAGAACGAATCTAATTCTGGCAAAACATTGTGATGTAGCGGGATGTCCTTTGTCAGAGTGATATCGAGAAATTTGGAATGATATTTAGGTTGCAAAGAAATATTGTTGGTTCTTTGGGACGTATAATTCCCTCGTTATTGGAAACTACAAAATCCTCCAGAGTCTTCACTATTTTAATTACTTCTATCGCACGATGTGGATAGTAATTTTTCTTTGTTTGAAAACGAGTGAGTTAGTAACTGGTTAATTAAAATGATAAAGTTTGGCCTGAATGGTTTCCGCAGAGTAGCATGTAGGAATAAATTTCATGACAACTGATCAAGGTAAACCCGTAGGATACCTGAAAGAGTAATAAACAATGTTTTCGGCTTTGCAGAAATTTCTATATTCTCAAAAGTCCTTATTGTCACTTAACTTTCACTCAGTCTTTCATAGTTTTGGTAGAGAATTATTTTTTGCAATATTTGTGAAGTCTTCGATCATTTTTTAATTCGTCAACTTCGGACAGAAATATTGGGGGCATTTGACTAGATTTGGCACTGGTTAGCTAAACTCGTCTGTTTCGTGCACAGAAAGATCGTGAGCTAAGTTTTCTAAGTTTTAATACAGAAAATATTCTGGCACGTGGTACTGGACAGCACCTTCGTCTAGATAAAAGGATTCGTATGATTGGGTGGCAACTCCTGAATTTGAATGCACTTTACTTACTTCATTTAATCGCTGTAGCTGTTGGTTATCAGCGAAGCTACCTTGACCCTGGGAGTTGGTGTCCATCACGCCGGAGGCGGCCTCAGCGTTCGGCTGATGGTTGAAAACACCGGAAGGCATCGACAGCATATGTTGATTCAGTTGACCACATTGCCATCGCTGATGTTGAAGCACGGCCAATTGTTGTTGATGTAGTGATGTTGTTGAATTAACTGCCCTATTTGTAATTACGAGCTATTTGTCGTCAGTGGCGTTGTGGTTGATTTCGGTCAACACGTTACGTAGTTGCGATGGCCGAAGCCGTCCTATTTAGAGTTAAGCAGTTTAAATAAAATACTTTCAAACAATTTGCATGCGCAGTTTATTAGGCACAAAGAGAGAAGATCGCCGTTAGTCTATACTATTATCAGAGAGAAACGACTGCGGAGAAACTTTCGTAGAGCGATGTTGATCGTACCGTAGTCGGTGAAGGACTGAGAAATAATGCAAGGAACGAGATGTTTTGAAAGTGTTGGAAAGTATATTTTTCTAGGAAAAAACATTTTGTAGGTTTACGTAATGCTATAATATTGAGAGGATGATACAAATAATGTGGAAAAATGTGTTTCTTGTAGCGTCACTAATTTACAGGTAAGATGCTGTGGAAATCTAACGTTTCAGTCTTCAAAACTATATCGCAAAATAACAGGAGGAGAACTCTCACTAAAGACTCTCGATATCCTCAAACTTAATCCGGCACACCTTTCATGTCTTTCTTATATTTCTTATCTTTGTAGTAAGAAAAGAAAAGAATGGAAGTTGGAAGAAGGGAAATAAAAATAGATGAAATTTGAAGCTCTAGAACGGGGAGAAAAGGGACACAAAACATAAATCAGAGGACGTTTTAAAACAATAATGTTTATCAGTGAAATAATGTTTACTATTATTATTCCATTACACTTTGCTTCCACAACACATCTTCACATGACATAAGTTCTGTCTTAAATTCTTCACCAGATCCTTCTCTGGATCCTACGATGACAGATTCCCCTGAATCTGTAAAGGAATATAACCCAGATAGTATTAGAACAAAGAACACCATTACGAAAATCTTTTAAACAAGTTAGAAGTATATTTATTATTATTTCTAATCAATGGACTTTCATAAGAGTCTTGTGAAGCAGCTGAATTATTTTAGAAATTAACGCCTCGCCTCGTGTCAAAGTAGGCAGAGTTGCGTTCTGTTCGTTTCAAAGCAAAAAGGCCAAATCTGTGAGATTGTGAATGCCCGGCTAACCGACTCTCACTAAAAATTCCATTGACCAACCTGTACCAGTTCTAATTTAGAATAACTGGAGATAACCCTATACAAAATCAGTAATTGCTATTTTAAACCCACTGTTGTATGCGTAGATTTTAACATTGATTTTCGGGTCCAATCTTGCGAGAAAGAAGTTTCTCAATTTAATTAATTTCTTCAATTTAGATATTACAGTCAATGTACCTACACGGATCACACTTTGATGAAGGCAATCCATCAAATTATAATTCACAAAACTACTAATGAATGTGAATTTGAAACAAAAGATTTAGGATACAGTGACCACGATGTACAAATTCTTACCATTATGAGAAATGTGAACACTGACATTATAAATAATACACGTACGACTATTGTTGGTTTAAAATTAAAAAAATAATTCTTTATTATTTATTCATTTATATTAACACTTGTTTTTCTACTCAAAAAATAAAATTAAATATTTCACGGAAAAGCAATTCTTGGATCACACAAGGGATTAGTACTTCGTGTAAAAACAAGCGAGTTTTTTCCTTCATTTCTAAAAGTCATAAAGTATCTGAAAATTTCCTCCTCTGCTTTCAAAAATACAAATAATCGTTAAGAAAGTCATAAGGCAGGCTCAAATAAAAATTACACATTTGTAATTTACTAAAAATATGTTTCATGCCGTTAATATGCACATTTTCATCGATGTATACATTATCATATTTGTGGGTGGAAGTGCTTCAATGACTTTAAATGAAGTTTTTCGAAAACTCAATAGATTCCTGAGAAAATGAGCTCCAAATTTCGCGTTCCTTGTAATGCTTAATCGCCATCTTATTTAAAACTGCTGCAACATTTTTCAGTGAATATTTCTATTTAGACGAGGTTTCACTCTTCCTTAATATTGTTGAAGTAATATATCGGTCCTACAACTCGGAACCGAAAACTAGAGAAAATGTCAAGAATATCAACTTAGTACGTAGGGTGAAGACAGATGGCAGCTGGCCACAGAATGGAGCTTGAAGCCAATGCATAGCAAGGAAATTTTAAAAAATTGCTCAACACATCACGGAAACATATTCATCAAAGGTCACAGAAACAAATAGAGATGGAAACAGTGAGTTAAGAAGAGATACGAAATACATTGTACAGCAGCACAACGCCATCAAATTTATACTTTGTGAATTTTTAACTTTCCGAATTTCCAAGAAAACGATACTGGATATGAATAAGAGAGAGTGTCTGGTGTTTTGCTTAATTTTCGGGAAAATTTAAATACAATGAATCAGTGCCGATCCGGTGGCAGAGATCGCTAAGGAAGTAATGTCGTAGCGTTCTCGGACCGGAGGGTCGCGGGTTCTAGGCCCGCCCCGAGCATGGTTGTATTATGTTCGTCCATTCACCCCTGATCATCACCATATCGTTTCATCTATATAGTTACCACAACGTTACCTCCAATAGTGGTCGCTAATGACGTAGATGATGATGCGATCGTAAATAAACTTTTAAAAAATGAAACAGTTTCGTTAAGAAAAATTAAAGTCCATTTATCTATCAAATACATTATATATATAATGTATTTGATGATGATGCGATCGTAAATAAACTTTTATATAATGAAACAGTTTCTTTAAGAAAAATTAAAGTCCATTTATCTATCACATACATTATATATATAATGTATTTGATAGATAAATGGACTTTAATTTTTCTTAAAGAAACTGTTTCATTTTTTAAAAGTTTATTTACGATCGCATCATCATCTACGTCATTAGCGACCACTATTGGAGGTAACGTTGTATATATATATATATATATATATATATATATATATATATATATATATATATCTGTGTGTGTGTGTGCGTGTGGTGTGTGTGTGTGTGTGTGTGTATGTGTGGTGTATAGCAACGCATTGCGCTTCTAATTATGTTCCTTTTAAAGAGAAGTTGTGGAAGATACGATTGTAGTGGCATTCTCATCCACAGTCTTTCATTCTCGAAATTAATTTTCCATGTATTCGGTTCGCGACTGAACGGAATCGCTTTACGTTAGCATCAAATATTATCTGCTTTAAATATTTAGACAATTGTGACACATAAAGTACAAAACTCTTATAATTAATATTTTTCAAAATAATTATAAAAAAGAAATTCTGATCACAAAAAACAAGTTTTTGCTAATGCTGTAATATCATTTGTGGCTGGATATCATAAAAATAACAGTAAACAAAATAAAGGCGTCCACTGTTTTCGATAATGTATTTAATTTACTGCAATCGTATACAATAGTATTATATTTGCTGGGGACCAGAAACCGTTTTGTTTATCTAAATAAGATTTTTCTTAATTTTATTGACGGCGTGTTCAGTGTTTGGTTTGGATAAGAAATTATATATAATCATTTTACATGTAATTTCCAAACAAAATAGCATAAATATACGGTTACTAAACGTCATTATGATGAAAATGTGACAAGCCTTCCTAACAAAACTTTTATCTAGATCTCCGCCTAATTACTCTTGATTGTTCTTTCAAATGGTTTTTAAAATCTCTCCAAAACAATATTCTGATCTGAGCTGAATCAAAAAGAAAAATGCTACCTGGATTAGTGGAGTTGCGCGGCCTTTGCCAGTCACTTGCTCTCATCGGCCTTCAGGGAAAATACATCTGCTTAAGAGCGTCACTTGTGATCCTAAAAGGCGTTATGGCGGTAGAGCTGTTGTCCTAGGGGAGGAACACCCTGCTGGCCAAAGGCGTTCACGGGGTTATGGTGCTGTTGTTGTTGGTAAAGGAGCAATTCCCTGCTGCCCAAATGCGCCCATGGGGTTGTATGCTGTTGTTGTTGGAAAGGAGCAACTCCCTGCTGACCAAGTGCCCCATGGGGTTGTACTGCTGTTGCTGTAGGGAACGCCTTCCAAGTCCGTCGGTTTTTTGTTTTGTGTTGTTGTTGTGGTTGTTGTAGTTGTTGTTGTTGTTGTAGTTGTTGTTGTTGAAGTTGTTGTTGTTGTTGTTGTTGTTGCTGGAAAGGACTTATTCCCTGCTGTCCACGTGCGTCTACAGGGTTGTATTGCTGTTGTCCTAATGAAGGATGGACTTGCTGTTGGTCAGGAGAGGCTACGGTCTCTTGAAATTGGGAAGGATTTTGTGAGCGTGGGGGGCACACATAATAAGGGCAAATTTGCTTTGTGGATGGAGTGTTACCCTGTGGGTGCTGGGCGCCGTAAGGATTTGAGAACTGAGCATTATTGTTTCGAGTGGGAGAAATGCCCTGCTGACCAAGTGCGTCAATGGGATGCTGGGACTGTTGTTGTACAGAAGCGAGATCTTGCTGACCAGGGTCTAAGGAAGGACCAATTGCTGTTGCTCAGGGTGGCTAGGGTTAAGGGGATCTTGAACTGGGAAGGATATTGTGAGCGCGGGGGGTTTCGCTGAACCCGAACCTTCCTGTTCCGAGCGGACGAAGGATAGGTTCTTGCTCTGGGAAAGGCCAGAAAGGATCATAAACCCTGTTCTTGCCGCCCCAGGCACCTGGTCCCTTTACGCGTCCATAAGGTGAAGCGCCATTGGGGGGGTAAGAGCTGTGAAAATTGGGCCCCAAAACGTTGTCGTGGCGTTCGAGGTAGTGCGGCATACTGCCGGGTTGGTACGTGTCCGGCATCTCACTATACCGCGTGTTTACCTGCGGCGGGTACCCTCCGGCGCCGACGCCCGGAGACTGCCGGAAATTTCCGGCGGCGCAAACGCCCACCCACGCAGTCACCACGATGGCCAGCAGCTTCATCGCTCCTTGCTTCGGTCCCCACTGGATGAGCAAGGCGCCCCGCGGAGCGTTTATAGCGCATGCGCGAGGGCCTTGTCGTGACGTCACACTGGCAGAGGCACCGTGAAAATGGCGGTGACATTTCGCAGCAATCGCAGTCATTATTGTTTAAGACTGATGTACTGTAGAGTAGCGCACTTTTGAAACAAATGGTCCGGTTATTAGAGTCGATATTTTATCTACGAGTAATTCTTCTACATACATTCAATTTTACGCTTTAAGGACATTATTTTTAATTGCAAAATCACATGTCGCAAATGAAATCATTCTTCTAATAATTCACAAAACATTTTCCACCATAAAATGAATAAGCCAATCAATAATTTATAGGATTTTTCTACATATTGGAATAATCATAATGGCAAAAAAAAAGATTACTTGCAAGAAGTGATTGACGTAAGTTATCTTCTCTTTTATAAGAATCATACAGATTTTTCTGATTTGTAACGATAAATATTAGATAGTTCTACAGAAAGAGATTTTTCGTACTAGTTAGTTTTATTTCTTTATCTGAGATAGCTTCGCTTTTTTTCTCACCCCTTCCCAGCCCCTTCTGTCGCCGCCAAAATTACCTTTTCCCAACCACTTTCTCAATTTTTCGGTTTCTTAGTGGTAGAACTGAAACATAACATTCATAATATTTTAGTAGAGTAAAATTTCGCCTTATATGCAAATCTTCGTTGAAAAATGTGGAGCCCTTTATGAGAAAATGTCGTTTAAGTATTTCTGTAAATGCGAAATTAGAATCTCCCTTACCAAAATATCTTTTGAATTTACGACAAAGTTTATAATTTGAAACATTCCTATACACAAATACAATAATGAACGCAAAACAGTGGCAATGCAAATATTAAGAAAGATATTTTAAAAAATAACATATTTCTAATTATGTTACATATTTCTTATATATCCTAAGTGAAATCGTTTCTGCTGCATAACTGTCTGTATACAATTAGAGACTACTAAACATCTTTTAAAAAGTAAAAATTAAAGAATTATATGCAGCTTCCGGATCAATGACGCCCATCTCGATCAGGTTTTTCGTCCAGTTTTCCTGATCTATTGAGCAAATGGTGAGATGGCCCCTTGTTTTTCTTCTAGTAATAAATATAACTTCATTATCTGTGCACGTCTTTTAGAATTCATTGGGAAATATAGTTATTCAAATTATAGTTTCCATGTTGCGGCAGGAAGTAATATTCCTAGACGAAGAACATCATGAATAAGAGCCCAAAATTTGTTGGTTATTTATCCTTGAAAATAGATTTGAGAGCTTTTTCTTTAATTCAAAATTCATGTAGTATATGACTTAGTGTAGGAATCACAGAATTTTGAAAATGTGCACAGAAATCACTTCTCCCCATAGCACGTCATACGCAGTTTTAACTGTTTTTGACGCAAAATATTTTTTTTATTTATTTTGAAACTGTATAACAGGCTTTATGTATTACAGTTGCCGACAGTAGGTGCGGCCATTTACATAGTAAAACTTACAATTTTTGTTACAATGGTTGGTTGACACTGTCATTTAAATAATGGCAGTCTCTTGTTTTTATGATAAAAAGTTTGTAAACCTTTTAATTCTTATGAACAAGAAAACTCTTTAGACTTCATAAATATTACAAAAAAAAATAAATACTTTAGTTATATGACAAAGGAATATGAAAAAGACATGTTGGCCACAGCTGAACATTTACAAGCTCTTTATAAATCTCTTTCATGGTACATACAACAAAGTCTGATTCAGCACAGCAAGTTTTTTTTGGTACAGAACTATTTTAGGAACATTTCACATGGTTCCCAATGCTCAAAACAATATAATCTAAGCGTATACAATTGTCTCAAATTTTAACATTACTTTCTAAAGCAGGTCTGATAAAAGTACATTTCAACACATTAGGACAACGCTCAGAACTACTTTTACCTAAAAATATACTGATGTACAACTAAGACATGGAACTCCTAACAGTTACATACCACAGTATGTTTCACATTGAAGGATTAAATCGTGGATGACTCAGCAAATCTATGATGATAATTATTTCACCGAAATAGTGAATGGAATCTAAGTTTCATTAGATGGGGCAACATAGATTTGTTCTAATTTATAATGACTTGAAACATTAGACAACCAATTATGTATTTAATTTAACATACAGTCATTTTCAACAACCAATTCCGATTTATGTGAGAATATATATATATATATATATATATATATATATATATATATATATATATATATAACTCCTTTGTTCTTGAGTCGTTTCATAAAGAGAATTTAGAAAGTCTCTTAATAAGTTCAATTATTCTGAAGGAAATGCTATTCTGAAAGCACAAACGAACCTAACTTAAGACTAGAATTTATAAAATTGAACAAAAACGCACTTCCATTGGATTTGGACCCGCAAACTTCGGTATAGCAGCCCGATACGCTAACCGTTACACCATCGCCGCCGCAAACATCCATTTTGGATTGCATCGCAACATCCATTTTGAAAAAAATCTTCGGAATAGTTCAGGGGCTCGTGTTCTTTGCAGACAGACAGACAGACAGACAGACGGACGGACGGACGTTAAAAAAAAACAATGTTTTTCGGTATCAGTGGACCCAAAACGTGTATTTCTGCTGAAATTTCGAAATCGACCGCGACATTACATAACCCTCTCAATTTGACGTATATTTCTTCGCATATACGTATGTATACGAGAAGGTAAAATGAACTTTTGCAATTCAATCGTTTATTTGAGAAACCCGTCAAACGCCAAAATCCTCATTTCGAGAAAAGTAAGAAAAAATGTCCTTGCGATATAGGTTTAGTTTCTTCTGATTTAAAAATATATTTTTTTAGTATTAAAGCAGTTGAAAAATGAATAGTTTTCATGTAAATATTTTTCTTATTGATCTCATTATATTTTTTAAAAAAGCTTCAAGCCATGCACATGACGGGTTTCTGCAATAAATGACCAGAAATACCTGTTTTGATTTGTAACTTAAGTTCAGAGTAGCATCTGGATATTTTTTAGGTTTGTTACCAAAGTGAGATTCTTTAAATTCCAACTTTGAAATGTGGTCACGGATACGGATACACACAACTCCCGACAGAGCATGACCACTCCTGTTCATTCCCCTTACATCAGAAGGGGCCTTATTTTTAAGCAATAATTGACAAATCCTACCTACTCTGTCTCGTGATGTCATGAATTTCGAGAAAAACATTCTTGCAAACTGGTTGTAATGGACTGTTTATCTTTAAGTGATAATCATATGAATGATTTTTCTTATTCGATATTGAAGTTTTATTGTCTTCCACAAATTCCTAAAGATCTTTCTCATGACTTAGTTCATCTTCTGGGTTCTGTTTCTTACGTCTTCGTCGAATGTCTTTTGCCCCTTATCAAAAAGTTTGGACACATGTGTATTGAATGTTTTTATTCTTTAGAGAATAAAAATAATTCAACGCCTTGTTTATTACTTTTTTATTAATATATGCAAAGCATTTAATATTGCATTTACATGAAATGCCTTCCGGCTTTGTTTTTAGATCTACTTTCTTACCAGTGTACGAAACATGCCTCGCCTTTCACCCTGGCATTGCATATGATATTACGCTGACAAGATAACTGTTTCTCTACAATTAGAGACTATACTGAGCATCACAAAAAAAGTAACATTAATTTTAACAATGATACATAATGCATTATTTACCGTTTGGACTGTATAAATGAGTATAAATAACCTGTAACAACTATTGTACTACAGCTTCCGGGTCAATGTCCCCATCTCGATCAGGTTTTTGGTCCAGTTTCCTGATCCATTGAGCAAATGCTGAGATGGCCCTTGTTTTGCTTCTGGACATAAATGTAACTTCATTTTCTGTGCACGTCTTCTAGAATTCAGTGGGAAATACAATTCTTCAAATTATCGTTTCCATGTTGTCGCGGCAGGAAGTAATAAGAGCCAAAATTTATTGCTTATTTATCCTTGAAAATAGATTTTACTACATGGGAGTTTTTTTTTCTCTCTTTCAAAATTCAAAATTTAAGTAGTATATGACTTAGTGTAGGGATCACAGAATTTTGAAAATGTGCACACAATTCACTTTTCCCCATAGCACGTCATACGCAGTTTTTAACTGTTTTTTGACGTAAAATAAATTAAAAAAATAAATAATAAATAATAAATAAATAAATAAAATAATAAATAATAAATAAATAAATAAATAAATAAATAAATAAATAAATAAATAAATAAATAAATAAATAAATAAATAAATAAATAAATAAATAAATAAATAAATAAATAAATAAATAAATAAATAAATAAATAAATATCTACGCGTCTCCTTTTCCGTACAGGTTCATCCTCAGAACTCGACATGTTCTCACAAAATATCACTTTTTCTTACTCACTAATCATAGCAAAATGAACTTACTCGCAAAAGAAACTTCAAAAGGCCACTCTACACAGATGCAATCTGCGAACAACAATCTCACTACTTTTAGAAGCGTTGATAAATCTCACGGCGACACTTCCTGTACCTTTCTTAGAAAATTTCCCCTCCCGAATATGTAACTTAACAGACAGCTGAGGTGGTGCTGATAACCTTTCATGTAGCTTGAATTACATGTGACATTCTGATTATCGTGGTTGTCTGCATGCGACCAGATCAGGTTAAAAGAAAATTTCCTTTTGGTTTCGAGCAGAAACCCGTCAAATGACGTCGCTTGACGGGGTTTTGTTCTAAACACGATTTTTAGGGAATTTCAAATTACATTGCAAGATTTGCAAATAGCTGATTTCTGTACTAAACGATGTGGATATTCTCATAGAACAATATCCTGTGGCTAACGCGTTTTTAAAATTTTTGTCGCTTGTCGGGTTTCGGAAATCAACGATTCAATTTTACAAACTTTATAGAAAATAGGACATCCGTTTCCTTCTGTGGGTAATTGTTTGATGAGTATATTGGGGATTTCAACGGGTCCTGGCGATGAATTTTTGGTAATATCAATAGTTGAGGTGAGTTCCTTTAAGGAGATGGGGTCGTTTAAATGATATTGAGAACCGATGTCTTGATTACTATTAAATGTAATCTCTTCTTTTTCTTCTTCTGCTTTATACTGAAGAAAATCAGCAGTATAATTTTGAGAACTCGAGTTTGTTGTAAATTTGTCAGCCAATATGTTTGCGATGCAGTAAGGCTCTGTAATCATTTTGTTGACATTCTGTAGGAATGGAATTTAATTGTACAATTTGCTTCCTTTTATGGCATTAATCTTATTCCAGGAGTTTTTAATGTTGTTTGATGCTGAAATAGATTACACAAAGACTGTCCAAGATTTCGCTTTGCTCTCTTTGATGATCCTTCTTGCCTTACCTCTCATTTTTTTGTATTCAATCTTGTTTTCTAAAGTGTGTTTTTTATACTTGTTAAAAGCTCTTTTACATATTTTTATTGCGTCACTGCATTCATCGTTCCACCAGGGAACTAATCTTGTCTTATTTGTAGGCCTGGTGTATTTAATGGATTCATATGTAGCTTTTGTGATGACATTTGAGAAGGAGTAAATGATACGGTCGATATCATCGTTTTCTTCAAATATATCTTGCTGATTTAAAAGCTTACTAATACATTTTTTGTATTGTTTCCAGTTTTCTTTGTCGTAATTCCATTTGAGAGATCCTGCAAAGCTATTGGAAATACTGTGGGGGCAGTCCATGTACAGGAGTATTGGGAAGTGATCACTGTCGTGTAGCTGTTCGAGAACACTCCAGTTGCATTTTGGGGAAATTGCAGTGGAACATAAGGTAAGGTCTATTAAACTGAGATGTCCATTGCTCATATTAAAATGAGTGGGTTGTCCGTTGTTCAAGATTATTTGGTCCTCTTCATCGATAATATTTTCCATGAGGCGTCCTCTTGCGTCGGATTTGTTTGATCCCATATTGTGTTATGGCGGTTGAAGTCGCCAAGTAGGATAAAAGGTTTTGGAAGTTGTTTAATCAAATCTTTAATTTCATTAGCATCCAGAGAGTGGCTATTGGGAAGGTAGATATTACATACACTGATTGTCGCTGGGGCTTGGATTATAATAGCTACAGCTTCAATCTCTGTTTGCATGTCAATTTGTTCTGCAGGCAGGTATTCTTCTGCAAAAATAGCAACACCACCACTAGCTATATTGGAGTGGGGACGGTTTTTGTTGTAGCATTTGAAACATTTTAATTTGCCTTTGCTGATTGCTTTGAAGTTAGTTTCCTGAATGCAAATTATTTCGGGCTTGTGATTTTGGCAGAGTAATTGTAGCCTTTCATATCTTGTGTAGAAACCGTTTGCATTCCATTGTAGAATGTTCATTTTAGTTTTGAGAGGGGTTAGGTTCAGATATTTTTATTGTGGTAGCTACATTTTGTAGTAGATTTGCTTCATCTTGTTGGTAAGTCTTTAAGATATTTTTGCAGACAAATATTGGCCAAGTCAGACTTGTTGTATAATGGTTGCGGATACTCAGGTCAACAAAGGTATCCAGTGGTATTCCTTGGAAGTGCCTTCGTTTGTTTGATTGAATTGTATTTAATACTGGCAGGTTGGTGTTTATTATGAGGCTTCTGTTAAAAAAAGAATTTAGCGTCAGATTGTTTCCATACTAGATTCTGAGTCGGATGTGTCTCATTCTGGTATGTGTTTTAACAGTTTTTTCTTTAGTCTGGTGACTCTGCCTGTGATAACTCTGTCATTTAGTACAGAGTGGATATCGTTGAGCATTTTTATGACAGCTGGGATATCATTGGAATAATCTTTGACAATGGTAAGGGGGTCAGCAGAGCCCAAAGCATTTTCAAGTAGTAAATGAAGTTGTTTCTTTGACAGTGGAATAGAGATTTTGTTCTTTTCGAATAGGGCTTAAGTTGCTGAGCATGTCTTCAAGAGTAGTACTAGGTCTACTGTCTTGGTCCGTTTCATCTTGTTGAGAATTCTATTTCTATTTTTTTTTTTTTTTGTCTTTTCACATTATTGCCTTCATTGTGCTGTCTTAACATTGTTGTTTGTTCAGAGGAGAAGGATTCACTTGGGAGGCTTCTCAAGAAGGAAGTTTATAGGTCTCTAGTAGGGAGGGCAGTGGGTAATCAGCTGATAGAGTGTACTTCAGTGTTGTTGGAAGGGTTTGATGATATATTTGTACTGGTAGAGTCCAGAAGGCATTTCTCTTTGGGGAGATTTTGGGGGCAGTTACTAGCAGTATGGCCTTCCATTTTGCAATTGAAACAAGTAATGTTTTCAGCAGAGAAAAAGATTATATATGGTGTACCTTCATATACAATCACTGATCACTGTGAGAGTTTGTGAAGTTCCTCAGGTTGGGTAAATGTTTGCTTTCTGAAGCTCATAATGTGACTGAGGTTAAGGTCAGACAGACCAGCTCTGATGGAAGATATACTGGAGGTAGTTTTAATGTCATGATTCTTAAAAATATTTGTGATTTCCTCGTTTGGAATAAATGGGTATACGTTTGATATTATTATATACTCTTGAATTTGTTAATTAGGGGTCTCACATTAACAGTAGTATTTTTAATGATTAGAGTAGGGTATTTGTTTGTTATAAGATCAGTATTGATCTTCGAGTTCAGAAACACACATTCTATTATTGGATATTCTTGATATAAAAGTAATGGAAGATCAGTATTGATCTTCGAGTTCAGAAATTTTTTGATGGAAAACTCACAGTATTTGCAGCTCCGGCGTACGACTTCGTGGTACTCTGCAGGTTAGGTGACGGATTCATCTTGAGGTTGGCTGGTACTGCTTTATTCATGTGGATACGTAGAGCCAGCCGGCAGGCCGGCCAGAGAAACGCTGTATACTGCTTGGAACACTGATAGCACTTTAAATAACACTGTAAGGTAATATTAATACTGAAGTGTTTTGGTTCGGAGATATAGTATATCGATAAGCTGATAGAGCGCAGCAGTAGTAGTTGCCTCTAACGCTGTCGAACTACGACTGTTTGAAAGCTTTCTTGAAACAAAAATCTCAACAACAAAAACTGGATTGGACAATTTTTGAAAAAATGTTGTTGAGTCACGTACTTTACCTCAATTACAATATCCGTTTTCAATTCTAGAGACTGCAACATTAGCCAGACACACTATAGATGAATTTCGGTGAAAGTCCCGAGAACATATTGCGCGCTAGTGTAGTAGACGACTTGTGGAGAGACGGACGAACCGACAAATGGGCCGATAAACGCACGAACGGACAGATGGATTGACAAGCAGACAAACGGACCGATTGACAGACGAACTAGACTAGAACGAGAGACTGATTCATACCAACGGGATGAGGAATGGGCAGAACCAACATACGGACGGGTAGAAAGACACCTTGTCGGAAACCACTTTTTCCGTACCAAGGACTCCCAAAACGTGATTTCTGACTACACACTCTACTTGAGAAAGTCATTTACTTCACATCGGATAAAGAAATATACCATTGTGAAGATCTCAAAACGAATTTTCCTGTCGAAAAATGGCACGCAACCTTGCAGCAACATAATGCTTTCTTTATTATACGTAATTAGTGTCCGAGAAATTAAAAATTATGAATTTTCATATTGAAATAGTCCTCTTTTTTTTTGTATTTAATTTTAATAATTTCTATGTAGTAATTTCATATTTATCTAAGTTGTTAATTTTTGCACACAGCAATTACAGTTTAACTTGTGCTTGCTATATTACTATTTGATCTTAGTGCTTCTTTATAAAACTTAACTTAATTCGTGGGCTTGAAAATCCACAGCTCGTACGAGATTACGGCTAATTATTGATACGAGGAAATTTACATTTAGGGCTATATCTAGTAAATATTTTTATATTTAAATAACACGAAATTTCAACCTATTTCTGTAGTGCAATAATGACTACTGTTCTTTAAATGGAAAATATTTTCCTATTTTATCATAGATCTACAAAACATATAATACTTACTGTCAAATACATTATAAAATAATATAAACAAACAAATTCTCTTATTCACACATATATCCAACAATAACTCGTTTTTACATATGTGCAACCTTCTGCGCCTATGCAGTCACCTGGACAGGGTCTGCGCGCCCAGTGTGGCAGCAGCCGATTGTGCATGCACCTGTTCATTGTACGAATTTCTAACAATTTGGAAATTTCAAAATTTTCTAGAATGATTTATATCCTTTCTTTTGAATATGCAGAATTTTACATGTTCGTTTGGGTAAAAAGAGGGTTATGTTAATAAGGTGTGGTAAATGTTGAATTTTCTTGGTGTTGTTTCCAAGCTCAAAAGTGTTCATTGACTTTATGTATAAGTTTTCTACCTGTGGGGCCTACGTAAGCTGCGTTGTAATCATTAGAATTTAAGTCTACACCCTACTTTTATCTTGAACTCTATATGGTCTCTGGTTGTGGAAAATATTGACGATAATTTAATTTTTTTGTAATAGATTTGAATATCAAGTAATTTTTGGAATTGTTGGTGCCCCAAACTGTGTGACACATCACCATTATAGAGGATGCTAATAAAGATTTTTTTTTTCATCGAAAAGACTCAAAGGAAAACACCTTTCACCTTTCACAAGGGGTGCGCTTTTAATTGATTAGTGATTCAAACGCGTCAACGGCTAAGGCTATTAGTTCAGTAAGTGTAGTGCATGTTTTTGTCGGGTAGTGGCTGTAATATTCCACCGCTGAATAGTGAGTACCGGCGCCAACGTTGGCTAACGGGTTTTACCTAACCAGGAATCTCTCACCAGTCGGGCCCCGCCCCAGTCGGGACAAGCTCTTACCGTACGTCCGGTATCCCGATATGAGTCTAGTGAAGTAGTAAGTGTGTTTGTAATGGGTGAGAATCTGTCAAGGAAGAGGAAGGAAAGATCGCGCGCGATCCGTCGTGGTCCGTTTGTTAGATACTGCTCCGGCATTCGCCTGGTGTTGATCGGAGAAACCACAGAGAACTACCGATCAGAGCAGCGAGCCACTAGAGTTCTCCTCCAGACAGCGACCCAACTCGACCTGTGTAGCTAGTGTCGAAAATCACGCCACCTTTGGGACTTGAGCCTAGAAATTTGCGATCAGAGGCACTGCAGTAAACCAGTTCATGCTTGTCTGCGAGCTGTCAGCGAGCGATGTTCGATTCATGGCGAGACCTTGGACAATCATCGCACAGTCAAGACTCGCCCACAACACGGCAGCGGCGGGAAGGTTAGATGACGCTCGTCGGTCAAGATTTGGAGTTACTGCGATTGAGCGTTTCGGAAAACGCGGAATTTTAAGCTCATTTTAACAAAAAAATGTTGAGTTTTCGAGAAATTTTAATTGACATTATTTAAAGATAATGTATTCTTAAATACAATAACATGAAGAAATTGCCTCTAATGTAAATATTAGCGGCGTGAGAGACAACTCAAAAAACACGCCTTTTTTTGTAATTTTTGAGAAAACAAGAGAATAGAGCAATATTGCATTTATGTCATCGTACGGAGTTCGTTCGGCACTATCCATACAAAACATTTAAAGAAAAAGTATCGTTTTGGGAAAACCGTCTTGTTGTAATTTTTAAAAAATGCAAATATTTAACGCCATCTTTCGCGAAAACTACTAAAATTTTCAAAAATATCTACATTAATTTATTAAAAGAACTAACAAGGACCAACAAACTTGATTTAAGAAAAAATCTCCATCTTCAATTTTGTAGTTATAGGAAGACGCCGAAAAAAATCGGAAATTTTGAAATTTTCGAAAATTCAGAGTTAACCGTGAAAATGGAACAAATGCCACATGACGGACCGACGAACGACCGGACAGACGGACGGACGGATGGACACACAGACGGTCAGATGGACAGAAAGACGGATGGACAGACGGAGGAACAGACAGACAGACAGACAGACAGACAGACAGACACAGACGGACGGACGGAGGAAAGTTTTGAAAAAAATCACTTTTTCGGTGGGACCAGGGGACGTGAAAACGTGTATTTCCGTTGAAATCTCGAAATCGATTTTCCGCAGCATTACCTTTATGTATATTACTCCCGTATATACGTATGTATAGGAGAATGTAACCAAAGGTCCTACATAATGGCACAGACTCTCGTAGTAATCTTTTCTAATTTCCTTGGTGTGGACTGGCTTTAAGGTCTTGCTCCATTCTCTGGGCAGCTGCCATCTATGGTCAAGGAAAGTACATTTTTTTGACATGTTCTTACCTTGTTGTAATATTTTTGTATCATAAAGGTCAGGTACATCTTTTCGAAAGTCTTAGTAGTTTTCGTGAATAGCAAAATATTTGCTATTTAAAAAAATATAAGAACAACATTTTCTCAAAACCGGCTCCAAAATTTTTCTTTAAATTATTGGTAGAGTTGGTACCAAATTCATTCTATTCGATGACGTAAACGCCATATTGCTCTATTCACATGTTTTTTCAAAAATTACAAAAATGTATTTTTTGACGTGTCTCTCACGTTAATATTATTTACATTCCAGGCAATTTCTTCACATTATTGTTGTTAGGAGTACATTAGCTTTAAATAATGTCAAATTTAAAAATAAAATTAGTTCAAAATTCCACATTTTCAGACACACACAAACTCCATTTTGTCAAAAATGACTCCAATTTTTTTCTTCAAACTTTTCTAATGGATAGTGCTCTAATGGATAATTTGTGACTTTGTATTTCAAATAAAATTGTAATATATCTCTACCTTTAATAGAACATTCATCGACTTATACATTGTCACTTTCTAGAAGTGTTTAATGGTTTTAAAGATGTTTCAAAACTCTAGATTCCTTAGTAATTTGCAATTGCAGTATCAGTGCCATTATCTTGAAAGCGTTTAAATTTTCGATGATAAATCTAGGAAGATGTTTCTCTTCCCATATTTGTAATATTTCGTTGACATAGAAGAAATTGAGATGTCAAATGTATTTAGTGAGGATAGATGGCAGTAATGGATGGCAAAGTCGTGTAAGCCCTCCGAATTTAGAAACTTACTGAAAGCGTGTCATTCGAGATTCTTCTGAAAGTTAAGATGTTTAGAATATAGTAGACTGATCGGAAATTAAACTGAGAAACTCTGTTTTCAAACATTGCAAAAAATTAAGAAGGCAGAAATACAAGTTTGTTTAAAGAGATTTTTTTATTTAATGATGTCGGTTGTTTAAAATTTGATCTCATGTGCAAAAAGTTCTTGTACATTTTTTGTGAGAAAGTTTGCCTAATTTTTGCAATTTTATCAAAAATCGAAATTGTAAATTCGAATGCTCCGAGCTTCTTTTCTTGAAGGGGAGTTTTATGGGATATCAGGAGGCAAAATGACAATGACACAACCCCGATCGAGCTGCTTGAAATTATGAGAATTACTTCTCATTCTTGGACAATGTTTCTGAAAGTATGGAAAGTAGTTTTATATTGTTGAATATGTATTGATTTATTAACTTTAAAAGAATTAGTTTTCGCACCTAGTACGCCACGATTGGAAATGACTTTTACAAGTGATGGCTGAAATGTGTTAATATGAACAGAATTTGTAGTATTAAAATATTGCGTAATAAATACTATTGCGAAAA
Source organism: Teleogryllus oceanicus (assembly GCA_964035755.1). Lineage (NCBI taxonomy): Eukaryota > Metazoa > Arthropoda > Insecta > Orthoptera > Gryllidae > Teleogryllus > Teleogryllus oceanicus. The sequence continues at coordinate 14,433,898 of CAXIVR010000005.1, forward strand.
CGTACTTGCTGTTGTAGCATTACAGTTCCTTTAAGTATTGAAGATGGAGTGGTACTTCTTGATACAAGTGGCCATAACATTTTAATGGTATCCAAAACATGAACTTGAAAAAGCATTAGTATTCATTCTTATTCAAAAATTCCAAATTACTTCTGTTAAACCCATAAATGAAATAACGAAACATTCAATTCCATGGTTTTACCAGAAAGTCGTAAACATATTAGGCGATTCACGACAATGGCATCAGTTAATGAAAAAGATAACTTCTCCACGGGCATTAATAAAGTTGTGGCGCACGTTAATGAGCAAATGTGAGTAATCATAATAGATAACCTTAAGAGTAGGTTAGGAATCATTAACGATTTTTCAAATTCTTTTTTATATTCCCATCAACTCCACAGTTACAAGGAACTATACAATTTCATGCTTTTTAAAAATTATTTTTATAACTTTATACTTGCTTAGAAAATTAGTAAACAACAGTACAAAAAAAATTAATATTAGCTATCCATCTTCATGATGCTGAAAACGATTTCTGTAACAAAATCAATAATTTTCTTGTGCCATTATTTAGTTTTAAAATGTTTTCATCTCTGCTTTCTACTTTACTAGTTCATTACGACTTCGACGTTTCTAAATTTATAAATCTTCTGCGGGGGTCCTACAGCTGTCGCCGCTTCCCGCGCCTCCGACGCCACAGGTCTCGGTCTCGCCATGCTTCTTCCTCCTCTTCAATATTCCTTGCACGCATGGCTTCTTGTACTCCTGCATATCACGATGTTCTAGGCCTTCCTCTTCTTTTCCTTCCTGCCGGTTGATATAGCATAACTTTCTTTGGCCATCTACGAGGGTCACTCCAAAAGAAATGCACACTATTTTTTTAAAAATACAGTTTTCATTCTACATGTTTGAAAGTTTTATCGTATGTAGATACATCCTTCCCGCTTGTTTTCAAATTTAGTTCAACCTGTTCCCGTGAGTGACGCCGTTACAGCATGTCTTCAAGATGGCTGCTACACTTGACTTTCGTCAGAAGCAATGTGCTGCCATAGAATTCCTGTGCTGTGAAAACGAGACCGTGGGAAATATCCACAAGAAGTTGAAAAAGGTGTATGGAAATGCTGCTGTCGATCGTCGTACAGTTAGTCGATGGGCAAGCAGGTTACGTGATGAAAGCGGGCACGGCAATATTGAGGATTGTCCTCGCAGCGGCAGGCCTCGTACTGAATACACTCCCGACAATGCGCAGAGAGTTAATGAATTGGTGACTGATGACAGACGCATCACAGTGAACGAATTGTCACGCTACGTTGGGATAGGGGGAGGAAGTGTTTGCAGAACACTGAAACTGTTGGCGTTAAAAAAGGTTTGTGCCAGGTGGGTTCCCAGGATGTTGACAGTGGCTCACAAGAAACACGAAAAACGGTATGCAGCGAACTTTTGGAACAGTACGGGAATGGGAGCTAAAAAGTGGCTCATATTTTCACCAGAGACGAAGTAGGCTAATCAATGGAGTGGCATCATGCAAATTCACTAAGACATATTCAACCACATCTTCTGCTGGAAAGTTAGCTCGCGTTTCTTCGATTCGAAGGACTTGCTTGTGGACATCATGCCCTTGGAACCACCATAAATTCTTATGCCATTGAGATCACGAAGAACTTCTAAGCCTCGACTGGGTCTGTTCGCAATTCGGCAAAGCAGGATGTTTTGCTGTTGACTCAATGCAGGCCCTGTCAGTCAAACCACGAAGCGATCAAACTCGATGGAACACCGAAACACCCGCCTTACAGTCGACCTGGCTCCATGTGACTATCATCTCTTTGGGAAACTAAGATCTCTTCTGAACAGGTTTGAAGATGATGACTTGTACGCTGCCAAACAGTGTCAACATTTGGTCAGATTTTACCGTGCGGATACAGGCGCTGGTTCAAGATGGCGTAAGGCAGTTGAGAGGATGGAATTGTAAATAAAAATTGTTCTAAGGATGTATCTCAACGTAAACTTTTAAACATAATAACTGTATTTTAAAATGTTGCATTTCTTGAGTGATCTGATTTCTCCATTCTTACATCAGCCAGAAGCTGCCTTCTGCATTCCTCAAGATGTTATAGAGACTGCCCGTCCCTATTTCTGCATGTTCTCGGAGATTAAGACTTCTGAGATGTCATTCTAGCTTATTCTTGTTCTTTGATAATACTCTATGTATAGGCTCTATAATGGACATCATCATTAACCATCTATTTTGGACCAGACGCGTTATTTTCAGATTGGTTCTTCCTAGTTGCTCGATGCGGATTGTCATTTCCATCCTTTAAGATTGCCAATATTAAATCTTTACAACTTGATCTGATGGCTCATTTAATTTGGCATCTTCTCAGATCAAGAGATTTCAAATTTATTTTAACATTGCACTGAATAATTTTCTAGTCATAAAGGAAATATCTTCCTCATCTCCAGCTACGAGCACCTGATCATCAGCAAACAAAAGTGTATAAATACATTTTTTTCCTATCTCAATACCCATACCTGCACATTTCCTGCACCACAACTTCAGTGCCTTCTGAATATAAATCTTAAATAATGTTGGTGAAAGGCAGCAATCTTTGTCACCAAAACAAATTTTACAAATATAACTGCTTTTCATAAGCTAAATCATGCCCCGACAATGAGACTTTATTCACAGAAATTCAGATGCTGAGTCGCCGCGGAATTGTTGCATTCCAATTTGATATTTCCTGAAGGCTAGCAATTTTTCTTTCATATATTTCAAATATGTATTTAAGAATTTCTAAAAGATTAATTCGTAAACATATAACAGAAGCCCGAATGTAAGAAACGAACAAAGAATCATGAAATAATAAACAAATTCCAACTTAGGTAGCATCAAACTGCATCAAATTGCCTCTCATATTACGTTCACGAAGCGCAAGAAATTAGAAGTGGTGAAATATTTGTTGCCAAATTACCCAAAAATACTCACTTTTTTTTAAAAAATTGAACACGAACATATTCAAAGATCATTTGATGAACACATTTATAAGTAAAGTACATAAGTAAAACACGTACATAAGTAAAATAATATATCTTCTCAACTGTGGTTGTAGGGAGACGACGAAAACATTTTGAACTTTTGCAAGTTTTGAATAATCAGGGTTTTCAATAAACATGAGACCCGCACCATTAACTTAAACGTTGTTCTTACTATTCAGAAACAAAGATTTGTCAAAGCGTTGAGCCAATTTTTTTGAAAATATCTCAGAGGCTTTAAGTACCCTCCAAAATAAAATTTTGATTTCAAACGCAACATCAATGATGACACCATTCAGATCGACAGGGAATGCCATTTTGGAGAAAATCGACTGAACGGTTTAGCCACAAGCGTTGTTCACAGACGAAAGGACAGACAGACAGACAGACAGACGACGACGGACAGACGGCAGACGGACGACGGACAGACGGACAGACGGACAGACGGAGGGACAGACAGGACGGACGGAGGACGGACGACGACGGACGACGGATGGGCGACGACGACGGACAGAGGGACAGACGGACGGACGGACGGACGGACGGACGGACGGACGGACGGACGGACCGACCGACGGAGGGACGGACGGATGAACGGACGGACGGACGAGCAAACGGACGGACAGACGTTTTTACGTCAATCAATTTTTCGGTATTAAGGACCCACACAACATGGATACACCACGTGTTAACAATTTTTTTCTATATTTACCAACTCGATTTATCCAGTATTTTGTTAGCAGGGCTCGACAATAAAACATTTGCTGCCGATAATTCGCCTCTTTTTCTCGCAGTATTACATAACGTATTGGAAAGAGACTGATGGAAAACTGGTACTTTTATTACTTAATTTCTGATTCAACTAAATGTTTAAATAAAACTATGTAATCTCCGGCCATAGTTTTAAAGCCTATTTCATGTCAGATATCGAGAAACAATACAATTTTGATTTTGACTGAAAAATGTAAATATATGTAATGATTGTGTTATTCCCCTGTTTCCCAGTGATGTCATGTGAAGCCAAGGCTTTAAGGAAGCGAACCCGGACTATTAATTATTTGCTATTTCCGTGTGCATTTCCGAGTAGTAACGGAACATCCTTTTTTTTTAACTTCTTGCTATAGAACTCTCGTACTTTATGCCCACATACATTTTCATGTTCTTGCAATTATTTGATTTTTGGCAGTGTTAAACGAGATTTAATTTGTAGTTCTTGGGCAGTATTAGTATTATATTTTGTAAACCCTTTTGTGTCGTTTTGCTCATCAGCATTTTTTCTACGCAGGTCACTGGAACTTCATTTCTTTGCTTCGGAGCTCAGTTTGTTGTTTCCTGGTTCAACCATCTTTTCGCAGACGTCAGGGCAAACAGCTGATGCTGTTCATAGCGTTATCTCCGAACCCAAGACGCACGCTACTACTCGACAGCAAAGCAGGAGGCAAGCTTGTAGATAAGGACATAGATCAGTCTTTCTCGTACTAACACAACGTAACTTCGATAATGCCCTCGCGGTTTACCTCACTGGTCAGCGTGCTCGCTTTCCATGACGTGACCCCGGATTCGATTCCCGGTCGGGGCAAGATTATAATGTGCGTTTTCCTTGCAATGTCTCAGTATATGTTGCTGTGTGACGATAATTAAACTCACTTGTCAGATTTAGAAGACCAGAATACGGCGTGGGGATGTCTTCGTGCTAATCACACGTACCCTCTCAGCCCATGTTCGCGAGGACGGGGCGCTGCTGGTAGACGATGGCCCGTACGCGGGCTGTCGCGCAAAGTACAGACTGACAGACAGAAACAACAATACACACGAAAATCTACCGGCTTAGGAGGCTCTGTGTATTAACTCATGTATCTGCACTTTCTGAAACGCGGTATCTCAGTGCATCAATTGATGTCACTGCAGCGCCTCGGACCGGGAAGTCCTAGGTTCCCACTCCCTACGGCGGCAGGATTTTCGACACTAGCTTTTCAGATAGGTCAAATTCAGTCGCTGTCTGGAGGAGAATTCTAGCGCCCGGCTGCTCTGATCGGTAGGTTTCCGTGGTTTCTCCGTTCAACACCAGGCGAATGCCGGAGCACTACACTGCCACATATTCCGGGAGACCGGTCGGGAAGAGCTTGTCCCGGCTGGGGCGATGACCCGCTGGTGGGAGAGTCCTGGTTTGGGGGAAACCGCACTAGGCGACGGTAGGTCGGCGCCAGATCTTGGCATCCAGCGGGGGAAGATCACCGCCATCTCCCGAGAGAGAAAAACATGCACTACACTAACGGGACTAAGGACCAAAGCAGTTGACGCGCCCGGAATCACTAATCAACCAACAAATCAACCAATCTAGAGAAGAATTCTAGCACTCGGCTTCTCTGTTCAGTTATTTTTCCGTGACTTCTTCCATCAATACCAAGCGAATATGCAATGCAGTACATTATCGAAAGAACCGCGCACGATCTTTCCTTCATCTTCTATATCTTAATCTCTCTCCTTCATACACAGTTACATGCTCTACACTACCACACATGTCTGGTGGCCAGTCGAGAACTTAATTTGTTCCGGCTGGGGCGTTGCGCCGCTGGGGGAGATCCTCGGAGGAAGATATCCGCAAGCCGATACGCAGCCGGCCAGCGCTGGCTCTCACGTTCAGCTTCACTGGAGCACCGCTATCTTCAATGACAAAACCGCTCTCCACAAACGGGGTTAGTGGCAGTTGACATGGAAACTGTCAGATACATCATTAAACTTTATTAATCAATAAAACCGCAGAAGCCGGTTTCCTCTCTCGCTTTTATGTGAAATGCGGCGTCGAGCTATATGTGATCTTCAGGGACGTTGGCCCTTCCAAATAAAGTTCGATCAGTCGGAACAAACTCTAGGATCTGACTGGTCTCCGGAGATATCTGGTAGTGTAGTGAGGCAAAGAGTATGAATACTTAAAGCGAAAGGACGAGGAAAAAAGATAACGCCCGAACAGTAGTCCCTTTGTTTAAGTACTACTCCGACATTCATCTGGTACTAATCGGAGAGAACCGACAGAGATGGCTCAGTGCATTAACTGATGTCACTGCAGTGCCTCTGACTCGGAGGTCCTAGCTTCGGGTCCTGAAGGTGGCAGAATTTTCGACAGTAGCTAGCCTAGGGATTCAAGCGGCCGGCTTCTCGAATAGGTAGTTTTCCGTGGTTTCTCCGATCAATACAAGGCGAATGCGAGAGTAGCACCTTAACAAACGGGCCAGGTACTTGCCCTATACTCTCCCCTTACTTGCCCCCATCCGATACTTACATACACTGCACTACCATACATGCCGGGAGTCCGATCGGGAGCTTAGAGCTTCTCCCACCAGGGGCGGTGCCTCGGTGGGAGATACTAGGTTGAGGGAAAATCCTCTACCCGTCGGGCAGTTCGTATCACCATCCGGGGGAGGAATATCTCCGCCACATCCAACGATAAAACATGCACTACACTTACGGGCCTAATAACCTTAGCAGTTCACGCGACCGGAATCACTAATCAAACAATATGATCGGAGAAACAAGGGAAAACTACCATTTAGAAAATCCGAAGGGCAGAATTCGACCTAGCTAAAATATGGCTATTGTCGAAAATCCGCCCTCATCGAGATTCGAACGCTAGGATCTCCCGGTCAGAAACTCTGCAGCGTCAATAGTTGTTCCTGTGAGTTAAAGCGGTAAAAATCACACTGATTTTCTTCAAAATTTTGGTATAATCATTCCGTAATACTGGTATTTTCTCATGAAAACACCGGTGTTTAATACTTTTAAATAAAAATATTTTACAATTACAGACGACCTATGAAGGTAAAATACCTCTAAAATTACCGGTATGTGACGTCGTTTACCGGTATTTTTAAAGGTATTTCAAGTAAAGGTATAGAGTGCAATTTCTGCCTGAAGTGAAGGCAAGTAACAAAGAAAACACACACAAAAAGGTGAACATTATACATCGGAATTATTATTTTAATCCCAGAATATAAGATTGATTTCTAAAAGAGAATTGCAATGGCATTTTTCTTCTGAGAATAAAAATTACAGAAATAACCGCGAACTTCTGATAACTGAAATCATTTGAATGTATCCTCATCAACGAAGAAAAGAAATGATCATTCATCATCTGAGCAATGTTAATTTGAAAGACTTTCTTTCGCACTTTAAATTTTACTATACTACTCTGCACTTCGTACGCAGTATTCAGGAATGTCAAAATGACGAAATTTGGGCGTGTAGAAAGGAAGAGAATCGTTTTGCGAACTCAATCAGGGTTATTTGCTAGAAAGAAGAAAATAAACAACTCTTACACTTCCACTCATATTCTGGTCTAATCAAAACACGTTACACGTCCACTGCGCTGCCTCTGAAAACTAAAGTCATCTCAGCAGACTTCACTAAGGACCCCGAGACGAGGTTCGACCTTGTGAGGTCACAGCTTGCAGCAGTGACGAGATAGGTTCGAAATAGCTTCTTACGATAAACTTATCTCCTCCGCATCTGCTCCGTTCATTCACTAGCATCACGTGGTAGCTCTCCCGACCCGGTTCTTGAATCCCAATGTCATTGCGAATAGATCGCATGGAGCGGTGAAGCAGTGAAAGACGTGATGAACTGGCGGTGGGGGCGTGGACGGGAGGGGGGCGAAAGGAACGCAACGGAGTGGAGTGGAGCGAGACTGGAAGGAGCAGGATATAGAAGTTTTTTCCTAAGGATAAGCCAAAGTGACAGTTCGCTAAACAAGTGAACATCACATGAAATTCAGAGAGGTATCTCTCCGCCGCGACAGCTGTTCGTAAAGTGCTAATGGCTCCTGTGAAAACATTCCTATGCAGAAGTCTAAGAGTTTCGCTGAGGTATATGCAGGTACGCGAGTCCGGGAAATATTCAAATTTAATTACGTATGTGGAAAATTTCTTAATATGCTGTCACAATGAGTAAAAGAAAACTGCTACGAATGCAAATAGAAATAAAAATGATTTTAAGCCGGAAACACGTGCACCGATACGCATGTCGCATTCAAGTCTCAGTTTTAAAATAAACTTAATATTTACCAGACAAAAACTAAATTCAATGTAATGATTATAGAAAAAAGGATTTTTACAGAAGAGGACATAACTTCACTTCCTAATTTCAATAATTTCTCGCGGCGCACTAAATTTTTGTCGGACAAGGACACCACAAAAGGAAGTGTCGAAGTCATTTACAAGTTAGCCAACTGCAAACGAACGAATGCAGGAAGGGAGTGCAATGGGCTCGAGGGCACAACGACCACAGAACTTTCAGTTATGTTACCAGCACTAGCTGTCACTTTGGCTCATCCTTTGGAAAATCGTTCTATATGACTAGGTGGAGCGGGGCGGGGCAGCACAGGGAGGGGGCAGGGCCGGGGGTAGAAAGAGAAAGGAAGGGCAGGGCAGGGGAGGGGGGAGGGCTGCGAGGCAATGCGGAAAGCGAGGTATCTCAAGAAAATATTGTGAGGTCACAGCTTGTAGCAGCGACGAGATAGGATCGAAATAGCCTCTTACGATAAACTTATCTCTACTGTGTTTGCTCCGTTCCTTGTCTCGCATCACGTAAACGCTCCCCGACCTAGTCGTCGAAACGCTACATCATCGCGAATAGTACGCACGACGCGTGCCACTGAACGACGTGATGCGCGGGCGGTGGGGGAAAGAGCGCGGAGGTGGGCGCGCGGAACGGGATGGATTGGTTTGGTTTGGTTTGGTTTTTTCGTGTTTCCGGGCGCGTCAACTGCTTTGGTCATTAGCCCCGTTAGTGTAGTGCATGTTTGTTTCTCGGGAGATGGCGGTGGTCTTCCCCCGCTGGATGGCGAGATCCGGCGCCGACCTACCGTCGGCTAGTGGGGCACCGCCCCAGCCGGGACAAGCTCTAAGCTCCCGACCGGTCTCCCAGGATATGTGGTAGTGTAGTGCATGTTAGTGTAAGTGTGTGTGTAATGGGAGAGGATAGGACAAGGAATGGGAAGGACAAGGAATGGGAAGGACAGGTCGCGCGCGGTCCGTGGCCCGTTTGGTAGGGTGCTGCTCCGGCATTCGCCTGAAGTTGATCGGAGAAACCACGGAAAACTACCGATCAGAGCAGCCGGCCGCTAGAAATCTCATCCAGACAGCGACTGGATTCGACCTAGCTGACAAGCTAGTGTCGAAAATCCTGACACCGTGGGGAGTGTAACCTAGGACCTCCCGGTCCGAGGCGCTGCAGTGACATCAGTTGATGCACTGAGCTACCGCTCCCGGTGTGGCGGGACGGAGTGGAGCGGAGTGCGGCGGGGCGGGGCGGGTCAGCGAGGGGCACGGAAGAGTAGAGGAGGGCTGTGAGGCAATGGAGAAAGCGGAGCAGGGAATGGCAGGGCATGGCGTGACGAACAAGGGGGTGGGTAGGGCGAAGTGGAAGTGGGGTGGGGGCAGGGCCAAGCGGGAAAGCGCTCTGGCAGTGGCATGGGCGGGGCAGGTGAAGGCGCGCGGACCAGCGAGCAGGGCGCATACCGACTGCATCCCGACATCAACTTTTCCGCAGCCATTTATCCACTTCCCAAAAGACAACCCGACTGCATCCCGTGGTCAACTTTTCCGCAGCCATTTATCCACTTCCCCAAAAGACAGCCCGATTGCATCCCGTTCCGTTTTCCTCTTTAGTACATGAATTGATTTCTACGTTTACCGTAGTCTGCTTTATATTATATTGAGCGATTATAATTGATCAGGGCGGTTCTATCTCAAAAAAAAGTATCGCTTTTTCTATCCGACTTTTCTTACCGCTCCTTCCTACTTGCCAGTAACAACCTGCGACTCTTGTATCTTAGGAGGCGGTATGTATCGATCGGAGAGTTGACGAGCAATAAACTGCGTATGTACTACAACATAACCTCGAATTTTAAAAAGCTTTCAGTTATTTTTAATATGTGGCGCATTTTGTAACTGAATTGGATATAGTTTCTTTCGTGGAATAGTTCTAAACAATACAACTCGTGCTTTGGAAATTTTCAGATAAATCCCCTCCTCGCTTCCAGAGTCGGGGATTTATCGACAATTTCCAAAGCAGTCGTGGTATTACCTAAGATAATATCTCTGTTACAATCCGGATCTGTTACTGCCTGTCCAGCTGCAGTATTAGCGAGAACGGAAGCTGTTATTTGGACGCAGCGCGGGGCGTGACTCATGACTTAGGATTTCCGCCCCCTCCCCTCCCCCTCAACTTCACCGAGCCACACCTGCAGACACGTGCGCCACGACCTTCGAGACGGCACAGGCAGCGCAGCGACGATCTGGAGTCGAACGCTTTCCCGACCCGAGAAAGAACAACGACCTATCAAAATCTAAGATGGGGAAATTCGATCGGTGAATGATTGGTTTTGAGTTTCTAGCCGTGGTAACTCCGACCGCCGTTAGTTTCGTATGTGTAGTGCATGTAATATCCCGGGAGGTGGTGGTGTTCCAAACTTCCAGATATCAAATATCGTCATCCTTCTAGATATCTTAATGGAAATGACACATATTCCATATTATTTAGAAAATTTTACTTTATCTCACAAAAACTAAATAATTGAAACTCACTTGACACTTGACTATTTATTGTCTAATTGATCTGCCCCACGTTGAGCATGCCACTGAAACTCATCCATAAAGCCTCTTTAAAATTTATACCGACCTGAACTATTTTCTTTAAATATTTCTGATTAAACCTGCTTTCGAAATGAAGCTTAACTATCAATATTGCATTCCCTTTTTCGTAATTGATTTGCCCGCTCTTTCATAGATTATTTATAATGAAAGTTTATTAAATTGTTTTACTACCATCTTGTCGTGGGTATCAAATACAACATGCTATATCTTCTTGCCGTATGCGGACGTGCTGCGGATCAGGATTTGGAAAATTTTTTTTTTAATTTATGGCACTTGACTACAAATAATCAGCCTTGTTTCAAATAACAAATATTTATTGACGATTCAGATATTAACCATTTTTAATGATCTCCATCAAATCCATCATGGGCAAATGGAAGACAACTATTCGTGTCACTTCGAGAAATGAAACAATGGTTACCAAAGAAATAAATATAAAGCGCGGAATCTTCCAAGGCGATAGCCTGAGCCCTTACTGGTTCTGCTTGGCAATCACTTGTCGACACTCCTAGAAGACTTGAAATTAGGTTTCGAACTGAGAGGCACTAAAAGATTGCAAATAGCCCCCTTAGCGTATATGGACGACATTAAACTCTACTCTGATACGATGCGTGGCTTAAACATTCAGATTCAGAAAGTTACTGAAGACTTCTCCAGGAACATAAATATGCAACTGGGCATTGATAAATGCAAAATACAACAAATACAGAAGGGTAAACTCACTAGTGAGTTCAAATACGAGACTGTTAATGGAGAAACAATCACTGCTCTGGAAGCAGACGAGCTCTACAAATACCTTGGGATACAGCAAGGAAAAATGATTGCACATCATCAACTGAAGGGTATGCTGATACAGAGATTGCCAACCGACTCAAGTCAGTGTTGAAAACTTCCCTCAACTCTCGAAACCCCACGACTGCCATTAACTCGTATGCTATACCCATTATCACCTTCCCGATGGGTATTCTTAAATGGTCCACAATCGACCTAGAAGAATTGGAGAGACATGTAAGAGTTCAAATGACACGCTTCGGTTGTCACCATCCTAAAAGTGCGATCCAAAGGGCCACACTGCCTCGACAAATGCGAAGGCGTGGTATATAATAGCCATGGATACCGTGGATAATAGCCATGAAGTATTTCGCAGAAAAGGCAGGTACTTCTCGACTCCACAAGGTACTTGTGCAGGCAGATGACAATTACACGCCCCTCAATCTAAAACAAGATATACAAGTTCATCAGCTCTCTTTGCAGCAAAAGATCGATTCCTGGAAACAGAAAGCACTCCACATTGCATATCCTGCTGCAGTATCCAATCCAAATGTCGACCAGGAAATGTCGTACAAATGGCTCAGTATAGGATATTTGTACCCTGAGAGCGAAGGTTTCATAATAGCAATACAAGATCAGGTGATTCCCACAAAGAATTACCTAAAATATATCATCAAAGACCCAAGAGTACTAACTGATGAATGTCGTATGTGTGGTCGAGATCATGAAACCATTCAGCATATTATCTCAGGCTGTAGTTGTCTAGCTCCCACTGACTATAAAGTGAGACACAATCAAGTGGTCCACATTACCCATTCCAAACTAGCCAAGAAATACAGGCTACCTCAGAAAGTGGATGCACCATATTACCAGTATCATACAGAAGCTGTACTAGAAAATGAGGCACATAAGTTATACTGGGACCGCAGTATTCTGACAGACAGGACAATTCAGCACAACAGACCTGATATTACTCTCTGGGACAAATCTGCAAAAAAGTTTGGTTTATTGATTTGCAGTCGTTAATACCCGCAACATGATGACAACATACCAGACTAAAATCGACAAATACAGAGAACTAGTATTTGCCGTAAAAGAACAATGGCGATTGTCAGAAGTTAAAACTATCCCAATTGTACTGTCAGCAACTGGTACTGTCAGCAACCAAAAACTCTCTGCAGATCGGTGGAAGAACTCGGCTTGGAGAAGCATTATCATCGGCCTCCAGAAGTCGGTTATAATCAGTACCTGCTCACTAGTCAGGAGATTCATGGGAGGACATGTTGGGTTTTGAAAGTTCATTTTTGAAATTGTATTTTTTATTACATCTGAAAACTGTTATTTTATGTTTGTGTTAGAATGCCTTAATATGTTTTGTAAATTTTAAATATGTCAGTGCTACCATGCTATCACTATATTGTATCTGTGTGGTAGCCATGTGAAACCAAAAACATTGAGAGCAAACAACAACAACAACAACAAAATAATAATAATAATAATAATAATAATAATAATAATAATAATAATGCAGATTAAGTAATTAATACATAAGCAAGAAAGGCACATCAAGTAAGCAATCATGCTTTCCAAGGCGCCTGAATTTATCTCTTAAAATAAGACATTGCAGCACCCATAATGTGTATGATTGTGATAAGCATTGTTCTGAGACCTTTCCGCTATCAAAAAATTTACAAAATTAGCGTTGCAAAAGGCTTATAGATTTTCAGTAGAGAAAAATAATAAGACGAGCACACTATCCCATAGACACCATCATTTCCAACCAAGTCATGCTCGCAGCAATATTTCTTTGCTGTAGTGCCTGAGTGATTTGAAGAAATAAAGGAAGTTTATTGGACAAAATGGGGGAACAAACTAAATTCTCGCAAATTTTATTTGGTGAAAAATGTTCCATGATCTGACTGGAATATTCGTTATAGTTCGATATTCTGCGAAGGTGAACTGACTGATATTTGGATTGCGTTGGTTTGTTGCTGTTTTCGCAGTGTTTAGTTTTCATATTGTTATTAAGTATTGTTATTATTCTTTATTATCATTATTATTCATATCGTTATAAATCATTAATATTCATTATTGTTATATCGTTATAAATTATTAGTTATTAATCGTTTTTATTTATTTTGATAATGAGCGATTCTAAACGAATTCGAACTCAAAATTACATCAGGGAAGATACTATGAGACTTGTGGACTATGTGTACACGTTTCGACACGTGTTTGAAACTAAAATCACCGATGCCGCAACGTAATGTGAGAATTTATAAGCATTATCATAATTTATAAGAGTCATTTACAAGAATTAACAGTTCAAGAACAGTTTGCTTTTTTAACCTGAATCTTGAAAAATAAATCAAAATCATCCTATTCATTCAGCAAGTTTGGCCTTATCCGCACTCTCCTCACCTTTAGACTTTTTAAATACATTTGGAGTATTTATTCTTCTTCACTCTCGTCAGAAAACAAATACTCCAGAATTTCGTTCTTTTCAGCTTGAAGTACTACAGATTTTGTCAGCAATATGAGGTATACACGCTAACACACTGTTAACTGCGTGCGAGATCACGGGGTAACTTAACACATTGTTATCCCTCAGTTAACCCCTGGTTAACCCGTATCCCATGTTTGTACAACTGATTTAAGCGCTAACAGCGTGATAAAATTTATCCAGAGTTTATTCTGTGTTCGTACAACAACACATCAGGGAAAACAAAGCTTTTACTTCGACAAATGACAATCGCCAGTTTTGCCAACAAACGTTCATTCAGCTTATTCGATGGGTACGTAACAGTGGTGAAGGAAAGTGCCGTGAATTTTTACAACTTCTCCTTAGTTTCCCACAAATCATGCTAAATATGCAGAAATATACAGATCGTAAAATATGGCAAAATATGCAAAATAAAATTGTCAAATATTCTAAAAGCAGATTCGTAAAGTTATGTGATCATAATGCAAGTAACAACCAACTAAATAATTATTTAAAAAATAAAAAAGCATTTGCATACTTAAAGAATACCCGATTAAACATTTTCTTTTTCAAATTGAGAAAGATTCTTTAGAAAGAAAAAGTGCAATATTGCCATGTGCAATGTTCATATACATAAGCAGAAGCTATGCAAATAGATAATAAGCAGGCTAGACTTACTGACTAAAAATATATTCACATACTTGAGTCACATGGTGAACCACTCAATCAATTCTGTAAAAAAAGTTTCAAAAATTTTCTAGATTTTTATTCATCAGCTAATGAAGCTATATTGGCTGCGTGTTTTCATCCCTTCAAAATGAAGTGGTTTCCCGTCGTTTTCAAACAGACAAAACAGAGAATTTTTTCTCTGTGTACAAGATCTGCAGAAAGGTTTTCTGTCTCTAATAACATTAATACATATGAAGATGAAGACTATGATTAAAATGAGGTTAGATTCTTTTTATTTGATTCTTCTAGTAAATGCACTTTTTTAAAACACCAACAAAAGCTCCTTACAGCTGTTGAAATCGAATTCTCGTTTTTAAATGATAAACCCAAGTCATTAAAAATGCTGGACAACTATCCCACAATAAAAAAGTATTTATATGCCTTAATTACACATTTATGTTCATCCACGCCTATTGAACGACTGTTTTCATATGCAGGTTCATATATTCACCAACTAGGAGTTTGCTGTCAGATGATGTTTGAAAAATTAGTGGTTTTAAAAAGCAATTCAATTTATTTGAATTAGATATATTTTTGATGTGGTGGTATATTTGTAAGTGTTTTTATATATTAGTTATTGTTAAGAAAGTTCTAGGTACTATTTTTTTGAAATTTCTACTTATTTATTCTAATTGGTAATTGCAATATATTGCTGAAATAAAAAATATATAATACAATTGTAGTGAATGTGTTTCGAGTTATTCGAGTATTTTAACCACGTATGTATTTAGCAAATCAAAACCTAGTGTATTTCGAGTAATATTTAAATATTTATTTACGAAGTATGTTGGAGAAGTATTTAAATACTAAATTTAAAGTATTTTGCCCACCCCTGACTGCACATTTGTGATTTAGTACTGCTAAGAAATAACATCTAACACCCCTGCTACACTATCAGCTGTAGCCAAAGGAAAGCTTAGCAAACCTTACACAAAGTGAAGCTACAAATGATACAGAAGCAAAACAAAGGACCAGATCAACATTGACCCAATTTATCCCGGAAACTGGTTTTAAAAAATGCAAAAGGAGTCATTGATCCACATAATGTAGAACATTACTTTTTACTGGGATATTTCGTCTTTCTAAAACACATTTCACAAAAATCACGAGAAATTTACTCGTGTTAAAACAAAGTACATGAAAAATTAAATATAAAATATTAAAAAACAGATTTCATTAAAAGTACCTCTCTTCAATAATGTAGATGTAACATTTTCCTCACCATACAGTATTTTATGTAAGTGCTTTAACATCTAGACGATAACACAAATATGAAAAAAAAAATTAAAAAATTGAACAAAAAAGCATATTTCAAAATATTGTATTAAACCATTCTATATACATTTTCTTATTACTGATACATAGTATAGCTCTTATTACAAAATATATACATCTCACTTTCGCAAAATTGAGCATTAAATCTCCAATGTTCAGATAAGTATGTAAGGTTACGAAATACTTGCTAGAGATTAATTTAAAAATGTTCAAGTGTAAAATTTAGTGTATAAAAAGATTCGTAGAAAAAAGAGTTTTCGTTCTCTCACACCTTGACAACCGCCTTGCCTGTGTTGTCACCCCTTAACAACCCGATGAATGCCTGGGGCGCGTTCTCGAAGCCCTCGGTGATCGTCTCCTCGCAGAGCAGCTTGCCCTCCTTGATCCACTGCAGGTTCTGCTGGATGGCCTCAGGCCAGCGCTGGGCGTGGCTCCACACGACGAAGCCCTGCACCTTGAGCTCCTTCATGAGAATGGCGGGCTGCGGCATGGGCACCAGCCCTTGTCGAAGCCGTCGTTGTAGCCGACGATGGCCCCGATCACCGCGACTCGTCCGCCGGTCACCATGCGCTGGTGCACCTCGTGGCTGAAGGCGCCGCCCACGTTGTCGAAGTAGCAGTGCACGCCTCGGGGCGCCGCCTGCGCCAGGGCGTCGCCCACCGCCACCTTCTTGTAGTTGAAGGCGGCGTCGAAGCCCAGGCGCTCCTTGAGCCACGCCACCTTCCGGCGGAGCCCGCGAAGCCCACCACGCGGCAGCCCCTGATGCGCGCCAGCTGCCCTACCAGCGAGCCCACGGCGCCCGCCGCCGCGTTCACCACCACCGTCTCCCCGGCGGCGCACACCTCCAGCAGGCCCAGGTTGGCCGTGACGCCCGGCATGCCCAGCGCGCCCACGCCCAGCGACAGCGGCAGCTCCCGAAATCGGGCAGCAGGTAGGGCTTGGGGTAGGGCGCGGTGGGGGGCTGGCGCGGGTCCCACACGGTCTTGGTGCGCCAGCCGAAGTAGCCGGCGAGGAAGCGGCCCCTGGGGTACTCCGGAGCCTTGCTCTCCGCGATGCGCGCTACCACGCCCCCCGGCATCAATGTCCCTGCCTCCGCGCCCTGAGTGTAAATTCTCATGTAGGGGTCCACGCTTAACCAGAGGGTCTCGCAGAGGACCTGGCCGTCCTTGAGCGGGGGCAGGTCTTCTTCGACAATCTTAAAATCTGAGAGTTTGGGCTCTCCTTCGAAGCGAGAGGCCAGAACGATCTTCTTGGCTTTGGCCATGGCGGAGGCGGCGGAGCGAGATGTGTGTTGGCAGAGCGTGGAGTGACTAGCAAGAAGCGTTGCGCGGGGCCTTATATAAGACGCCGCGAGAAGGTGCGAAGTTGGCGGGAGGAGGGAACGCGCCAGACGGCGAGGACGATGAGTTGCAATTTACGAAGTCAGATAAGCTGTTTCTACAACTAAGCACTGCTTGTTATCAACGATTAATAACCGACTTTGATTCTAAAAAATAATGTCATCATTAATTGAATGTTTAAGGATCAACACGAGTTATATCAAACTCAAAACCTCGAGTATTATTTGAGGGAGAATATCTTACGTGAACTTCCATTATATGAATTACCTCATTGATAACTTATGAATAATATATATCCAATATTGTTAGTTTTAACCGTTGTTTTAATGCTTACTTTTCCGAGACACGGGGCACATTGGAAAGAACACTTAAGTCACTAATTTGTGAATATTATGACTATTCAAAGGTAGTGGGTTTGTTGTTAAATGGACTGATTATTTCATTCGCTTGGAGATTTTCCATAAGATAGCCTTCTTAGCTATTGCGTATTTGGGGAACATTTGTAAGAATGCAGTTTCTATGATTTTGACTGGATAGGCATTGACCTCTAACAAACGACCAATTATGCCGTATTTTTGAATGATACATTAGTTTATTAATGAATGTATTATTTGTAGGTACCTGTTTTGCGTAAATTATTGTGCTTTTTTCAGAGCCGATTACTTTTTTGAAGTTTCAAAATAAAGTAACGCAATTATGATTTTGTTCCTTAGTTTATTTTAACTATATACAATTACAATATTTACCAAATATTTGTAATATATTTTCAAAATTTCCAATTAGGCTCCAAATATATCTTCAGGCATCTTAAAGTACTGAAATAATGTTTCATCTATGACGAGGTCGGGATGTAGTACGCAAAATTCCTTTTTTCTCAGTCTCGTTCTGATTAGAAGAGAATATTGAATTGAATTGAATTGAATTGAATTGAATTGAATTTGGCTTTCTTAGCCTCTTTGCCTCATTTCTTCTTCCGCTATTAAAAATTAACACAATACAATTTGTTTCTTTACTTTAAGTGTTACTTTATTTTATGAAGCCGTCGCGTGCAATACAGAGCATGGAGCCAAACTGACTCAGAAATGGTCACAAGTGTAGGTGGCCCGGCCTAGTGCGCATGACCCACAAAAACTGACGTCCGTTTGGCCCTGCCTGTGCCGTACCGGCCCGGCGTGCGCGTAGCTTCAGGGTGAACACGTCTATCATAGAAAACGTTCGTACTAGAGATGATAATGGGTAAATTTAGATTATCAGCTTCTACGTCGTTGGCAGTGGGTTGAGATTGTTGTTTAATCGTCTCTTATACTATTTCAGTAATGTAAATACTTTTTGCGACTCTCGCACGCCATCAATCTTTATAAATGAGGTCTCTAAAGAAAGAGAATTTCACGGAGACGTGAAGAATTGCACTTTGAAAACAAAAATATGAAGCATTTGTTTAAAAAACGCATCTGAATATTCATGTCAAATGCCACCCGCAGCACTCGGCCGTATTTTTTAATGTATATCATCAAATAACTCCTAAACGAAGCGTTTTAGGGTCTTAAAAACTAAACTTTTGAGACCACAAGCCTCAAAGAAGCATTCCTCACACCATAATGTACAAGATGAGATCTTGAACATTCTATTACTTTTTTCGGGTTCGACGCTTCTCGTTCTATCCCACCTCTTCAGAGTCTGTAGAATCTCCAACTGTATATGAAATTAAACTAATTACTTGATATTGTACGCGATTGAATTACACGAGCGAACCACTGTGCTCGGTAATAACTTTCAATAATAATAGTTTGTATTGACAAGGGTATATTGAAGTGTTATTAATTAAGGACATAAAACAAGTGACGGAGGACTAGGGTCTTGAAGAAACATATATATTACAAGCTTAATTTGGAAATCAAAAAATAGGGGGAAAATTGGGAGCGGTTTGACATGCAGACGTACTCGCACGCGTATGCTAGTAATAATTAATAGTGATGGTTGAATTTAGTATTTTAGAATTTTAAAACAATTTATTTTTGAAGACAAGGGTGTAGCATATTATATCATTATAAACATTAAAATTTAGCATTGTGTAGCATTAGTTGAAACAATTATTATTAAGGGAGGATTCTGAAATTAAAACTAGGGCCAGATGGACAGGGGTTTCTTCAATTTTAAAACGATCGTACGTGTGGTTTAGGTGCTAGTAGTGATCACAGACGGATGAAGGATAGACGGATAGACAGACAGATAGACGGACGTTTTGAAAAAAAAACACTTTTTCGGTATCAGGGGACCCCAAAACGTGTATTTCCGTTGAAATCTCGAAATCGATTATCTGCAGCATTACATAACTTTCTCTATACTACGTACAGTACTCCGCATATACGCATGTGTACCAGAAAGTAAAACGTTTAGATTTTCACATTAAAGTAAGGAGATAAGGAAAGCTAATATATTTTTTAACTTCAACAGATTTAAAAGCGTAAGAGTAACGCGCCTGATGTACAGCGAACTGAGGGAGCCAAGACCCCTCGACGCGACTCTAAGCACTCAGGTTTTCAGAATCTGTTTTTTTTTCTTATTATTTTTTTACTTATTTTTGATAGTTAAATCTTAATTATAAATTAATTAATACGGCCACACTCAAATGAAATTCTTTCAAACATCGATGTGTTGTTGATATTGCAACTCCACTTACTGAGCGAACAGGAAAGAAACCATAAAATGCAATTTAGCAAATAGATTGCAGATTTACGACCATTTCACATTTTGTACGCAATTTCGTATTTTGAGATCGAATTTGCATTTTATTGCAGATCGTAAACCTTCAGAAATATACTTCACCACCTGTCAAACATATAAGTACTAATTTTTTCAGTATTTTGGTAACACATCGCATTTTTTCGCAATTCCTAAATTTACCAAATCTAATAATTAACAATGGAAAAACCAGATGGCTTTACCCTCCGTATAGCGAAGTCAGACCTTGCAGAAAGCTGGGACTTGGAATTTGCGAATAAATAAATGAGGTCATCTCCGTCTACTTAGAAAATTTATGGAGATAGCTGGCTTTCGACGGCTTATTTATTTATTTAGTCAAAAACTGTATGTGACGTATGAGGGAGAAAATCATCTGCGCACTCTTTCTTAAGTTGCACAATCCCTTCCCAACATTTTAACTATTAATAGTTGAAAGATGAAAAAATAATAGTAAATAATAATAATAATAATAATAATAATAATAATAATAATAATAATAAATTTAAAAAAGCGAGAGATTAACATTTCAAAAACTAGATATTCTCGTTGCCAATTATAGAAAAATTATTTTTAACAGTAAACGAACGAACAGATGTAATTTTTCTGTATTGCTAACAAAATAGAAACTCACCCTAAGCACTACTACCACTACAAGTAAAAGGAAAGCTCAACAAAACGTGCGCATCGTGAAGCTATATTTACGTCCAGAAGCAAATCAAGGTGCCATCTCAGCACTTGCTCAATGGATCTGGCAAACTGGAGAAAAACCCGATCGAGATGGGGGTCATTGACCCGAAAACTGAAGTACATTGACCCGAAAGCTGAAGTACATTACTTGTTACAGGCATTTAAGTCTTTTTTTAAATTATACAATGTAAACTAATTCATTATACTATATCATTGTTTTGTTAAAGTAAACATTATTTTTCCTTTTGACGATCAGTATAGTCTCTAATTGCATAGAAACAGTTTTGCACCAAAAAAGATGTTACTTTAAGTTAAATTTGTGTACCAATTTTAATTGTTTAATTTCATCTGGCAATGCGTTGTAAAGTAACGTACATGTATTGTAGTGAGCTGTTGATACTGACACTTGATGAACATGATTTCTACGTCGAGTCTTGTAACTATAAATATCAGTATTACATGAAAACATGTTCCCACCGTAAAGTAAGTCAGTTTTGACAAATACTACAGACTCGTAAATAAATAAGCAAGGCAATGGTAAGATACCTAGCTCAATTAAAATAGGCTTGCAGTGATCACGTGGATGGGATTTTTTCATTATTCGGATAATTTTCTTTGATACGTCAGTTTTGACTGTTTTTGATTAAATAAATAAAATTTAAAAAAATGTATGCAACGTGCCGTGGTTTGTGACTCACAATAATTTGTACAAAGATTTGAACATCTGAAGAGGCAGATACCATCACCAGGCCAAGTAAGAGACATCAGACTGACAATGAGACCACCCGAATCAACAATCTTTGAACATGTTAAACAACCGTGAACATGTGTATAGACTAAAGTGTGAACATATTCTAGATTTACCCTGTAGATTCACTTAATAGTTACTAACGTCTTGTATACCATTTACTAATTTTTTCAAGTGAATAGATAGTAAATTAGCAGTATCGAAAATAAAAACAAATAACCACGTAACAAGAGTGTTTAGAGAGTCGGTTGTATTTTCTAGAAATAATGCAGCTATGGCGTCATTTCAACTTGCATTTCCATTATAACTAACGAAATCGTTACGGAGAAATTCAATAATCCGATCCTTCTGCTTCTGACAGTTTCTGTGAAACTTAGTATGCAATCTTAATTGAGAAATACGAGTACTTACCTTCTTCTTGAAGAATAAAAGTGCAAATTAAACAAATGCGTAATTTTTATTTCCAACTAGCTGACCCGGCGAACTCTGTTCCGCCTTAACAGCCGGTTCCATCTTTTCCTCGCGTCGCACTCACTGTGAGAAACTGTACTATCCTGGTTGCACTCGTGATAATAAAGCAATTGCAGATTTGTGTTTTTCTCTCAAACAAAGAAGAATTAAAAAACGCTCTGATATTAAATAGATAATTAAAAAATCTATTACGTAGAAGCGCGTTTTTTTTTGGAATTGATTTTTGTTTAAGAGAGAAATACAAAGCTGTAATCATAGGGACCGGCTGTTAAAGGCAATAAATAAGCAGATTTTGGAATTTATTAAGTTAAATTGTTTATTAGAAAATACAAATAAAAAAATAAGTAGATAAATCATTCATTATTGTTCCTGTATTTTGATGCATGCAAAAACGTGCGTTCTCACACAGGAACGCTGTCGAACGGGATAAACAGTATCCTATGTCCGTCTCCTGGCTCTAAGCTTCCTGCTCACCAATTTTCAGCCAAATTGGTACAGCCGTTCTTGAGTTATAAATAGTGTAACTAACACGACTTTCTTTATATATATATATATATATATATATATATATATATATATATATATATATATATTCCTTTCTAAAGGATTCTTTGGTTTGCGTGAATTAAATACTACTAATACTGTATGTCCTTTATTCATTTATTTAATCTAAATTCCAAAAGTCAAACATTTGTGTTAAAATTATGTTTAGCGTCCTCTTTTTCTCCTTTTATTGATGTAACGAAAACAAAAAACGTCCCGATTTTATGATTTCAAAATATGGTCATATTAGTACAAAGCGGTGTCACCCAGATAGATAAGACCCTCAGAGCAATGCCCATTTTACGTCTTTGGCATTCGAATTCCAACCAATAAGAGGTGAACGTTTTGTACCATAAGTCTTTCTCTGACAGTCTATGAAACACATTTCTCTTAATGCCGCAAAACCCGGTTACTTTATATCTCTAGCGAGGCAGGTAATAAAGAAGAGGCGAACGTGGATAATGTATATACGAATATGTTACTGGGTTCTATATGTTTTGTTACCCGAATCTGAGGTATTGTTTTCTAAGAGAGAATCGCAAAGTCATCTTTCTTCAGAGAATAAAAATCATTAACATGAACCCCAAACATCTGAGATCTGGAATCAAGAACTATTATCATCTGAACAGGAATGTCCGGAGGCATGTCAATACGAGAGACTTCCTGTCGCACTTCAAATTTGACAATACTACTTTACACCACGTAAGCAGTATGCGACAAAGAGAATATGGTGAATTTTAGGCGCATAGAAAGAAAGAGAAACGCTTTGCGAACTTGATCGGAGTTGTTTTGCGAGGAAAAAGAAAATAAACCGTGTTCTATATTTCCTCGCATTTTCTGGTCTAATCACGCAATGATGCCCGACTGCTCTACATCCGAAAACTGAAAAGTCATATCAACAGATGAGGTATCTTTAGAAAATATTGTGAAGTCACAGCAGTGACGAGATAGGCTCGAAACGGTCTCATACGATAAACTTATCTCCACCGCATTGGCTCCGTTCATTGACTTGCATCACGTAGCAGCCTCCCGACCTAGTCCTCGAAACGCAACATCATTGCTGATAGCAGGCACAGTGCGAAGGGGCAGTGAAAGACGTGAAGAACGAAGGGTGGGAGAAGAGCGCGAAGATGCGGTGGACGAACGGAATTTATTTATTTATTTATTTATTTATTTACATCAAAAACAGTTAAAAACTGTGTATGACGTGCTATGGAAAGAAGCGAATTCTGTGCACGTTTTCTAAATTCTGTGATACCTACACTCAGAAATATACTACTTGAATTTTGAATACAGGAAAAACATGGAACGAAGTGGTGCGCGGCGGAGGGGAGCAGGATGGGGGGAGGTGGGAGGTGTTGGGTCGGAGCTAGGGCGGTAGGAGCCGGGTAGACCAAGGCTAGGTCAGGTAGGACCGAACGGGGCGGGACGTCTTGGAAGTTAGCAGGACCAATTCGCACAATCTCAAAACTGCATGGCTCATAATTTGCCGCTTTTTTCTTAAGATGTGAAAACAAAAAATTTGTCGCAGGTCATTTTTTCAAAAAAAAAATCGATGTTCATGCCACCTTCCATTGGAAGTAAGCAGGACCACACATCTAAATCCGCTAATAATGTAAGCATATTGAAATAATTTACGCAAATTGATAACAAATTCAGCCCCAGTTGGCGCGCCATTTTGAAATAAACTGCAATTTATTCAAACAAACTCGGTCGAGGAACCTGAAAAGCATATATCTTTCTATCTTGCTACTTCATTGCTAGAATTGGCTCAATGAAAATCATGTATTTATTTCACAAAAACATGGAAATTTATTAAATAATTTAAAACAATTTTGGTATTGTATAACTTTACCCAATATAAAATTAAACGTTTGTCATGACCGTTTCAACCTTATAATGTCTTCGCGCGCTTTTGGACCATCTTTATTCATCTCCGACGCCGCCGTCCTCAGGTCCAGACACCATCTTCTATCTTCTTTCCTCGGAAGCACACTTCGATCACCGTTCGTCAGATCAATAAACTATTTGCTGCTAACATTCCAGTCCAATCACTGACAACTTCGCCCAAGCCCTCAATGTCCCTCCAACCCGTTCACATGAAATATTTTAAGCTCCACTGTCACATTTAGTATTCAAATTTTGATGTTCTCTCAACATCCATTCCCTAGTAGATGCTTACAAGTCCCCAAAGAAAAAAACTCCTAACATTAATGCGATCCGTTCATGAGCACGGCATCAGTCAGAATGAATGTCTCTCGTATTCTTTCAGCCCTGCAAATTTCGGTCTATTTTTCGATTGTTTATTTGCAGATAACACTGGGTACCTAGCCAATCCCTAAATTTCTTGCAACACGAACTAGCCGTCTTCACGACTGTCACTGCTTTTTCGGCCAATCCCTGAATTCTATACAGAATTAACTAGCCGTCTCCGCGATTGTCACTGCATGAAGATGTTGACCTTGACGACGGCTCGCTTACCGTTGCTATGCTAGCATATTCACATAATTTATCCCCTTTAATTGACGCCATTTATAATAAATATTGTACAATATTCAGTGATATATTGGTATGTCACAATATACACCAAACAGAACTCCAAATTTGCAGCTTTTTATTTATAAACGATTAGTAAAGAAATCATAATAATATCTCCATTTTTTCAAAAGATATTTACAAAAAAAGAAAACACCTACGTTCCTATGGCGAGCGCAGTCAAGAAGAAGAAGACACGTTTCGTCCAAGACCAATAGCCGTTACCATTCATACTGTACGCCAAAATTTGCCTTAAGCGGTTGCAAACTGTAATCTGCAATAAAACAATTTGCCGCGGAAAGGTTAGTTTAAAATATCCAGGTTTGAACCCCAGAAATTAAAGTCTTGGAAGCTCCCGGCGCAAGAAAAAGACAAGATACCTCCTGAACCAGTAGCCGTAACCATACATACTCTATGCCAAAATTTGCTCTTAACCGTTGCAAACTGTAATCTGTAATAAAACATTTGCCGCGGACAGTTTAGTTTAAAATAGATTGGTTCGAACCCCGAAATTGAGGACTTGTAAGATCCCTGCGCAAGGAAAAGATATGTTACCTACTGACCCATTGGTCGTAACAATTCATATGCCAAAATTCACCCTTACTAGATGCAAACTATAATTTGTAATAAAAAAATTGCCGCGGACAAGTTAGTTTAAAATAGCTATGTTCGAACCCCAGAAATTCAAGTCTTGGAAGCTCCCTGAGCAAGAAAAAGACACGTTACCTTCTGAACCAATAGCCGTAACAATTCATACTCTATGCCAAAATTTGCCTTTACCCGTTGTAGACTGTAATCTGTAATAAACAATTTGCTGCGGACCGTTTAGTTTAAAACACCCAGCTTCGAACACCAGAAATTGAAGTCTTGGAAGCTCTCTGCGCAAGGGAAAATACGTTTACTCCTGAACCAATAGCGTTAACGATTCATAGTCTATGCCACGTTTGCCCTTAATCGTTGCAAACTGTAATCTGTAATAGAAAAATTTGCCGTGGTTCGGTTATTTTTGAATACACAGGGTCGAACCCCAAAAATTGAAGTCTTGGAAGCTCCCTGGGCAAGTAAAACACACTTTTCCTCCTGAACCAATAGCCGTAATAATTCATAGTCTATGTCAAAATTTGCCCTTAACCGTTTCAGACTGTAATCTGTAATAAAAAAAATTGCCGAAGTTCGGTTAGTTTAAAATACCCAGCTTCGAACCCCAGAAATTGAAGACTTGGAAGCTCCCTGCGCAAGGAAAAGACACGTTACCTTCTGACCTATTGGTCGTAACAATTCATATGCCAAAATTCGCCCTTACTAGATGCAAACTGTAATCTGTAATAAAAAAAAATGCTACGGACAGGTGAGTTTAAAATAGCTATGTTCGAACCCCCGAAATTCAAGTCTTGAAAGCTCCCTGCCCAAGGAGAAAACACGTTTCCTCCTGAACCAATAGCTGCAACTATACATATCTATGCCAAAATTTGTCCTTAACCGTTGCAAACTGTAATCTGGAATAAAGAACTTTGCCGCGGCCGGTTAGTTTAAAATCCCAGGTTCGAACCCCACAAATTGAAGTCTTGGAAGATTCCTGCGCAAGGAAAAGGCACGTTACCTCCTGAACCAATAGCCGTAACAATTTATACTCTATGCCCAAATTTATCCTTACCCGTTGCAGACTGTCATCTGGAATAAAAAAACTTGCCGCGGACCGGTTAGTTTAAAATACTCAGCTTCGAACCCCAGAAATTGAAGCCTCGCAAGCTCCCTGCGCAAGGAAAAGACACGTTTCCTCCTGAACCAATAGCCGTAACAATACATACTGTATGCCAAAATTCTCCCTTAACCGTTGCCAACTGTAATCTGTAATAAAAAAAATTTGCCGCGGACCGGTTAGTTTAAAATACCCAGGTTCGAACCCCACAAATTGAAGTCTTGGAAGCTCCCTGAGCAGAGAAAAGACACGTATCCTCCTTAACCAATAGCCGTAGTAATTCATATGCTATGGAGAGAAGAAAGAGAGAAGGGAGAGAAAAGAGAGAAAAGAGAGAGAAAGAGAGAAAGAGAGAGAGAAAGAGAGAAAGAGAGAGAGAAAGAGAGAGAAAGAGAGAGAAGAAATAGAAAGAGAGAAAGAGAGAGAGAAAGAGAGAAAGAGAGAGAGAAAGAGAGAGAAAGAGAGAGAAAGAAAGAGAGAGAAAGAGAGAGAAAGAGAGAAAGAAAGAGAGAGAAAGAGAGAGAAGAGAGAGAAAGAGAGAGAAAGAGAGAGAAAGAGAGAGAGAGAGAGAGAGAGAGAGAGAGTTGATTTCTGGTCGAACGGTCGAACAGAGCGGACATCCATTACTTCGGGAGCGAAGTAAGAAAACAAAAATAAGAGAGGGCCAACACTTGGCAATTTTCTGATTTTTAGTTCGACCAAAATTAGTAAACTTAGAATCAAATAATTGTCTCTTTCATTGTATCCATTGCACGATTGCAACAAAATTATTAGTGAAAACTAAAAAGTTCTATAATTTTTTAAGTGTGATTTATAATTATCAATTTATTATAAATATATTAATATTTTTTCTATTTGAATTTTTAATTAATATGGGGCGAGTTCCGGAACCTACATTTTTAGAAATCAGGCGTGTTATATCATTAAAATATCGTTTATAAAACACACTTTCCCTTAAAATGTATTACTATTATTTTTCTTTTCATCATCATCATCATCATCATCATCATCATATTCTTCTTCTTCAATATGTACCACACTGGCTAATTAGAGGCATACAATAATTTCATATTTTAAATATCATATATAGCAAATAATTAGCACAAAATATTATTTTCTGCAATAATTTATCAGTTGGAGTTACGAGTTGCCAGTTATGTACAAAAGAAGCGAATTTAGAAATGCAATAGGAGCGGTACCATTATTTCAAGGAATGCTACAAAATGATATGAAAGAAATTTTTCCAGACGTGTGTAAAACTTCTTTGATTCTTCTCACTTCCGAAGCCGAACGCTGGATTTCAACAATGAAGCGGACAAAAACTCTTCTTAGAAATAGAATGATAACATAACAATGCTGTCAATATAGTATAAACTTCCAGAAACCAGCAACTTCAATGAATTAGTGATAGAGAAATTTGCGCATCCGAAAAATCGGCGATTTCATTTCAAGTAAACAAGGGAAGTTTATAATTTCCTCATTTTTGGGTCGATTGTTAAAATTGTTAATACATGTTTTGTTCGGATTGTTGCCTAATAAAACTGTTGCAACATGGAGGCAACGTACAGAAGCGTCAAGGTAAAAATTAATATACAGCAATAATCGAAAAATTAAAGCATTATTTTAAAGATTGGTTATTCATGATATAAATAATAATTTTCTTCACAAGCTCTCGGGTCAGGTCACTACGGTAGAACAGGAGACAGTGTGCTCCTTCATCGCAGAGAAGGAGTCGATTAACATCCACTTATCAGTCGTTGCGTATATTGAAAGGAATACGATACACCGGACGTGCCGCGTGGGTCGACCTGTCGTCGGCAACGGATATGACGCTGATCTCAGCTCGATTTCGGAGCGGCAGCGCGCCTCGCTCTCACAAGGCGGTTTGTCAGACGTGGGTTGTGTGTCCGAGAAAAGTTTATAATGAGTTTCTTGGAAGTAAAGAATTTTCAGAATTTTTCGTATCATTCTGTATTGATTTGTAGTTTTATGTTTTTACACTTATTTATAATTATTCGTTAATAATCCAAATAGTTTAAAATATTTTTGAAATGTAAGATGAAATGTTCGTAAACTGTATATAAAATTGTGTCTATTAATAATTTGTTGGACCGAATACCGCAATAATAGCGGAAAAGGTATTTATACCGGTGTAGAAATACCTTTACCACTATTATACCTTTATTCAAAATACCACTAAAAATACCGGTATAAGACGTCAGATACCGGAATTTTTAGAGGTATTTTACCTTTATCCGACGTCTATACCGTAAAAATACCTTTATTTAGAGGTATTATACCGGTATTTCAGTAGAATCATACAGGTATTTGGGGGAAATTCATTGTGATTTTTTCCGCTGAGATGTCTCAGAGGAAACAACTACTTACACGGCAGAGTTTCTGACTCGGAGGTCCTAGGGTTCGAGTCCCGAGGGTGGCGGATTTTCGACACATATTTGCGCATATTCCAGCTAGGTCGAGTTCTTCCGTTGACTGGAAAGAATTCTAGAGGTCGGGTTTCCTGAACGGTAGTTTTCTATGGTTTCTCCGGTCAGTACCTTGTCGCAAAGAGTAGTTTTTGGTAACTGAGTTCCTCACACGTATGCAAAGCGCCCAATGCTTGAAAATTTTCCTCTTTCGCTCTAAAACACTTCCGCCACATCGTTAAAACAGCTGGCCTGGCAGGCCCGCTACATGAAGGGAAACTCCCTTCGCCAAATACCTTTAGGAAGGCGGTTGCATCCGAACGGCCCCCTCGCCGAAGAGAGAAACGGCCACGCCGTCTCAGGACGTCATCTCGCACGCGGATAAGGTGCGTCATGACGTCTTCAGATGGCATCCCGCAGATAGAGGTTAAAAGCCCCGGTACGTCTGTGGACGGCATCCCATGTTGAAGGGTTAAAGCAAGAGATTCTGGTGATTTCCGATTATTCCGAGGTATATATACCAAGTAAAGTAATTCTTATTCCTTATGAACGATTTGTACTTTGTCGTGAGTTTTGTAATTTCCTTTCGCGTGGTGTTTTAAGAAAAATATGCGAAGAAAAACTGCAAATATTGTTTATAAATGTTATAAGTATAATAGTTCAAATAACACCTCGCAGTACTTGTTTTATTGTTATTTCCATGTCAGTAGCAAATGAGTCCTTAACTGTTTATTTAGACGAAAATGTATAGACACTATATTTCTATTATTAACAAAGATGTATAAAAAGAAAGACATTTCCAAACCTTAGGTTTTAGAAAGCATTGGCTCATACTTCCTGTTTTGGGTCCCGATGGGTTGGGGTTCCTTGGGCCTGCGGATTTTCCCTGGCCGCTCGAGAGAAACAATGTTCAGCTTTCCAAGGTATTTTGTCTAATCCTCAGTTGCAATATTTTAAACAATAACGGTTCAATTTCCTGAAATTGTTACTACAACTATAACTGCTGAGTAGCAGTTTCACTAGCTGTTCCAGCGTGGCTGTGAGTGGACATGTATCTTGTTGGGAAACATTTGATGTGATTGTTTAAGGTATTTTAGAAGAATAATGTATAAGAAACGGGGTAAACCTTCACATTTAGATCATGAACTAATGGTTAAATTTTTTTTGAATATAAAGACGTAGTGGTAGATGAAAAAGGAAAAATTGTCTCTCCTACTAATTAGGTTTGGGAACGGATTTCAAATAGCATGGGGAAAAAATTAAGCCAACGACTTTGCATTCGTACATGGCGAACTATAGGCTCGATATAAAAACCCAATTGCTTCGTCCATCAACGTCTCAAGAAGAATATGTAGAAAGTTTAGAGAGCTCTTGTAATACAAGTAGCAATGAACAATATTATACCCTAAAACACCAGAACAGATTTTAAAAAATTTGCTCTTTAAAACATTGTACATCCGTACAAGTCAGAGTAAAAAAAAGGAACGTTGGAGAACCGTTCTAAAGAACCAAGACAGGACAAAATACTTCGCAAAAAAAAAAAAAAAAAAATCTTCCTTCGTAGGCGAAACCACGTATGCTACTTATCGTCCGCTTTTGAACTAATGGGCATAGTTTATATTTGGCACTCAGGTACCATAGCAATAAACGTCTTTATGCTAAAAACGTGTTATTTTTAATATACATATATACAAATATATATATATATATATATATATATATATATATATATATATATATAAATGAATTTTTACGCCCATTGGTTCAGGAGGTAACATGTCTTTTCCTTGCGCAGAGAGCTTCCAAGACTTGAATTTCTGGGGTTCGAACCTTGGTATTTTAAACAAACCGGGGCGCGGAAAATATTTTATTACAGATTATAGTTTGCAACGGCAGTCGTTTTTTGTGGCTCCCAGACAGCAGAAAACTGATGATGATGGCTAAGCCATCGAAAGCTGCTATTTGTGAAATAAATACTATTGTTGACAATGACAACGCCTTCAATCTTTAAAAAAAAATTAAAAAAATGAATAAAATACACAATAGGACAGTTCTACATGCCAAAAATATAAAAAAATGATCTTCCGTTACGCAACACGTAAGAGTAGCAAATGTTTAGTGGCGCGCGTCCTCTT
The DNA here is from genome assembly GCA_964035755.1 of Teleogryllus oceanicus. Taxonomy (NCBI): domain Eukaryota; kingdom Metazoa; phylum Arthropoda; class Insecta; order Orthoptera; family Gryllidae; genus Teleogryllus; species Teleogryllus oceanicus. The sequence continues at coordinate 14,465,160 of CAXIVR010000005.1, forward strand.
CCTTAAAGCCTTGCTGTTGCATGACGTTAGCAGCGTTGTGAGCACTAACAGACTGACTATGAGAATTCAATCGATAAGCGCATTATAAGAACAGGCGATATTATACAATCAAATATTTGCATTTTCAGTTAAAATATAAATTGTTTCATTGTTTCTTATTCTTACGAATGAATTATCCTAGTATTTACCGACTTGGATAAGACACTCGACCAACTATTCAACGCAGTAATGAGGGCAGAATTGCTAGCGGACAGGTTTAAATCAGAGGTCGTTCTTATTTTCAAGGAACGATATGTATATGATCCAATGAACTATAGAGACACTGCCTTGGCCACACATTATACAAGATATTCACCAAATTGATGGCGAACACATTAAATAATCCCTGAGAAAATCACGGCATCATTCCTGAAGCACAGTGCGGCTTTAGAACACACTGCACATGCAAATATGATATTTATTTATAAATTTTGAAGGCAAAGATTGCGATAAACCTTTCAAAATGGGAAGACAACTTCACGGAGTGTTCTTTGACTTCCGAGAAGCGTTCGATTATGTAGTTCACACCATTCTATGGCAAAAACTATATGAAACAGGAATTATTACTAAAATAGGATCGTACAAAATTTCTACGCCAAAACTGTGATGAGAGTATCTGTTAACCAGAAGAAGGTGCTACAACAGCTCACACTTTCTCGCATGATTGAAAATAGTTGGGTAATATTAAAATATTCTAATTTCCGCCACACTAAAACTCAGTTATAATTTGAAAAAAAGCTAATTAAAATGCAGATAAGCCTCTCGTGTTTATCTGCATTTATTTTCTTTGTCAGGAAGAGTAGTCATTTCTTACGTTTAAAATGATACGAACATGAATAAATTTAAATGTTACAGTATTTACAGAGCATAATACTGAAAAGCAAGAATAATTTTACACAAGCTTACCTCGATTACATTTGAAATGAGCTTTTCATTTCTTAAAGTATTTCTTAAAGAAATTTATTAATTTCTTAAAATTTTCTTGAAGTATAGAAGTGTGTTTCTTAACTCTATGTTAAAATGTATTACCGTCCTTTAATCTATTTCCTTTCATAAAATATTATCTACATCACACAATCATGACTGTCAAAAAAGGAGGTTTCAAACTTCTTCAAATTCATTTTTTGTTGCTAACTTTTTAACTAGCAACGCCTGAAACGAAGCGCGCAAAACTCGACTTTACAATTCCCAACTTTTTTTTGCAATTAAAAAAATGCACAGTGCACTGAAAATAGGACCTTTATTTACAGAAGCATAAATAAAACCATCTATAATATATAGGACCATATACGAAGTAGGGTCAAAAAGTACCCGAAATTGGTTATTAAAAATTTATTAAAAATATTTATAACATTCTTACATTATTTCCCTTCAAAATACTTTCCTCCTGCATCTACACATTTATTCCACCGTTCATATAATTGTTGGAAACACTCTTGAAAGCCGTTTTTTGAAAGTTCCTTCAGCCGCTCCGTCGCATTTTCAATCACCTCTGACGAATCAGCAAAACGATGTCCCTTCAATGCCATTTTTAACCTTGGAAACAGGTAGAAATCTGGTGGTGCGAGATCGGGAGAATATGGAGGATGTTCCAGAGTGGTAACATTATTCTTGGCAAGGTATTGTTTCACCATTAGGGATCGATGTGCTGGGGCATTGTCGTGCAACAAACACCAGTCATTCTCTGCCCATTTTTCAGGTCGTTTTCGTCGAATTGCATCTCGTGTGCGAGATCGGGAGAATATGGAGGATGGTCCAGAGTGTTCTCCCTTCAGGAATAAATTCATAATGAATCACTCCACGGTAATCAAAAAACACCTCCAACATCACCTTACCCCGGCTTCTGTCCAAGCGAAATTTTTGTTTTCTTGGTGAAGTTTTGACTTCCATTCAGCGGACTGCCGTTTTGTCTGAGGGTCGTAAAGAAAGCACCATGTCTCATCACCTGTAACAATTTTGCGCAGGAAGCTGTCATCTGCATCAGCCATTTCAATCAAGTCACTGGACATGGTCACTCTCATTTCCTTTTGCTCAGGGGATAACATTTTTGGAACAATGTGCAAGCAAACACGATGCATGTTCAAGTCATTATGAAGAATGCTGTGAACACTCCCATGTGAAATACCAACTTCAGAGGCAATGGTATTGATGGTTGTTCGCCTGTCCGCACGCACAATTTGTCGAACGCGCTCAACATTGTCGTCTGTAGTGGAAGTGGAAGGCCGCCCAGTCCGAACGTCATCTTCAATTGTTGTGCGACCGTCGCGAAAACGCTTATGCCACTCGTAAACTGCTGTTTTCTTCATCGCAGAATTTCCGTATGCTTTTTTTAGCATCTCAAGAGTCTCCGAGGGTGATTTCTCCAGCAACACACAGAATTTAATATTGCCACGCTGCTCTAAGGACGACATTGCACAATCCGACGAAAGAAAGAAACTACGATCTACAATATTAAACACCGAACGCACGGAACCAACTACAACTGCCTGCTAACCTCAAAAGCACATTCACTACCAGTTATGCCAACCTCACAAAAAAAAATTTCCCTTTCAGCTAACAAATACTTGACTGTAAGCGACCTTTTTGACCTTACCTCGTATAAAATAGGACTATATATCTTTAATATTTATTCTCATATGTAACAAAGAACTCTAAAGACAAAATTTGAAGCCGTTTCTGAGAAAATTGTTTAAAAAGCGCCTATGTTTCATTTAAACGTACGCAGAAAATACTCATATTTTCGAAATATTGAACATGATCTCTTTTAAAGAACTGTTTTTGATAAATACATTTCATTAAGAAAAAATATTTTCAAAATTGTAATTGAAGGAAAACGCCGAAAAAAGTTGGATTTTCGCAATTTTCGACAAATTAGGGTTTTTAACGAAAATGAGACCTGTATAATTCTCTCAAACATCCTCTCACTATCTAACAACACAATTTAATGAAAATGGACGGAGCCCTTTTCTTGAAATTTTTGAAATTGGCCTAGGGGCTTAATGTAAAGTACTTCCAAAATTAAAACATCGGTTTCAAATTCAAGGGGCGGCGACATCCGTCTGATCAATTAAGAAATATCAATTTTGAAGAAAATCGCCTGAACGCTTTAGCTGCTAGCGATGTTCACAGGGGGACAGGCAGACACGTTTAGCTGTCATTCGATTGATTGATTGATTTTTTCGTGTTTCCGGGCGCGTCAACTGCTCTGGCCATTAGTCCCATTGGTATAGTGCATGATTTTTCCGGAGATGGTGGTGATCTTCCCGCTGGATGGCGAGATTCGGCGCCGACCTACTGTCGGCTAGTGGGTTTTCCCCTAACCAGGACTCTCCCACCAGCGGGGCACCGCCCCAGCTGGGACAAGCTCTAAGCCCCCGACGGGTCTTCCGGGATATGTGATAGTGTAATGCATGTTAGTGTGTGTGTGCGTGTGTGTGTGTGTGTGTGTGTGTAACGGGAGAGGATAGGACAAGGAATAGGAAGGATAGATCGCGGGCGGTCCGTGGCCCGTTTGGTAGGGTACTGCTCCGGCATTCGCCTGGTGCTGATCGGAGAAACCACGAAAAACTACCGATCAGTGCAGCCGGCCGCTAGAATTCTTCTCCAGACAGCGACTGTAGCTGAAAAGCTAGTATCGAAAATCCTGCCGCCGTCAGGACTCGAACCTAGGACCTCCCGGTCAGAGGCGCTGCAGTGACATCAGTTGTTGCACTGAGCTACCGCTCCCGGTTTGTGATTCCATTTTTCGGTAAAATATATTTCATAGCATTATTTGTTGTACCATCAGTACTAGGGACAGTAAAATTTGTAAACATTTTTTGGAATTTATTATTTCGAATTCAGTTACCAATGCCATTGTCATAAAAAACGAAGGCAGAATCTTTCTACGCAAATGATCTGAATGAAATGTTTTCTGGCATATTTTGGGGCAATGCTTTGTCCAATATGAGTAAAATAAATTAATTTGCATTGTATTTTTATTATACATTATTTCACCATCATTGTTCATATTTCAAAAATGATTTGTGAATTTTCATTGTTTTCTACATGAGTGGCTTAATGTATTATTCACCGAAATTGGTTTGAATCCTTTTTTACTATTACCATATTTTTTTTTTTGTAGTATTTTGAATGTAAAATTTAATTTCCAAAGTTCTATCTAAAATGTTTCGTTTGCTAATTTTTTAAATTTTTAATTTTTTTTCATAGTTTTGGTTAAAAGTTATTGTAACTAATTTTAGCATGATAGTAGTGAAAACCTGAATTCCATGATTCATTGTTAATCTGATCATGGTTCAGAGAGTTCCGTGTGATCATTTAACGAACTAATCACAGTCAATTGGCATAACAATGTGGCAGGAACAAACTGTATGCGAATATGGGGTATTGGCGAGTATGGGACCCATCTATTCCTGTTTCGCATTTCCTCCGCTTAGGTTGGCAGTACAAATATTGGTGGGGATGACGTTAGCGAACAATCGCACATCGCACTGAGGTCCTAACCAAGTCTGCGCTAGTATCTCCATTTGATCATCTTTAATTTTTTAAATAGAAATTTGTATTTTTCCACTAGCAATGGATAGATCATAAAAAGTGGAATACAATGATACAATATTTGGCACCCTTCATGGAACGTCTAGTGATTAGGTTTTTGCCTCTAAGTTCATTTCACACGTGACTTTTAGACGACTTCCTCGGGCCGGAGTCCCTCAAGATTGAAGTCACAATCGCGGAAAAAATCTACTTAACCCCCTTAACATTATTAACTATGAACTTCTTAATCAACGCCTTGAGGACCACAAACCTCGTGAATACGTACAACATTGCCAGTCATTCCTATTTTGTCATAAAGCCTTCAAATGGTTCCATAATGTGACACAAAACATGTGAGATAATGTAGAGTATATTCCTGGCTCGAGACGACAGTTTTTCAACGGCATTCGCTGAAAATTACATTAATATTGCAATATTCACTTTTGGAAAAGCAGTCCGACATTCCTGCAATACATCACAAAACGAAAATAAATCGGAAAAACACTTGAACAAACATAATTTGAGGTTTCCTATTCGACTGCTAACACGACTGGTTGAGGAGTGGTAAGCAAAAACAACTCTTGAATCAAGTTCTCTCAAATGGGGCGACGGAAAAGTTTTGCGCATTTTCCATTTAACATACATTTGATGCGTGTCCTCATAGAATAAGAGCTTTGCAAACATTACGAATGCTATACCAACATTCTGGAGATAAAAGTGTATTTGGAAATATAGTACATTAATTCTGTATGCTATATTTAACAATTCCTCCACTCTTGCATACATTTGAACATTTCAAAATTGAATATATTCCCAATATTTATTATTTTAATTTCATATCACATGATCGGTATTGTTTCAAATAATACTCGCAGTTTTGAAATTGAAATTACTCATGTAGATCTTTGAAATTCATTAGATGATATTCTTTTTTTTTAGGATGAAAGAGTCAAACGTGGACGATAAAGTGTGCTTAGTTGTAGAAGATGCTTATCTGACTTCATGAATTGCAAGAAATCGTTCCCGCCGTCTGGTACAAGGCGCGTTCCCTCCTCCCGCCATCCTTATCGTGGCGTCATATAAAAGGCCTCGGCACGTCCTTGTTGCTCACTCCACATTCGGCCTACACACGCACTGCTCGCTCCGCTGCCGCCGCCATGGTCAAAGCCAAGAAGATCGTTTTGGCCTCCCGCATCGAGGGAGAGCCCAAACTGTCAGATTTTAAGATTGTCGAGGAAGACCTGCCCCCGCTCAAGGAAGGCCAGGTCCTCTGCGAGACCCTCTGGTTAAGCGTGGACCCCTCCACGAGAGTTTTAATGCAGGGCGCCGAGGCAGGGGCACTGATGAAGGGGGGCGTGGTAGCGCGCATCGCGGAGAGCAAGGCCCCGGAGTACCCCAGGGGCCGCTTCCTGTTCGGCTACTTCGGCTGGCGCACCAAGACCGTGTGGGACCCGCGCCAGCCCCCCACCGCGCCCTACCCCAAGCCCTACCTGCTGCCCGATTTCGGGGAGCTGCCGCTGTCGCTGGGCGTGGGCGCGCTGGGCATGCCGGGCGTCACGGCCAACCTGGGCCTGCTGGAGGTGTGCGAGCCGCGCGCCGGGGAGACGGTGGTGGTGAACGCGGCGGCGGGCGCCGTGGGCTCGCTGGTAGGGCAGCTGGCGCGCATCAGGGGCTGCCGCGTGGTGGGCTTCGCGGGCTCCGACCGGAAGGTGGCGTGGCTCAGGAGCGCCTGCGCTTGGACGCCGCCTTCAACTACAAGAAGGTGGCGGTGGGCGACGCCCTGGCGCAGGCGGCGCCCCAAGGCGTGCACTGCTACTTCGACAACGTGGGCGGCGCCTTCAGCCACGAGGTGCACCAGCGCATGGTGACCGGCGGACGAGTCGCGGTGATCGGGGCCATCGTCGGCTACAACGACGGCTTCGACAAGGAGCTGGTGCCCATGCCGCAGCCCGCCATTCTCATGAAGGAGCTGAAGTTGCAGGGCTTCGGCGTGTATAACCACGCCCAGCGCTGGCCTGAGGCCATCCAGCAGAACCTGCAGTGGATCAAGGAGGGCAAGCTGCTCTGCGAGGAGACGATCACTGAGGGCTTCGAGAACGCGCCCCAGGCATTCATCGGGATGATGCGGGGTGAGAACACAGGGAAGGCGGTCGTCAAAGTGTGAGGGAACGAACTCTTTCCTACTTATGTTTTACACAAAGTTCACTTGTTCGCCTAAAATTACACTTGTTTAATTTTCGATGCATATATAGCAAGTATTTCATAACCCTAAATATTTAACTGAACATTTGAGATTTAATATTCAAGTTTGCGAGAGTGATATATATCGATTTAGTAAGAAGTTCTATACTATGCATTAGTAATATGAATGACACGTATTTAGAAATTTTTTTAATTTTGTATTATTATTTATTGTTGTCGTCTAGATAATAAAGAACTTAAATAAATTCTATATCGTTATGAGTGAGCGAAAACTCTTTTCTACAGACTACTTCATGCACTACAGACATATCTGAAAATTAATTTTTTATATTTTAGCCAATAATTTGTCAATCAGATGTTATTTTTTATTTAAAGAAAATTCAACGCTACGGACATCTAGTTATAAAATATAAGATAATAGATGCCGGATCAGCACAATTGGACGTTCATTTTGAATGTAAATGGATGTAAACGATCGTAATTTCAAGAAGTGACGTGTTTGATGACACGCGAAAAATAGTTGGTTTTGTTTTGTTTGTTTTGCCGAACAGTATGCAACGAATACGTACAATTTTATTAAGCGTGACGGACTAGCAGCTGAATAATATCATTTATGCGGACAATAGCGGTTCGCGAGAATTGGTTTCGAAGGCGACCGCGAGCAGGAGTGGACGGCGACCGCGCATCGATTGGCACTGGACGGCGGCCACAGACATCATTGCCACGAGGCTGAGCCGCAAAACAGGGAAGTGACTCGGTATGTGTGTCTGATTTCATTTGCAGACACTTCATCTGAAGACGCGTTCCGTAACTGAAGGAATTTATTGAAGACCAAGTTTTGTTAATAAAATTAAATTAAGAAATGTTCAATGGAAAATCAGGAATGCGCATTCAATGTATGAGTGGGATTTCATATTGTTTTGTATTATTTGCGGAATGAGTTTCTTTGTTGTGTTTTGTTTCTTGGAATGTCTATGTTATAGGGTACTGTGTATCAGTGTAAAGGGAATGACGGTAAGTTGTTGCCGTGTGTGATGAAAAGAGGAAAAGCCAGAAGCAATAATAAACGAACGAACAAAATGTGGTTCGTTTTATGAATTGAGAACATGCGTCGTCATTTACCTAGCACGCACAATCCAGTCACCTCGCTTGGATTCCTTTATAGGACCACCATCCTATCCACGTATTAGAATCATTACATTTGGCTGCCCAACTGGGACATATACATATATATATATATATATATATATATATATATATATAGTATATATATATATATTATATATATGTATATATATATGATATATATATGTATATATATAGTTGACGAGTCTCATGGAAGCTGCTCCGCGCACATTTCTCTTCCATTCGTTACATACTACTGCCAATGCTGCTTCTCGGTGGCTATGATCGGGAGCGTGGCTCAGTGCATCAGCTGATGTCACTGCAGCACCTGGAGGTCCTAAGTTCGAGTCCCGACTGCGGCAGGATTTTTGATACTGGCTTTTCAGCTAGGTCGAATTCAGCCGCTGTTTGAAGGAGAATTCTAGCGGCCGGCTGCCGTGATCGATAGTTTTCCGTGGTTTCTGCTATCAAGACCAGGCAAATGTCCGAAGCAGTACCCTAACAAACGGGCCACGGACGCGCGATCTTTCCTTCCTCTTCCTTGTCCTAACTTCACCTCCTACACACACACACGTACACTAACATGCAGTACACTGCCATACATGCCGGGAGACCGGCGGGGGACTTCGAACTTGTCCTGGATGGGGCGGTGCCCCACTGGTGGGAGATACCTGGTTGATGCAAAGCCCGTGAGCCGACGTAGGTCGGTGCTGGATCTGGCGGGGGAAGGTCACCACCACCTCCCGAGCAAAAACACGCACTACACTTACGCGTTTAATGACCATAGTAGTTAACGCGCCCGGAAGCACTAGCAATCAATCAATCGGCGGCGAGGGGGAGGAGCTATTTGAGGGCGGGGAGGGTGGGGAGGGGCGGGGGAGGGGGCGGAGGCGGAGGCGTTGACGCAACGCGACGCGTGGCGCCGTCGCGTGCAGCGGTGGGCGGGGCGAGGCGGGGCTGTCGCCCGGGAGAGGGGCCGCGCGCTCAAAGTGACGGAAGCGACGCCAGCGCTGACGCGGCTAATGGAAACGAATGGAGCGCAAGCATTAGCGGAGTCCGCCGCCCCGCCTCGCCCCGCCACCATTCCCCCTCCCTTAACCCGTTCCATCCGCCCTCGTCTCACACTCCCACGACCGAGCCCCACCCTGCCACCGTCTCGCCACCCCAAGCTTAAGTCATTTAGACTCATTCCAAACATCAGCTGTTTTCTTCGAACACATATAAATAGCTTCCAGTGGTTTCTGCGACCAATACCAGGCGAATGCCAGAGCAAAACCTTAAGAAACGGGTCATGGACCACGCGCGATGTTCCTTTCGTCCGTATCTCCTCCTCCCTCCCACGCAGGCTTACACTTAACATGCACGGCGCTACTACATATGCCGGGTCACTGGTCGGGAGCTTAGGCTTTGTCCCGACTGGCGCGGTGCCCCACAGGGGAGTAACGCAATAAAGGAAAAATCACAATGTTAGATTTCACGTTCCAGCTGGGGAGGAAAACCATATATGACATAATACGTGCAATAAACATACTGGGAAAACGTACAAAGCAATTAACGTGCCCGGAAACACCAATCAATAAATCAACTAGTCGCGATGTCATGTTGAATGACACAGGGTTATTTGCTTGGCCGAACACGACGGGATTTGGAAGAATTACGTAGTGCAAACAAAATATGCGCATTCTCAGGGGAAAGTTACTTCTAAGAAACGTATCAATAGGTGCACCCTTGTAACGGGGGTAAGCAGTCTTTTTTACTCTCTCCTTCTCACCTGTATATAGGGAGTAAAATTTAATTAGTATAGAGAAAGTTATGTAATTATGCGAAGAATCAATTTTGAGATACGATGGAAAACATACGTTTTCATGTTACCGAAAACAAAAACTGTGTTGATGTTGTTTTTGTGTTTTTCCAAAATTAATTTCGACCTGTCAATCTAATATGGCTCAAAGTCTTAGATTTTTGAAAAAGAAAATAATTTCGAAAGTACCATACTTTGTGAAATACCTCCGTTTCAAATGCAAGTCAATGCCACTTTTCACACGTACGAGCAATAATTTCTGAATGCCTGTAAATTTTTTCTGCCTATTAGAATGCACAACTAAAACGTTGATCGAAGAAAATTATCTGAAATGTAACGCAATGTCTTGTTTCGTTTAATTCGAATTATTTTTATTACCTAATATCTGTAACTTAACGCTCGTACGACTTCTTTAACAGTATACTTCCTTTAAGAAACAACTTCAATGATTCAATTTCGATTTTATACTTTTTTATCTCTTTTATCATTGATGTAATACTTAGATAGCGCTATTATTAGACACACAGATAACTACGGAACTGGACTTCATAATCTTCCAGATTTGAAATCAATATCAAAACGGACTCAGCGTTTGAAAAATTTACGATTAATACTAATCTTTCACTCCAAATGTGAAATAGTCTTCATCAATCTTTGCAATTGTTTTAGTAATGAATTACCCCTTCAAACGAAATAGTTGTATGGATAGAAAAACGCGATTGAATAATATTGTTCGTTTAAGTAATTACTACCGTGCGAGAACTCTCACATGTTAAATCACACCCTTTTTCCTATTTTTCCATTTCAATATCTTTTTCTTCAAGACCCTGTTGTTCTCTGTCACTTGTTCTACATGTCTCCTTGTAATTGATAGCAATATAATACATCCTTGTCAATACAAATTATTCTTATTTAACGTTATTACCGAGCAGAGAGGAACATACGTGTAATTAAATTCCGTAGACTATAAAGTAGTTAGTTTAATTTCACTTATAGTTGCAGATTTTACAGGCTCTGAACAGGTGGGGTAGAATCGAGAAGCGTTGAACCAGCAAAAATGTAACAGTGTTCAAGAAGAAAACGAAGTTCCTAAAACATTCCGACGTCAATAGGATGTTTTGTGAGGGGAAAGTATTCCCAACCTATCAAAATATTTTTCAAGAACTCCATTTAGTAACTTTAATATATATGAACTTACCAGGGAATGGACAACCTCATGCAGTACATACACATCCAATTTTAGAATAAAAGCACACTCATGTTTTTTGCTTTCAAACGATCTGTTACTATTGCCAAAATTACGTGGGAATCGCTCTTTAAAACAATAGTGGCGTTTAAGCTTTATAAAGCAGGAATATTATATTATCTCCAGTATATACACAAATATTAACGATTGAATGGTTGTTTTGCGTCTTACATGAGAAAAACGAGATAGTATTTCGATCTGACTTCCAGTCAAACCCATCCAAATCCTTATAAATACAGAAAAGTCTGCAAAATTTCAAAGTATTTGATTAACACGAGTAAATTTGCCCCTAACATGGCTGCTAACGCAAGCTTCATTTTGCAATTCGCAAGGACGACCGTTTAACATAGAATTGTAATGCCTTGGAAACAGTAAGGCTCGTGGCTCATCTGTTAGGTTACTGATACGGCATTCGTCGGGTATAGATACAAAGAAACACGAAAACTTCCGAACGGAGTAGTCGGACGCTAGAATTCTCCTCCAGACATTTACTAAATTGCAGACACTTAGCTAAATAGCTATTTACACCTCGCTATTTAGCTAGTGGCGAAAAACTTTCCATCGAAATTCGAAACGTAGGACGTCCCGGAGAGACGCTACACTGGCAACAGTTGGTGTCCCGGAGGTGTGAGCACAACTATTTCCTCTCACTCGAAAGGTATGAGGGGAAGAAGTGACCCAGGGACGTTTTCGGTGTTTCGAATGCTGCTTGTCATGGAGGCTCACAGAGGGTCAGTTGATATTCCGCACGCCCTACAGCGCAAATTCCCGATGACAGTGCCCAACGGCTCCGCATGCCCAATGCAGGGGCCTCTGAGGCTTCCATAATGAGGAAGTCGTCAAGCACGAACTAGAAAGATAAGCTCCGGTGAAGAATGGGCGTGGTTCTTGAAAATCAAAATGGCAATTCAAATAATCTAAAGTGGTGGTGGAATAAGTACATACAGGTTAACGTATGTTACATCACGTTAAATTCATGGAATTATGTTGACCTTGTTTAATTTAACTGGGACATTGATTCAATAACTCTTTACAGTGACCCTCCTATCCTTTAAATTGCGGTCCTTATCAAACATGGATCTCAAAGTGACGAAACATGTAGAGTTAAATAGAGTAAAAGTAAATATTTCAGTTAAAATTTAAGTATAATTATCATCCATTAAACTGCGGTCCTTGTCAAATATGGATCTCGGAATGATAGAGCTGTAGAGTTAAATAGAGTAAAAGTAATATTCCAGATGCAATTTAAATTAAAATCATCATGAAGAATCTTATTTTGCTCCCAAAATGATGCTTTTCAATCAGGCGATCATCAGCTTCCTTCTCAGCAACACATTTAAGCGCCTGAGCGCTTGAATTGCAGGAACATGTAACGAACGTGTTTCGGTGAGAGAGATGCCAACGCTGCTCGTAAGACCACTATGAGACTACTATGAGTAATTTCTAAGCAACACATTTAAGCGTCACACAGAGACTCACAAGGAAACTCAACTTTTTCCCACACATATCAAATTCTCACCATCCCACACTATCACCGATAGTATCTACCTAGTGAACAACATCAAAGACTTAGTTGTGCCACCTAATGGCAAACTTATTTCCTATGACGTGACGAACCTTTTTCCGAGCATTCCGACCACAGGATGCAAATCTATTTTACGAGACATCCTTGAAAACTCTTTGAGCCCAATACCTATAAGAACCGAACTTTACAACTGAATATCTCTCTGTTTGGACATAAATTACTTCAAATTTGACAATAAATTCTTCACTCAAACTTTTGGACTACCTATGTGTTCCCCACTTTCCCCACTACTAGAAGACACATTTATGGACAACTTCGAGAAACAAGTTTTTAATTCTGGAGACCCTCATCTAACAAATTTGATTAATTGGTGTAGATACGTTGATGACATTATAGTACTTTGGGCCGGCACTTACAGACAATTGAAAAAAATTACGGGCTTCCTAAATTCTACACATTCCAACATACATTTCACTGTAGAAAAAGAAAATGAGAATAGAACTCTTAACTTTCTAGACTTGTCCATCACTTTACTTAATGACAGACATGTTTTTGACATATACAGGAAACCGACACCAGCCATAACACATCGCAACATCTACCTTCTCACAAGCATGCAGAATGTTACAGTATGGTTCACAGATTATTCTCGATTCCTGTCTCCCCTCAGAAAATCAGAAAACAAATCCCAACCTTAAAACAAATAGCCATCAACAATGGTTACAGTAGTTCTTCAATTGACAATCTTATCAAAAGAAAACTATCTCTCTTAACACTAACGACTTAACATCTCTTACTCCTACACACACAACACAGAGGTACAGCAGATATGCCATCCCCTTCCTTGGAACACTGACACTAAACATTGCCAAAAAACTCAGACAATTTGACATACAGATCACATACAACACACCAAATAATTTCCATAACACATTTTCCCACAACAAAGATCCTATCCCCAAGTCTCTATCATGTCTCTCATCACTCTGTATACATTCCGTTTCCTGTGGCAGTTGCAATGCGCAATACATTAGTCAGACCGGAAGATCCTTTAAACAAAAAAAATCGAAGAACACATACATGCTCTTACACACAAAACACAATCACACTTTGCCAGCCATCTCTTAGAACACGTACACTCATTTAATGCAGACAGTGACGTCAAAAGTTAGGAGATGGAAAAGAGATACACTCACAGACTTAAAATAGAAGCCATTCACATAATTTATGAAACAATTCCCATCACTATTCTGAATGAACAAATTCCTTCCCTCTCACCCCTCTTGAAACTCGCCGCTTCCCACACATATTAACCCATCTGTCCGCCTCTTTTCCGCCACCCGGCTGGGCCTTTCCCCTAATGGCCATTTTCCAGAAAAACCTTGCGGTCTTTCCCCTCTCCAATGAGAGCTGTCTTTTCAATAGCGGCAATGTCCTTCACCCTCGCTGTCTTGTTTGGACCGAGATCCCCAGCCGCCTCAGAATCGGTATGTCAGTTTGCTCATCTAAATGTATTTATTCACTTATCTATTTGCCTACATTATTTTATTTCATTTATTTCTTCACTTTAGAATAGTAAATCTGATATTAGTACTCTATTCAAAATTATGTTTATCTATTCACATTTGTGTTCCTTAAAAATTTTTTTTAAAAATTTTTTTATTATTGTTATTATTATTATTTTTGTTGCACTGAAGACAGACAGATACAGACTGACGGTTCAATTGGCTTTTCGGCATCAAAGACCCACAAGAAAGGGATTCTGGCTTCACCACGTGACAGAGGATCTTTTTAAAATTAGCAACTGGATTTATCCACTTTTTCGTAGTCAGGGCTCGTCAATGAATTTGTTTCTGCCGAAAATTTGCAGTTTTTCGCGCAAATTACGTAACTGTCTATGCACTACATATGTCATTCTGTATATACGTACGTAAACGAAAAATTTAAAAAAATTCGTTTTAGGCAAAAGGATATACCCAGAAAGAAGTAAGGTAGTCACTCATTGAGTTTTGCTGTCCAAATTTAGTTCTGTAGGCCAAGAAGTTTGCGAATATTACAAAAATGTCCTTAGCTGTGCCACTTCTAGTGCTTTTACTCTACATACTATGCTTTCATTCTACGTTATCTGTGTTCTAATTAATATTTATCATCAAAATTTAAATAAATGTGGGAGGGAGGCATCCTTAAATTACCTAACGCAAATTTTGCATTTGAATACCCCTACTCCTTCTGTAACAACGATCGCATAATCAACTCCTAAATAATTACGTAGTGGTTGTGACAAGAACCCTTCCCCCACACTTACAGGATGTAAAAAATTTCACAGGAAATACAATTTGTATTAATTTTATTTGTTTTATATATTAACATTTATGAACATTGAAGGGGGGATAAAGTATTCTGACTACACTTAATAAGAAGATTGAGAACACTTTCTGAGTGAAGAAATGCCGCATAAACGTGAATATTTGTGTCAACAAGCCATGGACACGTCCCGTTGGATGTTGCATGGGCGAGTCTAATGCGCCAATGTAAGTGGATTCTCGAATCTACGAGTATATACATAAAAATAGGTGTTGATTAGTCTGAGATCGATAAACGCCTACACCAGTTGACCGATCTCTTTGAAACTTGGCATATCTTAGTTTTGTCATGGAGAAGTTTATTTATGCTGTATACGACGCTGCAGTTTAATGCAATCTCCAATCCACCTGGGTTTCACCGTCACTGAGCGTTGTCGCGTGGCACGCGGCTGGGTCGTGCAGGACAGGACGAGAGGGCGCGGGGCTGTGGGCGGCGAAACTAATGCGTTTTCCGATTGACTAGAAAAGTTCCAAATATTTATTTATAGACAGTCAATTATAAAATTTGTGTTAATTAAATCAACAGTTTATGTTTTAATATGAAATAATAAATAAAATTTTATAATTTGACTGTCTATAAATAAATATTTGGAACTCTTCTAGTCAATCGTCTAACAGACAGCCTATTGCTATGTTCTATAATAGCGTTTTCCATTCGTTGACACTGAAACCCACCCTAGTGCAGGGCAGAAACGTCATCGCTCCAGTAGTGCTGCCCCACACTCGTGAAGGCAGCTACGAATGAAATGGATTCGGAACTGAGTCAGTGCTTGTGCGCTATGCAGTGAAATTATACACAGCTGTTCTTGGTCAGTCCACTGATGGAACTCCGAAAAATAATAATTTTGAATTATGATCGTCGTTATAATTTTTAATGAAGTCTTTTGGTAATTTCACTTAACTCATAAATTATTAACGTGTGATTTCTTTATTTTAAAAACTACGAAAACTTCAAATGCGTATGAGTCGTAATTTCATATTTCGAGATTTGCCAGTGATCGATATAGTACACAAGATTTTGGAACCGAAAGGCTTCGTAGAATTGTTTGATTACTGAAAACAATAAAAATTAACATAAACATTTCCGCTGGTATATGTATGGGCGTGCGAGAAACATTTCTTGGCATATATATTTGAATGATTTTGTAATGGTCACTTTTTTATTTTCATTTATTAGCGTTTCGAAATTGAGACGTTCCTAAAACACTTTAGTTTCAAACAGCACAGGATTTGATTAATATGAAGTTATTCGAGTTAAATTTTCGGAAAACACAATTTGATTTTCCGAACTCTTAAATCACAAACATTATTTTAAGACATTTCTTGCACAACATAAAATACTCCATCATTCAGTATCCTGCGTGACAGAAGATCTTCAAATGCCTTCACAATTTCACCACGAATCTAAATCAGCATGGATAACTTCCGTACCTAACCTCACAATGGCTCTGTGCACTGTACTGCTGACGCGATCGTCGGTGCAGTTAGTGCGCCAGGTCCGTGTTGATGTGCGAATGGAACACGCAGTTCTTTGCACTGGTGCACTCTAGCGGTGGAATGGAACACGAAAGCTGCCCTGAGTGCGCACTGGTGGGTGTGCACTAGTGCGGCGAATGGAAAACGCTATAACTGAGGCTAGGAGGCGGCAGCCAGAGGGTGATTGCGGGCGGCATCGCAGCCAGGTGGTAGCAGGCTGACAGAGCAGGAAGACGGCCGCGGGCGTAACTCTGCTCGTATACATATATGCATGTATGTATTTGGCGTTATTAGTCGGTAGTCCGACTTCGCCGGCCAGCTACGGGTGTCCTCTATGCCTGGGCCTAATTTAATTCCCACGCTTAGGGGTAAGAGTGACATGAGGTGAACCTGACGTATTCTCTTCACCGTAACTAGCGAGATCCGCCCGCTTGAGCTTTCTTTTTTGTCATACAGCTACAGAAACTGGAACGGTTTAAAGAAAAGCTACAACTCTATTTTGCCTCACCGGGAATCAGATCGGGACCACAGCACGGAAGTTAGTACGCTGCCCATAGGCCATCCAGAGACTATACTGTACGTTTTCAATATTTTCTTCGTAAACTTACAGGTTATATCAAAACACTCAAGAAAAAAGATTTCCATTTACTGTAACAGTTTACACCTAATAACTTTAATTTATATTTTTCAATTATTTACTTAATACTTTATTGTTTTCGTATAAGACTGAAAAAATAATTATTTCCATATATGCTGAAAAAATAAAAAAATAAATGAGTGCTACGCATCATTAAGCCAACAACCCCAACCTCTATGTAACGCAGCATAACCTCCTCAAACAACTCCCCGTCTTTAGTGTTGAAATTCAGAGACGCACGATATTTCAACTCAAACAAGAGGGGACTTAACTTTACTTCAATAAACACACAACTATTGAATATCATTTAGATTAAGTTTGAGGCTTTATCCAATATCTCAAATGTGTCCGTTCAGCCGCAACCGTGATCATAACTCTAAAATTAATATTCTATTCTCTCCGAAATACTTGACCACTCCGAAAAGTATCACTAAAAAAAACAAATACTTGTGATTATAGTATAGTAAGACAGTATTCTTCGCACAAATCATAAAGCTCCCAGTATCGAGATCATACAAAGTAGTTTTAGTTGTGCTTTCAAAAGAGAAATACAGGCAGAGAAACAGAGTAAAATATTTTCTAAAACCAGCTGGGAACATATTTCGCCCTTTAAACGAACATCGCAAAGAAAATACGACTCCCCGTGGAAGCGAAACGAGAAAATGGTCGTTTGCTGCAATGAATGACATTTCGAAAGCAATCTGCAGCCGCACCACATTACGCCACGACCCCACTGCACCCACCACACCTACCAAACACACTTCGACCCGACCGCGCTAATCATCTCGCGCAGATCCGATTCGCCCCGACCAAGCCCGCTACAATTGATCGCACCAACCAACTCGCATTGTACCTATTCGCCCCGACCGAGAGCGCCAGCAATTAATCGCACCAACCAACTCGCATCGGTCCTATTCGCCCCGACCAAGCCCGCTACAATTAATCGCACCAACCATCTCGCATCGGTCCTATTCGCCCCGACCAAGAGTGCTACAATTAATCGCACCAAATAACTCGCATCGGTCCTATTCGCCCCGACCGAGCCGCTACGATTAGTCGCACCAACCAACTCGCATCGGTCCTATTCACCTCGCCAAGCCCGCCAATGATCGCACCAACCAGCTCGCATTGAACCTATTCGCCCCGACCAAGTGTGCTACAATTAATCGCACCAAATAACTCGCATCGGTCCTATTCGCTCGACCAAGCCCGCACGATTGATCGCACCAACCAAATCGCATCGGTCCTATTCGCCCCCACTAAGCCCGCTACAATTGATCGCACCAACCAACTCGCTGTACCTATTCGCCCGACCGAGAGCCCGCTACGATTGATCGCACCAACCAACTCGCATTGGTCCTATTCGCCCCAGCCAAGCCCGCCACAATTGATCGCACCAACCAACTCGCATTGAATCTATTCGCCCCGACCAAGAGTGCTACAATTAATCGCCAAATAACTCGCATCGGCCTATTCGCCCAGACCAAGCCCGCTACGATTGATCGCACCAACCAACTCGCATTGGTCCTATTCGCCCCGACCAAGTCCGCTACAATTAATCGCACCAAATAACTCGCATCGGTCCTATTCGCCAGACCAGCCCGCACGATTGATCGCACCAACCAACTCGCATCGGTCCTCATTCACCTCGGCCAAGCCCGCCACAATTAATCGCACCAACCACTCGCATTGAACCTATTCGCCCGACCAAGAGTGCTACAATTAATCGCACAAATAACTCGCATTGGACCTATTCGCCCCGACCAAGCCCGCTACAATTAATCGCACCAACCAACTCGCATCGATACGATTCGCCCCGACCAAGACCGCTACGATTGATCGCACCAACCAACTCGCATCGGTCCTATTCATCCCTACCAAACTCCCTACGACTCAATCGCAACACCAGTTTAGATGGCTTATGGCATGAATTGATGTGAGGCTACAGTGCTTCTCGCCGAGAAGTCTTAGGATTCGAGTCCCGATCGTGGCAGGATTTTTGATACCAACTACTGTCGAATTCAGCCACTAAATGGAGGAGAAATCAACGGCTGGTAGTCGAATTCGGCCACTAAATGGCTACAGTGCTGATCGGTAGATTTCGTGGTTTCTTCGATCAACACAGGGCGAATGCCGGAGCAGTGCAGGAAAGGGCGATCGCCGCACGCGATCTTTCCACTACATGCATGGAAATCGCACATTTCCCCCTGCAGTGGGACCAATAGGTAGCGCATAGATAAACCCCGCTGCGGTGGTGCCTTGCTGGTGGGAGATACCTGGTTGAGGAAACCCCGCTAGTTGTCGTGTTCTGGATCTCGCCATCCAGCGGGGAAATATCACAGCAATCTCCAGCGATTAAACGTACACTACACATATGGGAGTAATTACCTTAGCAGTTGACCACTCGGAATTAGCAATAAATCGCTTGACCACACCAACCACCTAGCCCCGTCGCGACCATACCCGATCCGATCTATCCCACCTGGACTCATCCCGACTCGACACCTCCCCTCTGACCGGGAGGTCCTACGTTCGAGTCCTGACGGCGGCGGATTTTCGACACAAGCTTTTCAGCTAGGTCGAATCAGTCGCTGTCTGGAGGAAATCTAGCGCCGGCTGCTCTGATCGGTAGATATCCGGTTTCTCCGATCAACACCAGGCGAATGCCGGAGCACTACCCTAACAAAACGGACCGTGCGATCTTTCCTTCCTATTCCTTTCCTCCCTCTCCCTTACACCACTTACACTAACATGCACTACACCAATTCCGGGAGACCGGTCGGAGCTTGAGCTTGTCGGCTGGGGCGTTGCCCGCTGGTGGAGAGTCCTGGTTAGGGAAACCCCTCTAGCCGACGGTGGTCAGGGGCCGTATCGCCATCCAGCGGGGAAGATCAACGCCATCTCCGAGAAAAGAACATGCACTACACTAACGGGAATAATGACCAGAGCAGTTGACACGCCCGGAAACATGAAAAATCAATCAATCAATCGACTCCTCCCGCCTCGCACCGTCCCGTCTCGATTGATCCCGACTCGACCCGTCCCACCTCAATTCGCCCCGTTCCGACTTGCTCCGCCAGCGCAGCCGGCCACAGCTAGGCCTCCGGGCGGGCGACCTGCGGGGCCGGTGCACGAGCGGCGCTTTTGCCAGAGGGCGCCCCCGCCGCTCGCCTCCGGAAGGGCGTATTCCCCCGATCAAAGCGCCTCGCTCCGTTTTCTCCGGTGCAGCGGCCGCCAGGACGCGCGGCGGGGCCTCAAAGAATTCTTCCGCTGATCAGACAGCGGCGGCGGCGGCGGCGGCGGTGATAGCGGGCCAGTGGCGCGTGCGCTGGCATTCAGCCCCGCCCCTGCCATCGCCCTTCCGCAAAGTGCAGCCTTCGCCCGCCTACAGCGCTGCCATCGCGGATACAGGGCTACGAGACATCGCACGCAGCAGTCATTCACTCAGGTTGGACGAATATTCACCAGCCAATTTCATGCGTTGGTGGAGTAAAGAGGTATCGAGCTGTAGGGGGATCATTTTAAGTTTTCATGTGTCCATGTTCTCCTACGGTGCTTCTCTGACACGCTGCCAAATATTGTGTTCAAAAATGGCGTTTCTTCTATGGTAACCGAAATCCGTTGAATTAAACGGCTGGATAAGAAAATTTTACCTTCATGGAAAATTGAATTTCTTGGATTGATTGATTTTTTCGTGTTTCCGGGCGCATCAACTGCTTCGGTCATTAGTCGCGTTAGTGTTCTTCTATGGTAACCGCCGTCCTTTGACCATCGGCTGTGGGTTTCCCCTAATCAGGCGGGTTCCTCACCCAGAGGGCACCGCCCTGCCAGGACAAGCTCTAGCCTCAACCTGTCTCCCGGAATATGTGATAATGTAGTGCATGTTGGTGTGTGTAAGGAGAGGACAGGACAAGGAAGAGAAGGACAGATCGCGCGCGGTCGGTGGTCCGTTTGTAGATACTGCTCCGGCATTTGCCTGGTGTTGATCGAAGAAACCACGGGAATCTACCGATCAGATCAGCCGGCTGCTAGAATCCTGCAGGCAGGCGACTGAATTCGACCTGCAATGAAAGGTAGTGTCGAAAATCCTGCGCCGTGGGAGTGGGAACCTAGGACCTCCCGGTCAGAAGCGCTGCAGTGACATCAGTTGATGCACTGAGCTACCACTCCCGGTGAATTTCTTGGAGATGCGTCTCATTGGTAACACGCTCTTCAAATGCGCCCCTCCCGCAGGTGAAAGGTGGAGAGGAGTGAGGTTTTCGTTGCCAGGGGCGCAGCTACTGGCTGACGGACGAAGGGCTTCCATCCAGAGAAGCCGAGGTGGCGGCGAGGGAAGAACGACAATTCTCGGACGTAATTGCGGGCGGGCGCGAAGATCCTCAAAGGCCGTCCTCATCGTGCCTCTGCCGCCTCCACTTCACCCCCATCGAGGTTTTCACGCCTTCACACGTCCTCCCCTCCCCGCCTGTCTTCGCCTGCAGATTCTTTCAACTCCTCTTCCCTGCCACACGCCGTCATCGTCGCTCTCACCGGAAGAGGTGGCTCAGGGCATCAACTTTTGTGACTACAGTGCTTCTGGCTGGGAAGTCCTAGGTTCGAGTGCCGACCGTGGTAGGATTTTCGACACCAGCTAGATAGCTTGGTCGAGATGCAGTCGTTGTCTGGAGGAGAATTCTGCGGCCGGCTGCTCTGATCAGTAGTTTTCCGTGGTTTCTCCGATCAGCACCAGGCGAATGCCGGGCAGTACCCTACCAAACGGGCCACGGACCGCGCGATCTTCCTTCCTCTTCCTGTCCTATCCTCTCCTAAACCCCTCTCACAAACATGCACCTACTACTACTATTCGGAGACCGATCGGGCGCTAGAGCTTGTTCCGGCTGGCGGTCCCGCGGTGGGAGAGTCCTGGTTAGGAAAAACCCTCAGCCGGCGGTAGATCAGTGCCGGATCTCGCCATCCAGGGAAGATCACCACCATCTCCAGAGAAAACATGCACTAATTAACGGACTAATGACCAGAGCAGTTGACGCGCCCGAACACGAAAAATCAATCAATCAATTCACATGTCCTGTCAGCCTCACCTGTTCCCGTATCCACTTCCGCTCCGCCACCCACCACCTCCTGCCCAAGGCGTGGCCCGCCACGGCTGCCTGCCACTTCTAGTCTCTCTTTCTGCCCTGCCTCCGCCCCGCCGCCGCCGCCGCCAACCTAACCTCACACACTCCCATCTCGGGCCCACCTGGCCAACCCCACTCCCCCCAGCCCGCCCTGCGCCCTTCGCCGGCGCAGGAAGGGCGTGCGCGAGTGGCGCTTTGACGCGCGGAAATGAAACAGGGGCACCCTTATGCGCCCCCATAAGGGCGCCGTCCAGATGCACCTTCCGCAAAACATTGTCTTCGCACATTCAGAAAGCACTCTCGCCGAAGTAGCTCAGACTGTCATAGAATATTAAGACATACTTACTAGAAAATTATAAAGACATGTACGTGCGACGTGTCTTCGGAGTACGTCAATGACGCTGTCGGGATCTGTCCTCAGTAGAAATGTGAAAGTTCTGAGGCGGGCCATCGTCTGGATGTATCTCAGAGCCAGGATTGCCACTATCTCTGAAGCGAGTCTGGCCAGCTGGTCTTACGATTCGAAAACCGACGCTGGCGGATTTTTGATAGTATGAATTTTGATAGTCAGAATACAAAGACTTAAACATTTAAACAGTAATAGAAGAGAATGTGCATGGAAACAACAACGGGGAAAATAAACAATATTGTAACAGAGTTAAGTAACATAATGGACACGTGAACAAATTTCGTGGGGGGAATGAAAATAATTTAATAAAATATTTCGACAAGAACCAATGGGAAATAAGATAATATTCGAAATTTAATGAGCTGCGCAGTAAAAAAGCTAGTGCTAGAGCTAGTGAGCAATATTCTAGAAACAGTCGACAGGCGCGCAAGATGATTTTTTAATTTTTTTTTAAATTTTATTTTACATAAAAAAAAGTTGAAACTGCGTATGACGTGCTATGGGGAGAAGTAAATTCTGTGCATTTTTCAAATTCTGTGATCCCTACACTAAGTCATATACTACATGAATTTTGAAAAAAACAACCTCAAAACAAGGATAAAAAGCAAAAAAATTTGGGCTCTTATTCATGATGTCCTTCGTCAAGGAATGGCGCAACAACATGGAAACAATAATTTGAATAACTATATTTCCCAATGATGAATGAAGAGGAGACGAGCCGTGGATCCGGTGATGTTTGGAAGTAGAAAGTCAACGCGGGTGATTGTGTGATGAATTAGAAAGAATCTTGGACAACAGTTTTTAGGGAATTTTCGGATGTAAATTTGGAGATATGAGTGCGCATATATAACACGGACATTTCGTGTCAAAAACTAACAGGACGGAGAAATAGTAGGTCGAACCGGGAGCGACCGTCAGGAGTGGCGAATTGCAGCAAAATGAAAGTAAACAATGGGGAATCCTGCCCAAAAAATAAGTAATGTAGGAATATCATATCCTGTTTAATTTTATGAATGAAGTTAAAATTTTTTAAGACATCAATGGCCAAGCATACATTCAGGAAGGGAGATAGTAATATACAGGATGTAAAACCACAATGAGAGAGTAGGAGTAATATTTTGTGAATGTTGTTTCAAGTTTGGTATTTTGTGTAACAACCGATGTATGCTGTATCCGAGCAATGTTACAAAATATAATAGCATATGTTACTTACAAAGTAAGTATCATTATTTATGAGTATAGAGAGAAGGTTTTTCAGATCCCACATCGGAAATTATAATAATCGCGTACGTAAAATTGCACTGCCGGTATCCTGTATGGGCGGTCCATCAGACCTGAAAAACAAAAGTATCATGACTATCATTTCGACGTAACGAATGTTAATAAAGGGGTCAATGTGCGAAAGACAGTCAGCTTGATGCACGATATTCTGTTTGAATATACAAATAGCTCGAAGTAAGATACGGTTCACTAGTAACACCAAGAAGAGCAAACGTGTGGGAATGCGCCGCAATCCCACTAGTTTATCTAGGGTTCGTTACTTCTATCCGTTCCCTGGCTTCTTTGAAACTAGTTTAATAATTATCTTTCATAACGAGTGGAGCGAGAGCCGTGGCGGGGGCAGGGACGGGGGCGGGGGCGGGCGCGGGGGCGGGGGGCTTTCCATTTGCTCCTTTTATAAGACACCCCGCGCAGCTCCTTCTGCGGCGCCGCGGACCAAATTAAAAGAAGTGATGAGAGACTTCTGAATTTTAAATCATATTTATTCGTCGTCCTGGAAGAACGACCTCGGGCTCTAAGCCCCCGCCCGCCTCTTGAGCCCCATATATACTTAATCTTTGGCCGCTTTGGCTTAATGGTCGCTCTTCGCCGCGAATGTACAATCCCAGATGGCGGACGTATTTCACAATTTCCATACAAATTGAATTCCATTTTCTCACTCTTCCAGGGAGTCGGGAGGCCGGGGGTGGAGCAGTGTGGCGAAAGCGGAGGACTTAATCTTTGATGAATGCGCGGTTCACTTCGACCACGTGACAGCACTCGCAAAAAATGGAATCGAGCGATGAAGTGTGATGAGTAGCTACTTTGGAAGTATTCTAATTACCTGTAGTTAAATATTCCGCTGAGTTTCATCGCTCCAGCCCTAAATGTACGCTGTAATGAAACTTTTCGCTGAAAGGATATTTATTTCTCCAGTTTACTCGGCCTCCTTCTAGAGTGTCTGACTTGAGGGGCTGCCTCCTTCTCGAGTCCTTTACAGATGCAAGCGATGTGTGCATCTGAAAGGAGTCGCCAAGCAAAGACTTTGAAACTTGTAAGATAGTACAATGCGCTTTGCATTTCATGTAATCATATAACTGAAGCATTGTCAAAGTGCCAACATACTGCACTCAGTCATTGCTTGTAGCTTCAAAATAATTTTTAAGCATTCTAAATTTTTAAATAATTTTGTACGAGCGATTGTCTTAAATACTTTAGTCAAGTAAAAAGTAGGTAACAATCCAAACGACCCCCTATATTCAAGTAAGGTTATTTCAAATTTTTTAGTTGTATGAGAAAGCCCAAGTCATTATTTAATTTAACAATAAAAACTGAGTGTGACGTGTTTCAGAGAAGTAAATTCAGTGCATGTTCTCATAATTCTGTGATCTCTCCCTAAGCTATATTACTACTATTTACATAGTAAAGATAAAGTATTGTAATACTGCTGCAAAAATCATGCAGGTGATTTTTAGTCAAAATAACTCTGTTTTTGGGTTCCTCTTATCGAAAAAGTGGTTAAATCTTCCGATATATAGTGGAGACTTTCCACTAAAACATTGTTTAGTCAGAATCTTATAGAAAAATCATTCAGTCGACTTTCTCTAAAATTGACGTCCCCCGATGTAACTAAACGATCTCAAGTTCATGGGAATTTGAAACGGATATTTTGATTTTGGGGTACTTTAGGTGAAGCCAATTACATTTTCAAATGTTTTTAAAAAAATACTCCATTTTTTTAAAAATTAAACTTTGTCCTTGGATAGCGCAATGGACGCTTTAAAAATGGCGCTGGTCTCATTTCCAATGAAAGCTCTGAATTTTCGAAAATTGCAAAAGTTCAAACGTTTTTGAGAGTCTTCCTACAAATAAAAGTATTTAAGGTAACTTTCTGCTCAGTGAAATCTGTTGTTCAAATACAAGCCTTGAAGTAATACTATTTACGATTTTTCGAAAATATGAGTCGTTTTCCTGTAATTTTGCGTGAAATGTAGGCAATTGTTTACACTATTTTTTGTCAAATATGACTCAACATTTTTTTCCTCTGATAGAACAAAGGACACTTAAAAATGACGCAGGTCCCATGTGCCGCGAAGTCTGCATTTTCCAAAATTGCAAAATGAACATCGCAAAAGTACAATGTTGTTCACAAAGATTTTTTTCTTTAATGAAATATGTTCTTTAAAATTAGATCAACTTCATTTTAAAATATCGGGAAGGCACCGTTTAGCTGTGCAGCTGGTGGCGTGCTAGTTCGAAAAACCTTAGTTCAAATCCGAACGCGAAAAAAAAGATTGTAGCTTGGAAACAATTTTGCTAGCTATATTAACATTGCATAGCTATTATCAATAATGTGAGTAAGTTCGTGCTGTCGTAGCACCACTAGTTTACTTCCCCTCTGCTATATTTACAGTAGAGGAAACGTATTGGATTTGGCCCAAAACTTCCACGACTATTTTTCGGTGGTATCAGTTTTGAGTGGTCCTATGATGAAACATCTTGTTTTACCGTGATGTCTTTGCGAATGTGCGTGTATGTGTGTGTCACGCATAACTCGGACAAATTAGAAGCTTTTGAGTTCTTGCGTGTTGCAGACGCCGGGATAAGGTCTGTTAGCGCCATTATAAAGCTTTTTAAGATTGGGGCAAGTGATGAGATACACGCAATTTGTACGAAAAAGCATTGCAAAATCATTAAAATACTTGAATAGTACACACCGGTAGCGGTAGCTCAGTGCATCAACTGATGTCACTGCAGCGCCTCTAACCGGAGGTCCTAGGTTCGAGTCCTGGCGGCGGCATGATTTTCGACACTAGCTTTTCAGCTAGGTCGAAATCAGCTGCTGTCTGGAGAGAATTCTAGCAGCCGGCTGCTCTGATCGGTAGTTTTCCGTGGTTTCTGCGATCAACACCAGGCGAATGCCGGAACAGTACCCTACCAAACGGGCCACGGGCGCGCGATCTGTCCTTCCTCTTCCTTGTCCTATCCTCTCCCTTACACATACACTTACTTTAACATGTACTACACTACCACATATTCCGGAGATCGGTTGGGAGCTTAGAGCTTGTCCGACTGGAGCGGTGCCCGTTGGTGGAGAGTCCTGGTTATGGAAACCCCACTAGCCGACAGTAGGTCGGCGCCGGATCTCGGCATCCAGCGGGGAAGATCACCGTCATCTCCGAGAAAAACATGCACTACACTAACGTGACTAATGACCGAAGCAGTTGACGCGCCCGGAAACACGAAAAATTAATCAATCAATTCAATAGTACAGTGCGCCAGAAAAGTCTCTCCGCAGTGAACGGAATCAGAGCCTCCTATTAAAAACTGCATTTAAGTTGGTAGCAATCGGATTCACTGAGAAACAAGTGAATGGACAACCTTTCTAGCATCTATTATGGTTGTGAAGTTCTCAATTTACGTTTTCGCCGCATCTCGTACGACAACATAATATCTCTTGCACACAGCAAGGTGTGACTTTGATTTCGTGGCGCACTGTATGAATACAGTTGATGGAACGATGGTATGAAACAGTATGCGGCCTAAGTCCCAGTTCCACACACTAATTTCAAACCGTATGATTTTCAGTAGAAGACAACCTGAGGAAGTAAATTTACATTGCTAATGTAAAGGTTCAAAATACGAAACTTTTTCACAACATACCTTACCTATGGTATCGGGATTGTGTTACAAACCTTAATTCGATCCCTGTCCTTAAATCTTTAATCACGATGTTCATATGATTTACTTAAGTGAAATACTACGCAGTTAGCGAATTATACGCTTCTTTTAAATGATAAGAGACTCAAATGAGAAAAGTCTCGAGTATTACCAGACTACTGTTCATAAATAATTCATAAGGGTACGCCACTCTCATGGATACCCTATTACATTACTCGATTTTATGAAACTTTTGAAATAATTAATATTAATACGCAAATCGTTAAATTTCCTCAAATCACTACAGTATCTATTTTTCGTTTAACAAAATGACAACGAAAAAATTTATATTCGCAATGTATCCAATCGTTTTATATTACCCTATTAGGTAGGTAGGTGAAAGTGAATATCTTATGAAGTCAGAAGTATAACTAACATTAAGAATACCTGATTAAACCGCACATTTGCCAGACAGTATGGACGGCGCTGAAAGTATAATTCCGGTTAATTTGTGATGCTTATTAACGATGTCTTATACTAAATACAATATTGGCCAAGACAACGCCAGTAATTTTTAATTTGGATAATTTCTGACTTCATTCGGCTAATGTTGGTATCAGCATACGGCATTCGCTGAAGTAAGGTAATTGTGCAATAGTTACGGATCTTCAAGAAGCATCGTTTCACAAAAATATTTCTACCTAAAAATCGTTGGAAATCAGGCGAGGCACTGACTAGTTTGTTTTAAACTAAACGCACAAGAGTCGAATGTCAAAGTCTTCTTGCAACTCGCAAATACGTAGCGAAACGTCTACTGAGGTGTAGTGAGATTATAGTGAAATCTTTTGAAAGAAATGCGTGACTGACAAAGAGATTGCAGAACCATCGCCGGTATATGGCAAATAAACTTGGTTGGTTGATTGATTTATTATTTCGAGTTTCCAGGACGTTAACTGCATGGTCACTAGTCCCGTTAGTGTTTGAAGTTTTTGTCCAGTAGGGTAGCGGTCTTCTCCTGCTGGATAGGAAGCCCGGCGCCGACATATTCGTCGGCTTGCAAGGTTTCGCTCACCCAGATATCGCCCACTGTGAGCATGTTCTAAGCTCCGGGCTGGTCTCGAATATACGGTGCAGGCGCAGAAAGTGTGTGTGCAAGTGAGGGAGAGTGTAGGGCTAGGAAGAGTAAATAATATTGCGGGGATCAGTGGCCCGTTTGTTAGTGTCCAGGATAGATTGGAGAAATCACGGAAAACTGCTGATGAAGGAACTCGCCGCTAGATTCGTTTTCAGGCAGCGCATGAATTCGACCTAGCCATCTCGCTAGTGTCAATTGTCTTGCCACCGTCGAGACTCGAACACTAAGATATTTCGGTCAGAGGCACTGCAATGTCATCAGTTGATTTCTGAGCCACCGGTTTGTCGGTGGCGCCACCGAATCCCGTGTGAAGGCGGCCTTCCTCGTGGTCAGTGACGGTTGGCGGTGTCTGTGTGAAGGGCTCTTCCGCTTCACGGTGGCGCCACAGAGTGGCTGCGTGTGAAGGTAGCCTTCCTCTCCCGTGGTCAGTGACGGTCGGCGGTGGCTCAAGCAATTTCTTGATTCCTGGCACAGCAATATGCTTACCACTCACCGTCTGAATTCTATTAAGACCTGGCGATAATTCTAAAACGGAGATTTGAAGCAACGGAGCTTCACCTCTGCGGTCGGTGGCGGTTGGTGGCGGTCGGGGATCAGCGGTGTCTGTGTGAAGGGCTCTTCCGCTTCACGATGGCGCCACAGAGTGGCTGCATGTAAAGGCAACCTTCCTCTTTCGTGGTCAGTGACGGTCGGCGGTGTGGGCCATCTCCCACAATCAAGCCTATTCATGTGACCTAACCATCTCAGCCTTCGTATTTCCAAATCATCTATAATTGATTTTTGAACCTGCAGTTGTTAATAATATTTAGACTCATTAATTTGTCTGTTTCTCTTTTCCTTAATTCCCATGATTCTGAACTATATAGTGTTTTACTTTGTATGATAGAGTCAAAAAGTCTTTTCTTTTTGGACCTGGATATTTTTTCCCCAGAGCAGTGAGTTTAATTTTCTAATTGCTTGCCCAAATTTAAATTGTTCTATCTGATTTCATTTATTGGTATATGATTACTTTTCTTCTCTCTACTATCATATATTATGTTTTGAGAAAATTGATCTTTAACACTACAACCGCTGAATGTCAAAAACCTGCGTGCTACCTAGAACTGTCACGCGGGACAAAAATGTCCCATGAAGTTTCTTGTGCCCTGCGATGTATACACAGTTCAGAGTATTGAGAAAAATTAATGAACATTAGTTTCTAGCGGTATATATTAAAATATATTTATATATATATATATATATTTTAATATATACGCTATATATATATATATATATATATATATATATATATATTATAAAAGATATTGCACTTCAAAAAATAAGTAATTCAATTTAGTTATCAATTTTATTTTAACAATTTAATAAGCCCACAAAATTTCTGACATACTGGTAATGTTCGATTAATGATACGAGAGTACAAGGTTTATAAGTATTTCATATCTGATATTGTTGTTTTGAGTAAATTACTCATGATATTCATTATTTCAACACTCATAACAAACGTAGGTGACCACACCTGCACCTTTCTTTACAAATTGTTTTCTTGCATGCAGTGTAAACGTGGCAGTATCTTCACTTCAGTTTTTATGTAATTGACATCGTCGTCGTTTATCATTGACTGAAAGAGAATCCGGAATTTCCATGTGAAGAACGATTTGTCTCCTTTGTGAAATCACAACTAACATTCTTCCCACGTAGCAAGAGAAAATCACGTCGAGAAACTTTCACACCGGTCACCATCCCATAAATCACCCAGGAAGCTAAGTCCAATACGTTGTAAAATGTATGGAGAGGCCATCTTCTGTACGCAGCACTTACTAAAAATTTTCTAACCATTTGATCGATCACATATACACAGAACTTTGGCTCATTATTTAATGTCACACAATCAAGTTTGTTCTATTCGTTACTACCAACTTTCACTTCCTTAGGCAGTTTTAAACAATGATTTTTTCGAAAAGGGCTCCAAATGTTTCTTAAAATTTTCTCACTAAAATTGTGTTTATCTCATTTCCGGCGAACTCTATTTTCGAAAATTGTAAAATTTTAACATTTCAAAACTACAAAGTTGAACATAGAGATTTTTTCTTTAAAAATATCTGTTTTTAAAAAATAAATTTTAAAATATTTTTTTTCAAAATCGCTCCAATTTTGTTCGCCAAATTGTTTTCCCCGGATACCACAAAGAACGATTACAAGTAAAAAGCAGGACTCATTTTCGTTAAACTCGGCAAATTTTGAAAATTTAGAAATAATGCGAGAAAGTATGCACTGTTTTAGCACCATTAGGTATCTCCCTCTTGCAGGTTCCGAATAACCGCAGTGTAGCTAACATCATTGGGCCGATAAACAGCCAATAGTAGACGCGGCTGACGTTTATATGCTGAGACGATGGCTAAGGTTTATCATCAACCAAGACTGTAATGTTTGTTATCAACCGTATGTCATTCAATATTTTTTCGTAAATCCATCTTCTTAAAAGAAACGAATCATATAAGCAAGAAATAGCATGTTTTGGAACATTCGACATCGTTATCTACAATTCACTTGTTTTGATTGTTCTTAACCGACGCCGGTCTTTTAAGAATTGCTTTACGATGCTCTGTTGCGTGAAGTCGACATTACAGCAGCACATTAACACGGCAAAAATGATAAACGCCCATTTTCTTTCGAAAGACGCTGAATGTCCAATTCGCAAAGCTTCTGAGAGAGCAACCGTGGAAGATAACTTGGCCGGTTCACAGGGGTAGCGTCGGACGTTCGGAGCCTTGTGCTGGCTAGGCCTGCGGGGGGGGGGGGGGCTAGGCCTGCACAAGGGGGGGGGTGGGGGCGGGGCGCTTTGTCCGGCTGGAGGCCGGATTTTGCAGCCGGCCCTCAGGAATGCTTTTGAAGCGGGCGCGGCTGCGATCGGCAGATGAGGCGGCCGCGGGGGTGGGCGGGGCGAGGGGCGGCGCGGTCGATATCACGCGGAGGCCTCGCTTCCGCTGTCTTCTCACTTGAGTTCTACTTCGGCCCGCATGCTCATGCCGACCGGTCGGATTTGTGAGGTAGCTCAACGCGTTTTCATCTTCCACTAGCAGCTCAGCAAAATTCTTCACATCGCTAAAATATACTTGTAACCTTGTAAATGACTGCCATTTTTGAAGAAATGCCATCAATGAAGCTTAAATTTAATAGCAAGGCATCAGGAAATGAGTTGGTTTCACCATTTGATAACTAAAATTTTCGCGATCTCATCAACACAAATTGGAAATAGGATAGTAATGTTTGTAAATCTCCATTATTGGCATCGTCAACAAAAATTGGAAGTTGACAGGAAATGAGTTGGTTTCACCATTTGATAACTAAAATTTTCGCGATCTCATCAACACAAATTGGAACTAAGGCTAAATAATCCTTCTTACGCCTTCCTTCCTTCCTTCAGAAAGAAGTGAAGCAACTGTCCCATGCAGTACATTTACTCATGTAAAATATCCTTAAGCCTAAAAGAAGCCTGTGACCTAAATTCTAATCGCCTGTTCCTCGCCCGAGTAATGCCTTCTTTCGCTGCTAGATGGCGAAAGAAGTGACATTGAGCGGCTGGCGGAGGAGCAGGGCTGGTGGCCTGGGCTTCACCGCTTAAAACAAGGCGTTAGTTTATTGAATTGAATTTGCAATGATCTGAAATTTCATTGGTATTCGATGGAACGCCTCTGTCATGCTTTTTCACGCTAGTACGCTTTTATTGTTTCGTCATCATTAGATATATAAAACACGCGCACCTTGAGACATCTCTGGATTCGTAGCTTTCCCTGTCTGGAGGCGAAGGAAAACCACAGCGCTTTTAGATACAATATATTGAACTCGTTGTGTGTGGGTGGATACATGATTCAATGAAGCAATTAAATCCTGATCAGAACACATTCAATTGCCGTTAAGATGACAATGAGGTAAATAAAGAGCATGTGGTAATGCGATGAGCGATTACAAAACATGTACAATTTAGATTTTAGATCTTGCGGTTTTTAACAAGCCAAACCGGTAGCGGTAGCTCAGTGCATCTACTGATGTCACTGCAGCACTCTGACCGGAGATCCTAGATTCGAGTTCTGACGGCGGCAGGATCTTCGACACTAGCTTTTCAGCTAGGTCGAATTCAGTCGCTGTCTGGAGGAGAATTCTAGCGGCCGGCTACTCTGATTGGTAGTTTCCGTGGTTTCTCCGATCAACACCAGGCGAATGCGGAGCAGTACCCTACCAAAGGGCCACGGACCGCGCGCGATCTGTCCTTCCTCTTCCTGTCCTCTCCACTCCTCTTAACACCACACACACACACACACACACGTACACTAACATGAACTACACTACCACATATTCTGGGAGACCGATCAGAGGCTTAGAGCTTGTCCCGACTGGGGCGGTGCCCGCTGGTGGGAGAGTCTTGGTTAGGGAAACCCACTAGCCGACGGTAGGCCGGCGCCGGATCTCGTCAACCAGCGGTGAAGATCACCGTCATCTCCCGAGAAACAAGCATGCACTACACTAACGGGACCAACGACCGAAGCAGTTGACGCGCCGGAAACACGAAAATCAATCAACCAATTCACCAGGCCAACCACAAAATAATTATTTGACGCATCAAGTAGCACTCCGCCAGTTAATATCTCAGTAGTCGGCTACCTTTCTGTAAGTCCTGCCGCATTTCTCGGCAAAGAGAACGACTTGACGCTGACCGCTCTAACAAACATGGATGAAGTTCTTACTTCTGCAAGGGTGGTTGCTTCCTCGCAGAGCAGCTCTACGCCAAGCTCGCAACGCATCAGGTAGCCAGGAGGGCGGGGCCGACCCAGACGCTGGACGTGGTTATAGGAGGATTTTCCTAATAATGAACGTAGTGACAGTTCTCTAAACAAGTGAACATCACATATAATTCAGAGAAGTATCCTCCGCCGCGACAGCTGTTCAGTCACGCATCTTCGTAGTGTTTATGGCTCCTGTGAAAACATCTCTATGCAGAAAGTCTGAGTTTTGCTGAGGTATATTCAGTAGCGAGCGCGGGAAATATTTAAGTTTAATTATGTATGTGGAAAATCTCTTAACATACTCTCACAATCAGTGAAAGAAAACTGCCACGAATGTAAATAGCTCAGCTAATCACAGCTCGACACACAACAGCACAATAGCCCTGACGTGCACCAGTATGCATCTCACATTCAAGACTCAGTTTTATAATAAACATAATATTTATCACACAAAAAGTAAATTCAATGTAATATTTATAGAAAACAAGAATTTTTACTGAAGAGCACATAACACTGCACTTCCTAATTTCAATTATTTCTCGTGGTGCACTATATTTTTGTCGGACGAGGACATCACAAAAGTAAGCGACGAAGCCATTTACAAGTTAGCCAACTGCAAATGAACGAACGCAGGAAGGAGTCTAATGAGCTCAAGGACACAACGACTACAGAACCTTCAGTTACGTCACTAGTTGTCACTTTGGCCCGTTCTTAGGAAAATCTTTCTATACCGCTGCCCATCCGCTGAATCGGCGGCCGCCAGACACGCCTTAAACATATTATCTTAAGCTGGCACTACAAAATTGGTTATACAAAACCACAAAAAATAATTTTTGCTCTTCAAATTTTTGCGTAATTAATGGTGAGCTATCTTAAGATTAATCTGGCATTACTACTATGAGTTACACAAATTCAAATATGCCATCCTGTAACTCATTTGTAATTTGAAGAGCAAAAAATATTTTTGCGTAATTAATTAGCAATTATATAGTTATAATGGAGACATATATGGTTTTGTGGAAACCGATTTTGTAGTGTCAGCTTAAGAGAGGTCTTGAACATCGGCGGCGGCGATGGTGTAGCGGTTAGCGTATCGGACTACTATACCCAAGTTTGCGGGTTCAAACCCGATCGAAGCCGTGGATTTTAAGGGCGAAAAATCCTTCGTACGCCTTCCTTCGGAGGAAGTAAAGCCGGCTGTCCCATGTTAGTACATTTACTGCATGTAAAAGATCCTCAAGCCTAAATGACGCCTCTGAGCTAAATTCAAATCGCCTGTTTCGTCGCCAAGTAATACCTTCTTCTCCCAAGATTGGCGAAAGGAGTGTAACGAAATTGCGTGGCCAGACGGAAGAGCAGGCCTCATGGCCTGAGTCTCGCCACGTAAAATAAGGCAAATTCAATTCAATTCAATTCAACATCGTTCTCACAATCACCCGGTCGGGCACTGGGCGACGCGCGACCCCAGGAAGTCTTTGTACTATAGAATGATTTTCCTAAGGATGGGCCAACGTGAGCAGTTCGCGTAACAAGTGAACATCACCTGTAATTCAGAGAAGTATCCCTCCGCTGCGACAGCTGTTCAGCCACGCCTCTTCGTAAATTTGTTAGGTTATGGCTCCTGTAAAAAATCCTACGCAGAAATCTGTTTCGCTGAGGTATATGCACGTACGCGAGTCCGGGAAATATTTAAATTTAATTACGTATGTGGAAAATACCTTAACATACTCTCACAATCAGTAAAGAAAACTGCCACGAATGTAAATAGAAAGCTCTCAATCACAGCTCGCTACACAACAACACAATAGACGGAAACACGTGCACCAGTACGCACCTCGGTTTTAAAATAAACATAATATTTATCACACAAAAGTAATTCAATGTAATGTTTATAGAAAAAATATTTTTACTGAAGAGCACATAACACTGCACTTCCTAATTTCAATTATTTCTCGTGGTGCACTATATTTTTGTCGGACGAGGACATCACAAAAGTAAGCGACGAAGCCATTTACAAGTTAGCCAACTGCAAATGGACGAATGTAGGAAGGGAGTCTAATGGGCTCGAGGGCACAACGACCACAGAACCTTCAGTTATGTTGACAGCACTAGCTGTCACTTTGGCTCATCCCTAGGAAAATCGTTCTATACTGCGTCGGCCATGCCACGTCCTCAATCGTGACGGAGTCAAGGCTGCATTACCCGGCGATGGCAATATGGGCGTACTCGCACAATGTGTCGCTTCATGTTTTTCCGTTATGCAAAATGTTTCGTGTAAATTCACGGGCACTTTTATCCTTCTCATTGTACCCTGGAGAAGCAATGAATTTAGAGTGCCCGAAGTACATGCGCCAAATTAACGCGACCAAATTGAAATGCGGGGCAAAAGACGAAGTTTAGGGCGTAAGCCCAAGTCAAGGATGCCGGCGAAGTAGAAGACGATGTGCAAGTTACCAGTACAAATACGAAATGCTTTCTACGAAGTTATATTTGTAAGTTACCCAGTTC
Source organism: Teleogryllus oceanicus (assembly GCA_964035755.1). NCBI lineage: Eukaryota > Metazoa > Arthropoda > Insecta > Orthoptera > Gryllidae > Teleogryllus > Teleogryllus oceanicus. Next base: position 14,500,974 of record CAXIVR010000005.1, read on the forward strand.
AATAAAATGTTAATAGGTGAAGTAATGTAGTATATGCCTAGCCCCCGGAGTCACGAAAGCTAAGGTCCCTTGCTCCCGCCGATCTTCCTATCAGTGACTGCGTAGTGACTGCACTACGGCGCGAAAGATTCACTTCATACGGCGGGAAGTGTAACAATCACCTAATTTCATCGGCCACTATAGAAAAATAGAAGTGTATAAGGCTAAGGCTGAACAAAACTCGCAATTACAGACCTTTCGGCCTTTCGCAATAACGGACGATTATAGGGAATTTTTAAAACGTATTTCCACTATACACGAGCAGCTGATTTTGTACGTGTAGTATTCTTTCAGACGTACTTCCGTATAACAAAATTAAGAGATTAATTTTCAAACGAAAATTATAGAACTCCTCACCAAATGTAATATGCTAAATAGTATTTAGTTAATGACATTGTCTGCCCTATGTATAACATCTAGATTTAGGATTTGTGTATGTGTATCCCATGAAAATTTGTAACTAGTATGTGAATTTGTAAATACTGTATTTTTGTAACTGCGGTCGCCAATGACCTAGCTGCGACCTTAAATAAATAAATAAATAAAAAATTAAGAGTACGTTCCGACATGCTTCTAACCATTTTCTTGTTAGTCTTAAAACAGGTGAACATTGAATTGAGAAAATATTGTTAAGAATCATCATTTTGATGTTGAAGGGACTGAATTATTATTATATTTCTTATTTTTTAAAATTTTGAACCAACAGTTCAAAATTTGCACAATTAATTTTTAACATTATTAATACTAAATCATTTGATTGCAAATAATAAGAAACTATATCATACACAAATATATTTGCCTATGTGAAAAGTCTTGTTTTAATGAGAGGGTGTTTAATTATTAAAACTAATCAGTAAATTGATTCAAGGAAATATTCGTAATAATGCAAAGAACGAAGCATCAACACAAATCCCTTTCCAAGAATTTAACGAGGCTCTAGAACGAAATTTAACGATATTCCCTAACAAAACTATTGTTCGACAGTTTTCTTTCCGAAACTGCGTAAAGTTCTGATTTTCGCTTCTCACAAAGCACGAAACCAAACGAAAAGGCCGCTTTAATTATGAATTTCACATAACAACATTTCCACGTGGAAACTCCTTACGCGGTTCAGAGGCAGCGCTGTGCAGCGGGCCGTCACTGAATTAATGATCGCACACTCGCAGAAATAAAACGACTCGTTCCTTTTCGAACAGAGAGGGCGAGAGAGGGACGCGCCAAACGAAGGAGAACTGCGGGAGAAAAGGTTCGTGGGCGGCTCCATAATATTGTTCAAAACTCGTCCACGCTTATTCCGACGCAGTCTTAAGACTCCTTTCGGCGGAGGTCTGTAAATACTTAATAACGGGCGGGTTCTCCTTGTTACTCATCGCGGCCATGATGAAAAGAAAACAGGCGTGCAGCCGCGTCTGCAGTTTCCTCCGGCGCTTTCCGGCCGCGTTTTGTTTTCCAGCGGAACAAAATAGCGTCGCCAGCAAACGGGCCTGCCGGGGGGGGGGGGGACAAAAGCGGAGCGGGACATCGGAGCCTTGGGTTGCGGAAGCGGTAGCGGAGCACAGTTGCCGCGGTGCAATTTCCAGTGACCATACCACATTCATCCTTTCACTTCATCGCCGTCTCTATTACGTTTGTACAGGGTCTGTGACAAAGACTTTTTTGGTGCTAATAATACAGTATGTGAATGTATGGGGAGAGATATATGTGAATCCCCACCCTTAATATGGACTGAGTCACTGCAGCGCCTCTGACGGAGATCCTAGGTTCGAGTCCTGACGGCGGCAGAATTTTCGACACTAGCTTTTCAGCTAGGTCGAATTCAGTCGCTGTCTGGAGGAGAATTCTAGCGGCCGGCTGCTCTGATCGGTACATTTCCGTGATTTCTCCGATCTTTCCTGATGATTTCTCCTGGTGGGAGAGTCCTGGTTAGTGCTAGTGCTGAAACCCCACTAGCCGGCGGTAGGTCGGTGCCGGATCTCGCCATCCAGCGGTGGAAGATCACCGCCATCTCCCGAGAAAACCATGCACTGCACTAACGGACTCATGACCGAAGCTGTTGACGCGCCCGGAAACACGAAAAAATCAATCAAAAAATATGCACCGAGGTTTAACATGACGAAACCCCAGCCCCAGGACCCACCCATTTGCTCGCTGCGCTAGGCCCCGAAATCGGCTCCTGATGGAGATAAATCTCGATGTTCCGTGCAATTTGCATGACTCAACACATGATCTGAATTTTCTCGACGAGTGTGCTTATGCCATGAGTTTTGGAGGAATATGAGATTGAGCGAGAATGATGATGGTGCACTTTCCCTTTCTCAAAAAAGATGTTTTCTTTGTACGAATAAAGTCGAATGTCTTTCGTAATTAGTAAGGCACCATTATCATTATTTTTTTAAATACAAACTTCTAGATTTCTTTCAATAGTTTAATACTGAGAAGAATACAAGTCCCTGAGTGTCCCAACAAACTCACTACATCGTTTCAGTGAGCAAGACTAGCAAACTACAGCGATCCCATTACACAGATCCAGGAATTAACGATGGGGATAATTGATGGTGTGGGCAAGAGTAGATAGTAAAATGCAAAGAAAAGAAATGCAAACTTGTCTACCAAATGCTTAATAAACTGAAGGAAATTTGAACAGCAGTCACAAAACAAATACTGGTTTCTACTTTTGCAGCAATTAGTTACAAAAAAACGAAATGTTCCTTGTTGGTTAAAGAGAACTTTGTATTGATGCAAGAACGCATGATATCTTCATTGATCTACCTAATTTTCTCCACTGTATCTTCTAATATTGAAATTTATCTAACTTCGCATCTTGAGATCACTTAAACTGACCACACAGGTGAATGAATACACGCATCTAATAATCCTAGAATATTGTAACAATTTGCCTAGTTAAAATGACGATGTATTCACTCAATAGTTCTCGTGAGAACTTATTGGCATAATCTATTTCAACTTTCTTATCATTGTATGCATATTCGTAGGGTTAAAAATTGATTTCGGCCGTTATCGTTTTCTTTCACAGTTGGCCATCATCACCTGAGCACGTCGATCCCACAAGTACAACAAACTCTTGACGATTGTGCCAAATGATTAGTACAGTTCGGAGAAGGAAGAATGAAATGGGTAGCATCGAAACTTAAGTTCGTAGCTGTATTATTCGTACTGATTGAGATAAATCATTGGTATAAACAATGACAAACCATTACAGGTTCCGAACTTACTGGAACAGCAACACGTCCTAAGCAGTGAATGTAGACGTTCCAATTTTTCTTTAAATTAAATTATAAAAATAATTTTCTTTTAATGTGTTTCGAAGAGAAAGTATGCATCGCATTGCATTGCAAATACAATGCATATCCATATTATACGAGTATTTTGATGATTTTCGTTGTCCGTTGTTCTTTAATTGTTCTCTGCTTGCAGCAGCAAAACTTTTCCTGAATAAAACTACAGAAAATGTTCCCCAATTGTAGCAAGTCCACTCCTCAAAACTAAAAATAAAATACTGCCGTATAACACTACAAAAAATATTTTAACAAACAGTATAAAACACATACAGTACAAGATTTCTTCAATACGAAGAATACAAAATATTTGCTTTCCGTAACCCAACACTTAAATAGAAAATTTAATACAGGGTTACAGTATAAAACACATACAGTACAATTTCTTTCAATAAAGAATTAAAACTCTGGTATTATTTTAACAAAACGTTTATTTTGTTTCTTAATACAATAACTGAAAACACTTGATTATTTTTTCACTACACTTCTCTTGATTCTTTATTTCACAACACTTCTTGATTATTTATTTTCACTGTTTACTTCTTTTGCACTGTCGCACAGTCCTAAGATCTGACCACAGTTCACGGCGCCGGCCACGGTTCACGTCACTGAACATAATCACTGCACTGCTATTCACCGCGATGCACACACTTCACAGCTCAGCTTCCACTTCAGACTTACGACTGACTCACGGTCGGCGGCGCCGCGTATTTATACTTGGCGGGTGCAGTCAAGATTTTTCTGGACTTTACGATTAGCGCCAAAACCCTCTGGGACTAGCTAGTCGAGGGCTACCAGCAGATGTCGCAATCCGCGCATATAGGCAGTTCATGTTGGCCGTCGGCCGCTGACGCAATCCGCACATAGAAGTAGTTTGTGGTGGTGCCGGTAGATTGTGTGTGTGTGTGTATATATATATATATATATATATATATATATATATATATGTATATATAATAAAATCATGGAGTGGACGGCCATTTGGCGTAGTTCCGCAACCCGTATTTTCGGTCCAGGCTTCCTTTGACCTAAATCAGATGCGGATCTAGGGGATCGTTTTCGAACAAGCGCACCCCATAGGCGTCCGCTGATACACCTGTGTGTGATTTCAATTTCTCTGCTTAATGTCCGTCTGTATTAACTACTAACTGTAACAAACTATCCTGTTGGGACAAAATGAATTTTCGTTAGAATGGAGCATTGCTGGAAGGAGATAATTTTGCCGGGTATATACCAGGTACATTTGCGTATGCCACAAGTATGACATTGACATTGAGGATTTTCCTCGTTCAAAACTTTCCCAGCCGGAATCGCACCGCGCACCGATTGTTTAGAGGCCAGTAAGCCCACCACTCACCCATTGACGCTGTAAACAGTGGCACATACAATATGAAAATTTAGTCCGAACGCGCTGTGCGATGCAAATATTTGCATTTTTCACTCAAAATGGAAACTGTTCCATTATTTGTATCTTTTGCAAGTTCCTCGATATCTAAAGAAACCATAAACTCCTCTTACATAATGGGAAGCTAAATCTTTTTCTTCCGAAATCTGCGTAAGGTTGGAATTAAGTAATAGCATCAAAATACACACCGTCAATACTTGTGTGCTTCAACATTAATCTATTCTAACGAAAATGAGTATATATACTAAAGAACTCGCACAAGAAGTTATAAAGAATCTACATGTTTGCTTAACTGAAATGAAGTCTGTAAGTTTGTAATTGGCCCTGTCCATCTGTGAAGAGGTCCGCAGCCCACTGTGCTGGAGAGAGGAGGGGAAAAGCCCGTGCGTCTCTTGCCCGAACCCTTCGCCCGAAGCTCAGAGCGTTTCCCCCTCCCTTCTTCCCTTCCTTTTGTGCCATCGAAAGGCGCAAAGATACGTCCAACTTCCATTGCCTGGCGCAGCCGGGGCGGGCGCCCTCTTCTCTCAGCTGCAAGCAATGGCCCGCGGTGGGCGCGTAATGCACTCCCTCCCCATGCCCTCCTCGAAAGGAGGAAGACCCCGATCTAAGTACGACACACACTGCGTACGAATACTCCACTCTCCGAGAAGCAAAAGGTGGGTGACAACACGCGTTTCCCTAGACTGGGAGGTCCCAGGGATCGATTTCCAAAGGTTGGTTGGTTGGCTAGTGATGGCGGGCGCGTCAACAGCTTAGGTCATTACTCCTGTAAGTGTAGTACATGTTTTTATCGTGAGACGGCGGTTAACTCCCCCCATTGGATGGCGAGATCCGGCGCTGACCTACCATCGGCTAGTGAGGTTTCCACCTAACCAGGGCTCTCCACCAGTGAGGCACGCCCGAACCGGGCGGGACAAGCTCTAAGCACCTGACCGGCTCCTGGAATATATGGTAACGTAGTGCAGGTGAGTGTATGTGTGTGTGTGTATAGTGTGGGAGAGGATAGGACAAGGAAGAGGAAGGAAAGATCGCGCGCTGTCCGTGGCCCTTTTGGTAGGGTACTGCTCCGGCATTCGCCTGGTGTTGATCGGAGAAACCGCGGAATACTACCGATCAGAGCAGCCGGTAGAATTCTTCTCCAGACAGCGACTAGCTCGAGAATTCGACCTAGCTGAAATGCTAGTATCGAAAATCCTGCCGCCATAAGGACTCGAACCTAGCACCTCCCGGTCAGAGGCGCTGCAGTGATATCTGTTGAACAGTGTCATCACTGAGCTACTAACTAGATAGCTAAGTCGAATTCAACCGCTGTTGAAGCTGTTGATTCTAGCGGCAGAGCGCTCTGATCGGTAGGTTTCTGTAATTTCTCCGATGAATGGCGGAGCAGTACCTTAACAAATGGACCACGGATCGCCCACATTCCTTGACCCCTCCCCCTTGTACGCACACACGCGCGAGCCGACAGATTGCTGCTCGAATTTATTTGCAGCGCAAAACTTGTAATGATTAATTCAAAATTTCCAACCGATATATTTATTATATTCATACTATTTGTGCAATAAAAATGTAGTGTATTCAATCATGTGTTACGAAATTGACACTTATTACAAAACTATCTTTTCCCGTATTTATCATTTTTATAACGGGCCACCCGATAGTAACAATCAGTAGACGTCGCCCAACATTATCAGACAAAACCATATTTCAACCACCACCTGGCACAAGTTTCGTCCGCAATAACTTTTGCTATGCGAAATAGTAAAGTCATCTCCTTTCACTCCCTGTTTCATAATGTTCCTGTAAACATTTATCCGCGAAAAAAAGTAAGAATTATTACTTCTTTTTCTCCTAAAATGTACAAAAAATTCAGAAAAATTGGATGGGTGCACGTAGGGATGTATCATTTTAAGAAGGTAGGGTTACGTCAAAAGTGCCGGGATGAGAATTCCAGAGGCCCGCTCCTCTCATCGGTCGAACCCACCATTTCCCTCAATTGATTCCATGACGAGGCCGGAACAGTACCCTTAACAAATGGTTTCGGAGTGCGCTCTATCCTTCCATCATTTCGTCCTCGTTCGCATCGTTAGAGTCTAGAGAAGGGCTGATCCTCTATGCTCACATGTATTACGCCTTATTCAGGGAGACTTTGAGAGCACCGTGAGATCGCGGATCACTCCGCTCCGTTGCTAGCCAACCAGCGCCCCATGTCCAGCCCTGTTCAGCCCCGCCCCACGCATGTTCTGTCCCACTCCGTCCCACTTAGGTACATTACGGGTGGTTTACTTTCCTTTGTTTTATATTTATTTGACTAGAGAAATTTAATTATGTTGGAAAATGATGATTAATCAAGCCATTGTATAGCATGGTGTTGTACACCAAAAGCTTCTAGAATAAACGATCTAATGAATGGTGAAAATCATATTGATATCCAGTCTGCCATTCTCATTCATTAAATTGGACAAACAGAAAATCAAAAGCAAATGGGAACTTTGTTTCATTTATTAGAACTGGAGAGTATCATGCAGATTGTTTCTTATATAATATCAGGTTGCAAACGAGGAATATAAAAGGTAACCATTCTTGGAATTTTAAATATTTAATTTCAGAAACCATTATTCATAACATAATGAGTGATATATTGATAGAACTGTAATATATTACAAGTTTTTGACATTTTGCCATAAATGTTCATTATTGTTCAATATGTCCTATCGTCACACGACACACATCTAATTGATAATGTAATTCAGCACAAACATGACGAAGCATTTCTTCAGAGAGAGTCATTATACCATTAGCATGTAATTCTTCAGTTCCCCTCTTGTTGTTGGCGATGGTGGGTCGTAAATAATATCTTTGACAGGTCCCCAAAGAGAAAAATAAGTATTTGTAAGCCAAGCCAAGAACCTTAGAATTAGTTGTTTATAAGAAAATCAACATTTGGCGTTGGAATATGACATTGTTTTCAGTCAAAGACGCGTTGATAGGACTATGGATCAACAAGGGTTAATATTGCATGCTTGATGTTAGAATGTTTGGGCAAATGGACACGGCCCCGAACACATTATGTGCAGAAAGTGTGAAGAGGGCGTTGGATGGTCGTGATCGTCAGAAGACGCATTGATTCACTCTCTAGAAAAAATTCGTCGCGAGCACACGTAAGCGGTTGGTGAGGGGCAATCGAGTTTTCAACGTAGGCTGGGTATTACGTAGATAATGCCGTGAATTTTTTAGTTTAAAGTTTAAAGCTTCATCTCGTGTAAATTATAATGTTAAATTGAAATCGGGAATTTTTATGAATATAATGGTTAAATTGAAATTAAATAGACTCCATGTTTCGAGGAAATATATATTAGGGTAGATTCGTAGATGGAAGAATTTTCCAATAAGTAGCTGAATATAGTCAGTCGCGTTTAGGATTCAATGATTGATTTATTCATTTTTCCAGGCGCGTCAACTGCTCTGGTCATAAGTCCCGTTAGTGTAGTGCATGTTTTCTCTCTCTCGGGAGATGGCGGTGATCTTCCCCCGCTGGATGGCGAGATCCGGCGCCGACTAGTGGGGTTTCTCCCTAACCAGGACTCTCCCCAACGAGGCACCGCCCCAGCCAGGACAAGCTCTAAGCTACCGACCGGTCTCCCGGAAATATGTGGTAGTGTAGTGCATATTAGTGTAAGTGTGTGTGTGTAAGGGAGAGGATAGAATAAGGAAGGGAAGGAAAGATCGCGCGCTGTTCGTGGCCCGTTTGGTAGGGTACTGGTCTGGCATTCGCCTGGTGTTGATCGGAGAAACCACGGAAACTACTGACAAGAGCAGCAGGCCGCTAGAATTCTCCTCCAGACAGCGACTGAATTCGACCTAGCTGAAAAGCTAGTGTCGAAAATCCTGCCGCGCGCCGTCAGGACTCGAACCAAGGACCTCCTGGTCAGAGGCGCTGCAGTGACATCAGTTTATGTACTGAGGTACCGTTCCCAGTCCACGATTAGGTGCTTTATACGAAACAGAGATAGGGAAAGTCGCGACCGCGTGTTAAATGTCGGAATATTATGTCCAATTATAGCAATCGTTGAGGATATTCTGAAACATTTTTATTTAGGAAAAGACATAAAAATTGGTTCACCAAGGATTATGGGGTCGTTATTGTGCTAGTCAGCCGAAATGCCAACAATCAAGATAACGACAAAATTACGAACGTAAGCTTACGAACTATAATCAAATCCGTACGGTATTTCAATGTTTTTAAGTGAAAGTAATTCACGTAAATTTGACACAACTGCAATGTATAGATGATAAGAATAAATGTTAAAGGTTTATCGTTGAAAAGGATATCGTTAATAATTCATAGTAGTTGCCATCAACCTAATAATTGATTCCAATTAACAGAACTTCCAGGAATCGTTGTACTGTATAGAATCACACGTCCACATGCAACAGGTAAGAAGTGTATGTTGTGTGTCGAACCCATGCTTAAAATTGGTAGGAAATTTAATAATTCAATAAATTAATAATCAGTTTTAAAATAAGCAATAGAGAACTTATAAAAAATATCACAGTAAGTTTGGGAGACGACCTGCATGGTTTGTTGTCTTGCATAGGCTACGGAGAAATGCATTTTTAACTGCCTCCACTGTTTGGTCAAAAACACTTAATCGTTCAGTCAAGGACATTATAGGATTTTTATTGATATTCATATCATTAACCATTCTATCTCTTTCAAATCCATATTAGTCCATTACTCATTACAGGAGCCATTGGCGCCACAACAATAGCAGCAAGTTTAATTAGTATATTCCATCTACTGAGGCATCCACCCCTCTAGAGCCTTTCCGTCTACATCATCGCAGAGCGCGCTGAGAAAGCGGTGGCTCCGCTGCATACTCTCTTCAAAACGCACACTGCACAGAAATAGCTGATGAGCAGCTCTTTTCTTTTCCCAAAACGCAAAACCCTTTCGGCTCCATTCTCCCTATTTTGGAAACTGGCGTCGTGCTTCTATGTGATGAATTACAATGGATCCAGCATGATATGGCAAAAATTTGGTGAGTTTGGAGTTCTCTTACCGGAAGCGGTGGCTCAGGGCATCGACTGATGTCATTGCAGTGCCTCTAACCCGGAGGTCCTAGGGTTCGCGACCCGACGGTGGCAGAATTATCGACCCCAGCTAGATAGCTAGGTCGGGTTCAGTCCCTGTCTGGCAGAGAATTCTAGTGGCCATCCACTTTGATCAGTAGATTTCCTTGGTTTCTCCGATCAAAATCAGGCGAATGACAGAGCCATATTCTAACGAACAGACCACAGACCGCTCGCAACCTTTCCATTTTCTACCTTGTCCTACCCTCACCTCTTACTTACACACACTTACACTAACATTCACTACACTACCACAGACGCCGGTAGACCAGCCGGGAGCTTAGAGCTTGTGTTGGCTGGGGCGGTGCCCCGCTGGTGGAAAATACTCGGTTGGAGGAAAACTCCGCTAGCCGACGGTAGGTTGGCGCTGGATCTCTAACAGGTATCTCACGAGAAAGAACATGCACTACACTCGCGGAGTTCAATCAATCATGGGAGTTCTATTAATGTATCACACATCATGTTATGTGTAATAGTTTCTAAAATATGTTTTAAAATCCGATGAATCAACTGTATGTTGTCATTTGCTGTACCTCCCGGCGCACTTGGCCAGGCCAGTGGCGTAGCTAGGGGGCGAGGGACGGTGCGCGTCTCGATTTCGGCATAGATTAATAGTCATATATCATGTCATATCGTTAATCTTGATAATACAATCTACATATTTTTTTTAATATCGTGCAAATATACGTGAATTTTTATTAAATAATGTATAAACTATTCAGATATAGGTATTTTTATATTTAATTTAGCAGGGGGTGACGCCATTAGTTTTGCTCCGGGTGACTCCAACCTAAGGTACTCCACTGGCTCGAGCGGCGTGGAGTTGTGCCACCCCTTGCGCTGCGTCGTGGCAGTGACACCCTAGGCAGCCGCGGAGGCGGTGGCGGCGGCAGTGGCGGTAGCGGCGGTGGTGGTGGTGGCGGCGGGGCGGCGGGCGGCGGCGGCGGGTGGTGAAATCGAGGGCGGCCGGCGGAGGCGGCAGCCGGAGGCGGCGGGGCGGCAGGCGGGAAGCGGCGGAGGCGGCGGCGGGGCGGAGGCGGCGGAGGCGGCGGAGGCGGGAGGCGGCGGCGGCGGCGGGAGGCGGGGAGGGCGGAGGCGGAGGCGGTGGCGGAGGCGGCGGACGGCGGCGGGGGCGGAGGCGGCGGAGGCGGCGGCGGAGGCGGCGGAGGCGGCGGCGGAGGCGGCGCGGAGGCGGCGGCGGAGGCGGCGGCGGAGGCGGCGGACGGCGGCGGGGGCGGAGGCGGCGGCGGCGGCCGGAGGCGGTGGCGAGTGCGCGGCGGCGGCGGCGGAGGCGGCGGCGGAGGCGGCGGGGAGGCGGCGCCGCCCGAGCTAGCTGCCGGGAAGTGTACCGTGCAGTTGGCTGCGAACTGCAGATAGCATTTACAACGGCCCATTCCGCTCTCGGGGCTACAAAATCTGCCTTTACGCCCGCGGGAGCGCCGGCGAGTGGGGGAGAGATTCCAGCACGCGCTTCGGAAACCCAAGATTTTCGCCTCTCGAAGAATTGAGCGTAATGCTTGAGATGAAAATTGATATCTAGCACTAGAATAAAGATACAGGAAAATAGATACGTATCGTTTTTTCTAATATTATACGTTAATAAACAATTATTATAAAAATAATCTGTACTTTCTCAGAATGAATTTTATGATTTTGTTTTGTACGTCTTGTATTTTATCTGTTTGAGAAACTAAAGAGACAACAAGTATTTAATGAATCGTTAACTTGGTAATCTACATAAAACAATGACTGCTGAAATAACGACTGCTGAAACGGTTCTTTGACTCTGGTCAGAAAATATTGCTTCTCTCTTCCCTAAACGTCCTATGTGATTCAAACTTTCTAGTGTAATGATAAAGTTAATTAATTTTCGATTTGGTGGAGAGATCTGTTTAAAATTTTAGTGGATTTTCATAATCACGAGATCCGATTACAAGCGATGATAATAACTCCAACTAATTAAACCACACTATAAATAATCCAATCAATAGCATTATGGGGTAAAATTATTCTTGATTTCCTGAAGAAGTAGGGATACATCACAATACTTAGCACATAAAATCTATATAAACGCTTAAATGTAAGATTGCACACAATGAAAAATCTTACCTGTCTTACTTTTTAGCTTTCATATAGGTTTATGTGCCACGTTTTGTGATGTATCCCTACCTCTTTTGGAAATCAAAAGTAATTTTACACCAAAACGCCATTGATTGATTTCTTTATAGTATGATTTAATTATGCGGAAATTATGTTCTGTCTTTAAAATCAAAGACCAAAAACATTCTAATATATTGAAGAAATATAGACAGAAAAAATAAATAATAATTTTAATTATTTAAAATCTTTCAAGGATACATAATCTTTCCGAAACGTTGCTTTGTATGTATCATGCATTATTAATATATGTATTATTAATATAAAGCAGTTACAATGAAAGATTTTCTAAATCAAAATAAAAAAAAAATTTAACATGTTCACAGATACACTTCGTGCAATCTCAAATTCTTAATATCATTTAAACGGAAAAGTTATTCAGACACTAATGCGTCTGAGTGTCCAATTTTCATTGATGAGTTGATATTGACCGTGTAATTCAAAACTCATGGTATTAATTATATAAAAAATATTTCTTCATTTACCAAGAATAATAACCAAATGCTAAAAAAAACAATGAATTTTGAATCCAATTCTCGTACACGGTCGAGTAAAACTACTACATTCAACACAATCTTACTCACAAAAAAATTGTTATAGCAAACTGTGTTATTAAAATACTGTTCTAAACTGAATATTCTCTATTGTATGAAACGTAAATTATCGATAATAGTCTGTAGAATACCAATTTATGACATCCATTGTCATTTGATCAAGAAGATTTTAATTCGTCCTCTCGTCATTTTTGGACCTGTTTAAGCTGCGAAGAGAGCGTATCGGTGGGGCGTTTTCAATTTTCAGCCACTGGCGCTCTGGTCGGCGGCAATGGCGAGCGCGATTTTAAGATCCCGGGCCGAGTGCGCCCGCCCGCCCTCTCGACCCGCCCACCCCAGTTGGCCGCCCGCCCCGTCCCCGCCCCCCGACTGGCTGTTTTTTTACGGCGGCGCACCTGACTGGTTAAACTCTATGAATATCAGAGCGGCCGCATTACCGGTGAAAGCCAACCTGGTAAATATTTCAGCGGCCGTTCATAAAACGCAGTGCGATGGAGAGCGGCGTGGCGGGAGTGTGGTGGGGTGGGGGTGGAGGGACGGATTGTGGATGGCTGATGGGCGCAGAGCGGTGCCGAGCCGCAAAAGTTGCCCCCGACAGCGTCCGAGGACCAGAAATCAGGAAATCTGACGGGATGGAGTGTAACATTGCAATATATAATACATATCCCTGAACTTCATATGGAAGAAAATAATAGAACGGCGAACATGGAAACGACTTCGATGTTTGCTAAACGCCTTTGAAAAAAAAAACAAGAAATTTATGACAAATTGGAATGTACAGAGGTTATCCGTTTAAATGTAGACGTCGATATAACTCTAGAAATACGTAGCGTATGAAAAAATGCCTGATATAAAATGTCAATATGTTTTCGAGGGCAAAATATATTTAGCTCGTGTCCATCCGCGATTTTATGTGGGCAAGGAGTAATTTTGAAATTTAAACTCCCATTTTAAAGCAGATTTGGATGGAGGGAAAGAGGACGTAAATTTTCTCTCAATTATTTTTATGCACAGATGTCAAAGACATACTTAATTGCATGGGCAAAGCCAGGGGGGGTAGGGGGTAGTTGCCCCCCCCTCAAGATCTTTGAACATGTACAATATTTATATTCAAGACAAATCACATTTTGTGATTTTAATATATTCTAAGAAAAAGAAAAACATTTTTCAATGATAAAATTGGATAATATATGAAAATAAAATAAAATGAAATACACATCTAACTAAAAATGTAATCTTTTTCAGTTCAACTTATTAATTTATTATTAAGTCATTAAGTAGAAATAAAGCGTTCCAAGTTTTAATATTCGATTTTGTCAATGATATTCGATTTACTTAAAGGAATTCGGCCTCTTTATCGTGAAACGAAACAAAAACACTTGTAATTTATTTTGCTTTACCATGCACCACTTGTTCTGTAGAGCGTTCATTCAACACTTTGCGCAGAGTAAAGACCTGGTTAAAATCAACAATGACAGGAGAACGTGACAGGAAATTTATGTTTAACGAGTGTTCACAGGGAATTTGTATTAGTAAAAGACGAAAAATATAAATAAGAAATATTAAAGAGATTTGCAGAATATCCACGGAAATTTGTTTTAGTTTAAGAGCAGTTTGTTAGTTTTGTTAGATAGTCTTCCATTATATTAGAAAATGTATGTGTGTGTGTATATATTATATATATATATATATATATATATATATATATATTGTTTACAAAATTATAATAAGCTTATATAATAAAGGTATAATTTTATTTTTATAAACCTTTATTCATTTATTCATTAATGTTTAATAATATTATTGTTTAAATACAAATGTTTAGTTTATTGTTATTAATTGTATTATATTATTTATATCTTATTTCACTTCTATTCACATAATAGTAATAAATAAGTATTAACTATCGTTTGCACACATACCCAGTGAAACACCTGACACTTACTCTTATCTGAAAACAAATAACGTGACATCTTAAGTAAGACTTACTCACACACCTGTCATGCATATTGAATAAAATTGACGGAGCGTTTCAGCTATATGAATATTACTGTGTAGCATTTTTAATTCTGTGTTTTCCGTCATCTTCCAATTGATCTTCCACTCGTGATGTAATTTAAGGAGCATATTATTGATTTCTGGAATTTCCAGGGAGCTACTCCTACAATATTCATGATTTTTTTTAACTTTATGAAATTTTCAACAAACTTAAGTTAAAATTAAAGCCAGCAATCTTTAAAGATTTGATTGTTTCATTTTTATAATCTTTAAAAATTTTATAATATGAATCCATGTTTTTTATACATTATCTACAAAGCTTCCCGGTGGCTCACGACTAGCAAGGTAGCTTTCCAAGCCACGATTCCGAGTTCGATTTGTAGATGGGGGCAAACATTAAACTTTCACTGTCATATCCGTAACGATTGCGAACTTTTCTCTTCCGAGCCCACGGCATGGGCAAAGGTGACTGAGGGCATAAACGGATGTCACTGCAGTGCCTCTGACCAACCCTAGAGTTCGAGTCCCTACGGTGGCAAGATTGTCGATACTACCTCTAAAACTAGGTTAAATTCAGCCGGTGTCTAGAGAATTCCAGCGGCCGGCTGATCCGATCAACAGATGAGATGAATGCTGGAGCAGCACCACAACAAACGAGTCACGAAATAAACCACCGATGGTGTACGATACCTTCCAAAAAAATTTGGTATAAGGTCATAAATAATGGAAGAGATTGTATTGAAGGTGTGTAAATGTAAATGCCTCTGTCACTAAAGTTACTTCAGAGAAAAAAAATCTCATCACTTTTTATCCAACCCTTGTGTATATAAATCATAATAGTATTATGAATGTCTATGTAGGAACAATCAAAGTTCTCACGTAGATAAAAACTCATTAAAAATTCTGTTAAATCAAACTCAAAAATCGCCAGAGTTCCTCAAACTCTGCAATTGCCAAATTTCAAATGCCAAAATTACGCAAACTTAATCCGGTTTACTAAATTACTGTAAAAGGAAATAACATATATATGCAAGTAATCAATGAAATTGACCAAAAGATTTTAAACTCAATGACGACAGAGGGCTGACAATTCCTTCTAACTTGACCATACTAATGCAGAATTTATGCTCACAATACTCTTTCCGTAACCTTGAGTGTCGGTGCATATGGAATTCTCCTCACGAAAACGCTAACCATGATCTTCTAATCGCCCCCTGTGAGCTCGCGAGCCCGTTTGCTTGTCCGACCTTTCTTTTTAAGGTTAACGTTTCTAACTAATTTACTAGCATGTGGACTTTTTTCCTGGACGATCCTTCCTTAGTTTTCAAACAATTATTACACTTACAAGATTATACATAAAAATTAAATAAATAATTCAATGTTGAAAAAAAATATAAAAATAGTGAGTTTTGGGAGAAAAAAGTGAGGTTAGTAAAAAAAGCAGCGTAAGCAAGTGAGAGTAGCGAGCCCTGATATTTGGATTTCAGCATCATAGAAGAATCAAGAGCTTTGGTGAAACGTCTGGGATTTGGATTGGTATTAGGTTCAGTTCCAGCGCCGGAGCGCGTGCGGGTGCAGGTGCGGGTTGGGGTGGGGGTGGGGGGGGGCCCTCCTGCCTGGCTGTCGCCGCGGGCTCTGGGCACTGGGCAGCGGCTGCGCGTTCATTATGCGTGAGTTAGCGCGAGGGCGCGCTGTCAAACTCCTTACGACGACTGGCCGCCCGGGGGGGGGGCGGCGAGGGGGGGGGAACCAAGAGGGCGCGCTGTCAAACTCCATTTCGACGCTATCTTTTTATCTAGATCAGAATTCAGTCGCTGTCTGGAGGAGAATTCTAGCGGCCGACTACTGTGATCGGTAGTCTTCCGTAGTTGCTCCGATCAACAGCAGGTGAATATCGGAGCAGTACTCTAACAAACAGACCACGGACCGCGCGCGATCTGTCCTTCCTTGCCCTATCCTCACCCCTTACAAACATACACACTTACACTAACATGCACTACAGTACCACACATGCCCGGAGACCGGTCGGGGACAGAGAACTTGTCTCGACTGAGGCGGTGCCCCGCTGGTAGAAGACACCGTGTTGGGGAAAACCCCGTAGGTCGGCGCCGGATCTCGCCACCCAGTGGAGGAAGGTCACCGCCACCTACCAAAGAAAAACCATGCACTACACTTACGGGAATAATGACCTCGTTAGTTGATGCGCCCGGAATCACTAATCATGTGACGGGGAGAGAATGTGGAGGAGGGAGTGCGTGACGGTGAGAGAGTGTGGCGGAGAGAGGCGTGTCGAAGAGTATGGGGAGGAGAGGGCAGGGGAGATGAGAGTGTAATTGCTAGAGGACATGGTAGCGGGATAGTAGCGGTGGAGGGGAGAGAGTAATGGCAAACGAGAAGCAGAGGTTTAGGGGAAAAGTACGGAGGAGCAAATATACCACAGGTATAATAAAATGGTATTCTCTAGTAACCCAGAAGAATAACCGCATTTTAAATACCAAACTTTACGTCATTACTGCGATAAACGCATGAATTATGTTGCTTCGGCATGTCATTAGGATATTGTGCGGTGTTGCTTGCAATATGTCTGTATAAACAATATTCCTATATGGTGGATCGAGAAACATGGATGCTAATAATTCTCCTGAAGCTGTAGATCCCTATAGAAACGACGTTCGGTTAGGAAATTGGCGCGTTGACTTCCAGTAGTGACACCTTCAAATCGTCTCTATATTATTACCGGAGTAGAGTGGGTGGGTGGGTGGGAGCGCGATGGTGCGCAGGCGACGCGGAGCGGGTGAGGTCCACCGAAGAGGAAGCACTCGCTGCCTGCACTCATCGCTCGGCGATCGCTCATCGCTGGGCCCGTACCTCCTTTGTGAAGGCCTGCCATGGACCTCGCGGCGGAGACTAATCGAATCGTACATTGGTCGATATCTCGTACGATACATATAGACACTCCTTCACCCTTCTTGAAATATTAGTTTGCGCTACAGTTAACCACACAAACCACACACACAGTAAATTCGAGGGCACGGAGGCAAATTGGCATTGGTTTCGACAGAAACTAGACCCTACTCGGGTCCATAGCCCAAGGGATGGTAACGAGCCGCGGGGATCACTCCCAGCGGACCGTCTAAGAGGAGTGCTGGGCCAGTTTGTCCCCATATCATTGACTTTCCCATCTATCTAGACACCTGCGGAATAAGCGGGGAGTGCACGCCAGGGGGGGGGGGTGACGGGGCCGCAACGAACACCGATGAGTGGACGAGTCGGCTCGCCCGGGGGCGGCGACCTTCCGTCGTCTGAAACTGGCGGGTGCTGCCTCACCTGCCTAATTGTTTCTGGGCACCTGCCATGCTAACTTCCAGGGCAAGGCTTTCTCGACACATTCACTGGTTATCTGCCCCCCCTGTCGATGACTCGGGCTGTGTTCCCGCGTCCTCCCTGTAGAGCCCGAAGCTAGACACTTACCAAATTATACTTCTTCTCTATCGGCAAAAATCGGTGTGTGTGTGCGCGCGCGTGTGTGTGTGCGTGCGTGTGTGCGCGTGCGTGCGCGTGCGTGCGTGTGTGCGCGTGTGTGCGTGGCTGGAACAAACGAGCGCAGTCGAGACGGCGCAGTGGTATTCGCTGGCTCTGGGGCGGCGGCACACCGTCATCTGAAGGTGGCAGGTGCCGTGCAACCTCTTAGTTGGTCCTGCGTTGCTGCTTTGCAATCAACCATGCCAGAGCTTTGTCGACTCACGTCGTCGGCCGATCAGTGCACCCCCCGCAGGCATTTCCGTTGGCCCGTCTTCGCGGTGGCTTTTGATTGATTGATTTTTTCGTCTTTCCGGGCGCGTCAACTGCTTTGGTCATTAGTCCCGTTAGTGTAGTGAATGTTATTCTCTCGGGAAATGGCGGTGATCTTCCCCCGCTGGATGGCGAGATCCGGCGCCGACCTACCGTCGGCTAGTGGGGTTTCCCCCTAACCAGGTCTCTCCCACCAGCGGGGCACCGCCCCGGCCGGGAGAAGCTCTAAGCTCCCGGCCGGTCTCCCGGAATTTCGCGGTGGCCGTAGCCTTATACAGAGAAGCCTCCGATCCAGACGCAGAACCTAAATTACACCCTGGAACCACAGGGC
Source organism: Teleogryllus oceanicus (assembly GCA_964035755.1). Classification (NCBI taxonomy): domain Eukaryota; kingdom Metazoa; phylum Arthropoda; class Insecta; order Orthoptera; family Gryllidae; genus Teleogryllus; species Teleogryllus oceanicus. The sequence continues at coordinate 14,519,676 of CAXIVR010000005.1, forward strand.
TTTCCAACGTCCCCTTAATCATTTTATTCATTTCATAAATATTCATTTTATGTTACTTTCGCTTACGTACGGTAACTTGTAAATACTAAAATAAGAATTAGTTAAATGTAAATATGTCTTCCGGCTAGTTTTGCCTCCAATATAATCTCTTATCCTCACATTATATTTACTTTGTAAATGGTAGGTTAATTTATTCTTTTCCAAATTTAGTTTATGCGCTTTTCTTGCTGTTTCGTGCTTTAAGTTAAAACTTATTCGCAAAGCAAAATAAAATGTGCACTCAGGAAATATAGGCGCCTGATCCGCCGTCCATCGGGGAGAAAAAATAAAATGTAAACACCCCATATTAATTCCCTCGAAGATATGTAGATGAACTTGAAAGCGGTGTCAAGGTGGGGGGAGGATGATAGGGGCGACGCCCAGGTATTCTGATGCCACGTATATTTTGTGACTGAAAAATAAACAATTTATGTATACTAGTGTACCCGTGCGAGAACTCTAGGATGTTAAACCCCACTCTCTTCCCTATTTTTTCTCTTCCATACTAAGCCTGTAATATATCTTTTTCTTCAAGACCCTATTATCCTCCGTCACTTGTTCTGTATGTATTCTTACATTTGATAACAATAAACACAGTGTACTCCCTTGTCAATACACAGAATTCTTTTTTAACGTTAATACCGAGCAGAGAGGTACACCCGTGTAATTCAATCGTGTATAATATCAAATAATTAACTTAAATTCACTTACAGTTGCAGATTCTACACGCTCTGAACAGGTGAGGTAGAATCCAGAAGCGTCGAATCAGCAAAACTGTAATAGAATGTTTAAGAAGATCCCACCCTGTAGAATGTAGTGTGAGAAACGTTTCTTTAAGGCCTCAAAATTTCAGTTTTAAAGGCCATAAAACGCTTCATTTAGGAGTTATTTAACGATATAGATTCAAAAAAATGTGGACAAGTGTTGCGGGTTGCATCTGCCACGAATACTTAGATTCTATTTTTAAACTAATTCTGCATGTTTTTACAGTTTTTACAGTCAAAGTGCAATACATCACGTCTTCGTGAAATATTCTTTATTTACAGACCTCATTTATAAAGATTTGATGAGCGTGAGAACCGCAAAAGGTACGTATACTACTGAAGCAATATGAGGTGATATATACTATATATGATGGGTGGGCGTTTGACACCGCCCAGGGGGAGGTTGCACAAGGGCGCGTGTCACTGTGGCGCGAATAATGGATTGCGGGAGTCCTCTGCCTGGCCGCGTTTTTGCAAATGCGCGCCGAGCATTGCCAGAATATTTTGACAGGTCGACTGTACAATTAGGAATAATGAATAATATATTTGAGTTATATGGATGATATTGCTGTAGCCTGCGTTTCGTGTCGGGGTTGGAGTGGAGTGGTAATCATAATCATCACTCTCTTTGTGCGAGGAATTAAAATAAATTTATTTTAAAATGTTAATACCGCCATCAGGGTTTCGCTCTGGTCAGCGGCTGCGACCGTCATTTTGTAATCCAATGCTCGCCGCATCACCGTCGTTAATATCTATTATCATGCACCCCTTCGCTCCTCGTGCACGACCTTTCCTTGCCATCCCGTCACTCCTAACCTCTCTAGCTTTCCTTCTGTAGCTCCAGGATTTATTGATTTTTTTTCGTGTTTTCTTGCGCGTCAACGGCTTTGGTCATTAGTCCCGTAAGTGTAGTGCATTTTTTCTCGGGAGATGGCGGTGATCTTCCCTCGATGGATGGCGAGATCCGGCGCCGATCTACCGTCGGATAGTGGGGTTTCCCCCTAACCAGGACTCTCCCACCAGCGGGGCACCGCCTCAGCCGGGACAAGCTCTAAGCTCCCGACCGGTCTCCCGGAATATGTGGCAGTGTAGTGCATGTTAGTGTAAGTGTGTGTGGAAGGGGAGAGGATAGGACAAGGAAGAGGAAGGACAGATCGCGTGCGGTCCGTGGCCCGTTTGGTAGGGTACTGCTCCGGCATTCGCCTGGTGTTGATCGGAGAAACCACGGAAAACTACCGATCAGAGCAGCCGGCCGCCAGAATTCTCCTCCAGACAGCGACTGATTTCGACGTAGCTGAAAAGCTAGTTACGAAAATTCTGCGGCCGTCAGGACTCGAACCTAGGATCTCCCAGTGACATCAGTTGATGCACTGAGCAACCGCTCCGAGTGTAGCTCCAGGACACTTGACGTCCCCTTTCAGGCACAATGCTGAGTGGCAGGAGAGTTCCAGGCACAATGCTGAGTGACTCAACTTCGTCACGATGCCAGTCACCTGGACGCATGCCTTCCCCTTCAGTCGTCGACCCTCGTCCTTTACACATCATCCTTACTTTGTCATCCATCCGCTTTCATACCGTATCTTTTTTTTTCCTTCTCAACTCCACTTCATACCCACCATTCAACACTCATGCATCTTACATCATTAATCGTTCTACATCCCTCACTTTCATTCACATTCCACTATTTAACCTTCCCCCTTCACCTCAGTTCTCAAATTGAGTCTCGTACCCGATCCTCGAGTTCTGTGTTGCTTTTGTCCTTCCCCACAAAACCTTCCTTCACTGTCCCATTCTCTAGCCTGTACAGCCTTGCCGCACTCACACCTACATGTCCTAATCAAGATATGTACTAAGATATGTACTAAATTCAAAGTTATTAAAGGCGATGTTTTCATTAAGTTGGGTGATTTACTATGAACCAAGAACATTGAAATCACAAATCTGGAGCAGAAAAGAAAAGTTCAACTTTCGACAATTTTACATTTAAATATTGGGCGTAACAAGAAAAATAATATAGACGTTCGAAAGTGAAAAGTTTCAAATGCACTTTAATGAATATAGACTTCGTTTATTAGGGAAGTACTGTGGATGAAGGGGAAATTTACCGGGGGGGACTCAAGCTAAGGAGTTTGGTTTTCTATGGTCTATCTGGGAAAACCCCTGACAGGAGGGAAGGAGAACAGTTTGTATCTCGCAAATAATAAAAATTTACCCCGATTTTTAATAAAAGATGAAATTGAAATTAATATCACAGATTTTATAAAACCCCCAAAATATGGTTAAATAAAAAAATTTAAATAGACCCAAATTTTTTTTAAAAGTTGTTTAGCTCGGGATTATAAAGAAAAAAGTATGCCCATATTCTAACATTTTAAAGGGTTTTCAAAATACAGTAATTACCTAAAAGCTAAAAAAGGTCAAAATAAACATAAAAATATCGGATATGGAGATATAACCCCGAATAGTACCCATATAAGTTTATTTTGCAGAAACTAAATACATGTCTCAAATTTTTTTTCCATCGTCAGTGGTCTAAATAAAAATTAAATTAACATTTAACATAATAACTATTTTAAAGCATAACGTTAAAACATTAAATTTTGGTTAATTAATTGTTTAATCCATATATCTAGGTTTGGTTTTAATCCATTTTAGGGGAATATAATTAAATAAAATTTTCAAGTGTTTGTTCTTCCTTGTCGCATTTATTTTTTTATGAATTAATTTTTATATTGTAGAAGAAAAAAAAGAAACATTTTGTAAACTATTACTTTATTAAGATAATTTTCTTAATAAAGCTAATATTTGAAAAATTTTTATTTTCTTATAAGAATCAACAAAAAATCAAACCCCACAATTATTTTTGGGGCCCAAAATTTGATGGGGAAAAATTTTTCCCCGAAACACGTTTTGGCTGAATTTTCTAAAGAAATTTTGTTTTTTTGGGGTTGATACCCCATACCATATATTTTACACAACAAAACCCCTACCTTTGCAATCCAATGAATAAAATTTTATAAGTAAATAAATTATTAAAATGTGGTAAAAGGATTTGTATGTTGCTGACTGCGGGTTGTTTAACGATTATTTTTCAAAAAAACCTTCTCTTTTCTTTTTAACCCATTAAAAGGGGTTTCCCCTTTAAAATTCCCACAGAACGAGTTCAAATTAATATCACCCTCTAAACCGTTTGTAAAACACCACCCCCAACGCGGACACTTCATCGCCTTTACTTCCTAAGGGGACGGACCATAAATTTGGAAGGGAAACGGGGCGCGCATGGCACTTTAGTGGGATAGATCTGCTGGGGCCCAATGACTCTATGTTTTAGATTCACCCCCCAAAAAACGCAGTGCATTTCAGACAAGGCCCGAAGTTGCTTTGGGGGGAATTTTGGGAAACAAAATTTAACAACTTCCGATGTTTAGGGGTTTTAATTTCATTCGGGAAAATGCAGTATTTAAAAACATCAAAAAAGCAAAAAAAGAAATAATCCCTTTTTTCGGGGGGAATCACGTTTTCCGGGGAAAAAGATCCAAACTCTCAGGCATCCAAAATTTCGACCAACGCGTTTAACAGCGATAACTCAAGTGTAACAATTTTAGTATATTTATATTTGATTCTGTGAATGTGAAAAATGCAATCGCAGCCATCACAATGTGAGAAATCTTATATCTATAATCGTTGCGGTCCTCCATAAAATGCAGGATAGAATGTTGGCCCCCGGGCTCCCCAGGGCCCCCTGGGGCAGGCAAGAGCAAGCTCAAAAAAAAAGCCAGGGGGGCCCCCCCGATCGAACGGTCCGGGCCCGGCGGTCCCCGCGGGGGTGGAAGGGGGCCCCCAACCGCCCAGCCCGGCCCCCCTCTCCCCCAAACCCCCCCGCCCGCCCCCCCGCCCCGCCCCCCGCCCGCCCCGGGGCCCGCCCCCGCCCCCGCCCCGCCCCCCCCCCCCCCGTGGCGGGGGGGGGCTCCCCGGCGCCGGGCCCCCCCCCCCCGGCCCCCCCCCCGGCCCTGTCCCCCCCCTCCCTGCCAGTGCCGCCCCCCGTGCCGGGCCGCTCCCTACGGTCCCTGCGTGCGGGGGGGGTCGCCCCGGCCCGGCATGGCCCCGCCCGCCCCCCCGGCCCCGCCCCCCGTCCCCCCCCGCCTGGCCCCGGCGCGGTCGCGTGCGGTGGGAACCCAACCCCAACCGCCTCCGCCCGCCCCCCCCGCTAGCCTGCGTCCCTGCACCGGCTGCCAGGGATGACAGGGCAGAAAAAGCCCCACTTTTCAATTTCTTTATTTCCCTCCCAAAAGCGTTTGCCATCTTTCACGCGGGCGAACATCATAAAATATGGCGCCAACAAAAAGCTACAAGCGCGGCACTTTGCAACTTGGTTTCTTCTTTTGGGCTTGATTTTTAACATCACATTTTTACCCCGAATAGAATATGGAAAACTCTTTAGGAAAAAAAAAAGACATTTTTTGAAAAAAAAACAATATTTTTACTGATTAATTAAATTCACTTTTTTATCCCCCTTAATAATGAATAAAAAATGTTATTACTGTTTTATAAATTAAAAAGGGGAAAATCAAAGATGTCAGAATTCAAATTTTTTAAATGAAAATTTTTTATTTTTTCAAACCAAAATTCTTAAAATCTAAAAAAAATGTTTAGAAATATGAACACAAGGGAAAAACTGGTTTTTTTCCCCTTAATAAATTAATTAAAAAAAGTTTTCATTTGAAAATTTTAAAATTGGTTTTTCCAAAAAAAATCAAATCACTATTTTCCCTGGGCTTTCCTTTTTCTGATACTTTAATGAAGCTGAAAAAATAAAAAGAAAAACTTTCTCTTTATTTTAACAGAATGTCTAGAATGATTTTGGGAACCCGGGGTTTTTCATTTTTTGCAAGAGGATCGCGATTACCCCATTTTTTTGGCCTTTCTACCCCTTTTTCAGCAAACTTTTTTAGATTTGGAGGGGATTCCTTAAAAGACGTAGCGCCTTGGACCAGGTTGGGAGGAGGGGGGGGAGTACCTGAGGGGTGAAATAAGCGCCGGCGTTGGGTTCCCTTTGACAAAGGGGGCGCCAGCATAGGGAAAGGGGCCCTGGTGACGCGAGCCCCCCCCACCAGAGGGCCCGTTGGGGATTTGGTTAAACGGCCACGACTCCGGGGGTTTTATTCTGGAAACCTCGCGCGATGCGCAAAACTTTACCCCAGGGTGGAGCGTGTCGTGCCTATCCCACGGGTGACGAGGTCACGGTTGTGGCGCGGGAGAAGCGTCAGAGGAGGCGGGGCCTCCCTAGTTATGTGGGCTATCCACAGGGAAATACTCACAAGTGGGTAGTATCGGAGCAGAAGTTAGTTATTATACATACATGTAAATAAACTTGTACATACTTGTAAATGTCTGTGTGTTTTTCTCCATGATGCCACAAGACCATAAAGAAATTGAGAGCGACTCTAGGAGCCGAAATGCGAACTTGGGACCATCACCCTCTAGTCGACAAGCTCGAAATCAGGCAGAACAAGAGCGGCGAATTAGGATGGATAACAACTGAGCGCTATCGACAGAAACATTGGGAACCCACCGAATAAATTATAACAAATATTTTAGATATTCAGCCAGCACTTCCAACATACCCTGTATTGTGTTGTAAGGAAAAATTTTCAGAGATATTTATACAGACTGTATCATGTACTAGACAATTACCTTAGACGAGTAGTGTAAGGCCCGGATTGCAGTGCTGGCGGAACATGTCGGATCACTGTTACTGCTACCGGTTCTGATTTTTCAGACTTTGAAGAAATCTATATGATTAAATCTGATAGCAGAAAAATTACCAGTGTTCCCCTGATTAGAGCAACTTGATTCCGTCAAACATTTAGCTTAAATTCATTTGGGAACTACGGGCGTTTGGCTGACTCTTTGAAAACTCTGAAATGTGTATAGCTAAATAGCGTAATCATGTTAAACACTAATTAATACTCGATCTTTAAAACGTTTCTATTTTCGTCAATTTTATCTTTAAGTGAATCTTTTTTACTAACTGTAAGTACTTACGTGTCTCTTACGTGTCTCTTTTTTAATGTATTCCACAATTCCAGTGCTATCTTACCACTTTTTATTTCATTCTTCCCTATCTTCATTGAATCCTTTCTTCGTCTTCACACGTTCATCATTTATTAAATCATTAAACAAATGTTTTATTTAATTAAATCCATCAGTATCATACTTCGAAAACATATTATTACGTATAAGTAATTCCATTATTGCTACTCCGAAAGAAGCATTTTTTGACGATGTTCTTCTGCTCTTTATTTCAACTTGAATGAAACGCGCTCCGCTAACAAATTGTGGTAGATATTATTATTTCCCTATACGATCACTTTACTTAATGAACAAATATTTATACATAAATTTGATTCTCACAATTGTACATAGTAACTTTTGCCTTGTAACTATTTTTAAATATGATTGATATAATGTATTATTATTATTATTATTATTATTATTATTATTATTATTTTTTTTATTATTATTATTATTATATTATTATTAATATTATTATATTATTATTAATATTATTATTATTTATTTTTTCACAGCTTTCTGGTACATGTTTGAGGAGTCATACAGATATTTCCATCAAAACATGATTTCCGTAGTACATTAATTTTAACAAAAATATATTTATTTTAAGAACTAATTAGAAGGTAAACATTTCTACAAATATAAATTTAAACACTTAGTTTATAAATTAAAAAGTCATAAATCTTCGGACTAAAGAACACGTGCTCAGGATCACAGCTTTCTGTAGATTGATGATAATGTTCGTCCCCAGTTTTTTCAGAGTGTGTTTCAGGACGGTAGGTATCACACCTGTTGCTGAGAGGACGTTCGGCACAAACTCCACCTCCAATATATGCCACAGCTCCTTTATAACTTGTGTAAGTTCCCTGTACTTTTGAGTTTTCTTTTTGTGTGTTGTGTCGAGGTTACTGGTATCTACAACTGCTATGTCTATCAGCCATACTTTTCTTTTAGATTTATCCCAGAGTATTATATCCGCCTGTTATGACGAACTGTTTTGTCGGTCAATACGCTTCGATCCCAGTATAATTTATAGATGTTATTCTCGATGACATTTTTTGGATGGTACTTGTAGGGTGTATCCAATTCACTAGTAGTTCCACATTTCCTTGAAAGTTGGGCGTGGATGATTCGTGCTACCATATCGTGCTTCTGTTTATTATCCGTTGTGGCCTGCATACTGCAACCCGAAGTAATGTTCTAGATCGTTTCTTGGCCTACACCACTAGCCCGGCAGATATCGGAAGGCACATCGGGGTCTTTAATAATGTGCTTGAGATAATTTCGTGTTGCAATTGCCTGGTCCTGGATTGCTATCAAGAATCCTTCAGTCTCGGGGTAGAGATATCATATTTTAAGCCACTTGTACGACAAGCAGACGTCGACATTTGATTTGGCTATTTCTGTAGGATATCTACCATGGGGACCTTTTTGTTTCCATTGTTGTGAAAGCTCGGCTTGTGTTGGTTGTTCGTGTAATACATTTTTTTGTTTAAGGTTGAGTGGTGTATAGTTCTCATCTACTTGCTGTATTACTCTATGTAGCTGAGACGACAAGGCTTTCTCATTGAAATACTCTCTCATGTCCGTTATCAGTTTTGCATGGAGATTACCAATATTTAAGATGCCCCAACCCCCTAATTTACTTGGTGGTGTTATTCTTTGGATAGAGCTATTTGGATGGTGATATTTGAAACGAGTCATTTGGACCCTGATAATCCTCTCCAGTGAGTCCAAATCAGTTCGGGTCCATTTTATAATGCCTAATGAGTAAGTAATCACAGGATTGGCATATGTATTAATTGCTGTTGTAGGATTACGAGAGTTGAGGGAGGTCTTGATTATGGTATTCAATCTCTTGGTAAACTCTGTTTCTAACTTCTCTTTTATCTGACTGTGTATAATCATTTTATTTTGCTGTATCCCCAGATACTTGTAAAACTCATTCATTCCCAATGCAGTGATGATCTCTCTTGATGCAGTCTCTTGCTCTGTGCTGTCTGTGAATTTTCCCCTTTGAACTTTGTATTTTGTATTTTTCTATGCTAAACTGCATGCCTATATCACTTGAGAATCATCACTAGAGAATATTAGCTTCTTCAGACCCTGTAGTGAGCCAGAGTATAGTTTCATGTCATCCATGTATGCCAAAGGAGTGATCACACACTTCTCTTGACCTTTCAGTTCAAATCCCAGTTTGGTGATGTCCAATAAATATGACAGGGGGTTAATGGCCAGGCAGAACCAAAACGGACTGAGGCTATCTTCTTGAAATATTCCCCGCTTAATCTTCAAAATCTTTGAGACTACTCTCTCGTTCTCTGAATGCATGTGTATTCTCGTACACAAGTGGTTCATTACAGACTTGAGGAATTCCACAATCATAGGGTTTACACCATATATTCTAAGGACATGGATGAGCCAATCGTGAGGGACCATGTCGAATGCTTTTTTATAATCAATAAAACAAGTATACAGGTTACGCTTTTTCCGCATGCCTGAGACATGATAACACTGTCTATTATTAACTGTTCTCTACTTCCCAATGAGCCCTTGCAGCTGCCTCTTTGGGTCTTCGATATGATGTTATTTTGTGCACAATGTTGTGCGATGATCGTATGTAGACAGCCTGTCATGATCTTGTATAATGCATTAAGGCATGTGATTGGTCGGTAATTCCCTGGATGTGTAGTGTCATTTGTTTTTGGTTTTAAATATGTACCACCTTCACTCAAGATGTCTGAAGTTTCTTCCGGATTTTTCAGGTAATGATTCACAAGTGTCAAGATCTTTTCATGGAGATATGTGAATCTCTTGAACCAGATGTTATGAAGCCCATCAGGACCAGGGCATTTCCAGTTATCCAGTTTACGAATAATAAGCTGCGCCCGTAAGATATCCATAGAAATTTCACTGGTTTCCATGTGTCTGATAGTAGCAGTAGGGTTCGTAACATCAGTCATCCATGATGTGTTGTCTTGAAAGGAGCCTTCTGTTGACCATACTCTCCCCCAGAATTGTTCTACAGCTGACTTCCCTCGAAGCTCAATGCTTTGAATTTCTCCGTTCAATTTCCTATAAAACACTTTTTGGTTTCTATTGAAAGTTTGGTTATCATTTTTCCTCTTTAAACTCTTATTATAGCGTCTCTTTTCTTGGCTGTAAAGGCTAAGTTTTTGTTTCAAAGTATCTATATATTCTAGGATATACTCATTTTCAGGATTCTACGCTGCGTGTTTGCGATGCATTCTCATAATTTTTTATGATTTTCTCTTCATCTTTTTGCCTTTATTTCCCCTCAGATAGGCTTCCAGAACCGCTATATCTGATCTGAGCAGCTTAATTCTCCTCTCCAGCCTTATCTTCCAGGGTGGTTCATGCAGTTGTCGGTGCCCTTGTTCTCGACTTTCAATCATTTTCGCACCATTTGCCTTTACAATTGCCATGCAATAAATGGTTGAATCAATTTGGCCGTGTATTATATTCTTTACTTGTTCCATTTCAGTGGGGAGTATATTTTTATTTGCCAATTTTATCAATTGTGCCAATTTCTTGAACTGTGTAGTCTTGGTATTCTTGGACTTGTTTGATATGCAATGCATATCATCATCATCATCATCATCATCACTATAATCCTATATCATCATCATCATCATCATCATCACCGCTATTATCATCACCATCATCATCACTGCTATTATCATCACCATCATCATACTATATTATCATCATCATCATCATTACTATTATTATCATCATCATCAGTATTATTATATTATTATTATTATTATTATCATCGTTATCATCATCATTGTTATTATCATTATTATTATCATTAATTATTATTATTATCATTATTAGTATTATTATTATCATTATTAGTATTATAATTATCATTATTATTATTATTTGCCCTGGAATATAGGCTAACGTCAACAAAGCCTTTGACGCCAGGCTACGCGAACGGGTGGGCGGGCGAAGGGGGCGGTGCAAGAGGGCGAATTCCAGGCGGCGTTGACGCGGCTGAATAATTGCACACGTTTTTCGCGACTTAACGAGTGCATCTATAAGTGAAGGCGGCGGCCGCGGCGCGGCGCGGCGCGGCGCGCGCGACAGTAAAAGCTAATGGAATGAGTAACGAAGCCGTAAAGCAAGAAGCGCCGACCTGCATAATGCAGGCGGTCTTGCAACTTTTTGGCGCCCCGTAGTCGTTGCTGCTCTGATGGACAGCGCCACAAAAATGATCCTCATAATGTAGGAAAAAGTTAGGCAGTCATAAGAGCATTAAATAATAAATAAATTAAAATACTTTTAAATGGATTTTAAGAAATAGCAAGTATAATTAGATGGAACAGACAATTCACAAAAGACATTGGAAAATAAAGTAAGAAAAGACAGAATCACAAAAGTGCACGAAACAACATTGGTAGAATTTCCACATTACAAGTGAATTTCCACATTACATTTACTACGTCAAATCCAAAAATAAAATTCTATAAAGACACCGGGAAAAGTAGAGGAGAAAAGAGAATCTGAAGGAGAGAGGAGGAGGAGAGGAGGAACAAGGAGAAGGAGACGAGATGAACTAGGTGTGCTACAAAATGGCACAGACTTTCTCGCAGAAAAGTTTTCTTATTTCCTTGGTGTGCACTGGTACTGCAGTGTGGTCCCTCCTTCTTGCCTGCTTCCATCTATTGCTGCCAAAAGAATTTCTTTTTTAATTTTCGCAACTTTTCGGTTTCCAAATAGTGGAACCTAAATAATACTTTGATTATATTAAAGAAGGCGTTCTAAATAGTAATTTTTATTGAAAAAATTGAAGCCATTTTTAAGAAAATGGCGATTAAGCATTACTGTAAATGCGAAATTTCAACCTTTTTTCACAGGAACCTATTGAGTTTTCGAAAAACTTAATTTGAAGTAATGTGAAGAATTTTTGCTCATAAATGCATTAATGTATACAAATCGATAGAAATGTGCATATTAACGGCGAGAGACATATTTTTGAAAAAAATACGTCCAAATGAAGTTTACGTCGCCTAACGAAATTTTTGAGAAAATAGCGTCTGAAAATGCGGAATTAGAGCTCATTTTTAAAGAAAAAAGTTGAGTTTTCGAGAAACTTTATCTGAGTTACTTAAAGCACATGTACTCATAAATCTAATAAACGGAAGCAATAGCCTCTAGTGTAAATATTTCCGACGTGAGAGACAAGTAAAAAAAATTTGTAATTTTTGAAAATACAAGAAATAGAGTAATATTTTCATAAAAATAGAGCAATTATGCCATCTTATACAGTGCATTTAACACTATCCATACCAAGAGTTTAAAGAAAAAATTTGAAGCGGTTTATGAGATAATTTTGTTTCGGTTTCTTTTTAAAACTGCAAATATTGCATGCACTATTGAACGAAAACTACTAAAATTCTCAAAAAATCTACATGACATTAATGAAAGAGATATTTATGGAAAACAATTTCCATTTGTAGGAAAAATCTCTATCTTCAATTTTATAGTTGTAGGAAGACCAAGTCCAAGCTCCTTCTAGAGGCAGACGGGTAGAGGTTTCTTCAATTTGTAGGAGATCGTACGTGTAGTTTAGACGCTAGGTTTCTTTACAGACGAACATACAGACATTTTGAAAAAAACTTTTTCGGTATCAGGGGACCCCAAAACGTTTGTTTCTATTGAAATCTGGAAATCGATTTTCCGCAGTATTACATATCTTTCTCTATATTACGTATATTACTCCGTATGTATACGAGAACGTAAAAACGAGAATTCACATTGTTCGGAAAATGGTCTACATTGGCTAAATAATCAGCTAAATTAGGTCTCCTTGTAAACAAAATCCAATAACAACATTCTTGCGTTGGTGAGGAAGTGGTAATTAAAAAGTGATGAATTTGGCATGGGTAATTGTTCTCAGATTGATTTATATTATTCAACATGAATGATCTTAATTCTTGCACATTTTGGCTGAAATTTCGCGATTAAAAAAGTGAACATAATTGTTCAGCACTGTCCATCGATTTTCACGAGGCGAGAAGAGAGCGCACTTCGCAAGAGCTACCTCAATTCCTGAACGCCTCAAGTGGCCACGTGGCATCGCCACGGAGGGCGCGCGAAATTCCCTCAGTTGTCGGAACCGCTCAGTCGAGAGCCGGGATTGCACGACCTCAAGAAGGGAAACGGCAAATAGGAATGCATGGTGAACCTTAACCTTTAAGCATTCCCGCAAGGTTCTAATAACATTCCAGCTTTGTAAATACCTCGTTTAAGGGAAAACAGTGGTTTGGTTTGGTTTGGTTTTTTCGTGTTTCCGGGCGCGTCAACTGCTTTGGTCATTAGTCCCGTTAGTGTAGTGCATGTTTTTCTCCGGAGATGGCGGTGATCTTCCCCCGCTGGATGGCGAGATCCGGCGCCGACCTACCGTCGGCTAGTGGGGTTTCCCCCTAACCAGGACTCTCCCACCAGTGGGGCACCGCACCAGCCGGGACAAGCTCTAAGCACCCGACCGCTCTCCCGGAATATGTGGTAGTGTAGTGCATGTTAGTGTGTGTGTAAGGAGGAGAGGATAGGACAAGGAAGAGGAAGGTAAGATTGCGCGCGGTCCGTGGCCCGTTTGGTAGGGTACTGCTCCGGCATTCGCCTGATGTTGATCGGAGAAACCACGAAAAACTACCGATCAGAGCAGTCGGTCGCTAGAATTCTCCTCCAGGCAGCGACTGTATTCGACCTAGCTGAAAAGCTAGTGTCGAAAATCGCCGCCCAGGACTCGAACCTAGGACCTCCCGATCAGAGGCGCTGCAGTGGCATCAGTTGATGCACTGAGCTACCGTTCCCGGAGGAAAACAGTGTTGCAAAACCTTTCTAGGACGGAGTTGTTCGAAAGGCCATTATTTTTTAACAACAAAATTATAAACTTCCAAAATCCATCTCAGGTTTATTATGGGTCCGAAAATGAAATTATAAAAATCTAAGAAAATCTGTCGCATGGCGACACCTAGGAAGAGCAATCCCTTTGTCAATCGTCCACCGCTCCCGTATCCTTTATAAGGCCTCATTCACAATGCAATCTTCACGGTAACGTAAGGCCGTGAACTTAGCAGTAAAATTTTCACATAAAAACGAGCATTCACTTAGACGAACTAAAGTTTTGCTTGAACCAATCAGAATTCTACGTATTGATCGATTCGTTTCTAGCTTTTTCTTCAACTTTCCTATCGATTTAAGTCTTTGAATATGCGAGCGGCTGTTGTACCTATAAACTGGCAGCTGTTATTGAGTTTTATATCAAATCGGAATATTTTCAACGGCACGTGCAGATTTTATCCCGAGAAAGGCGTTTGTGGCTTCATTCCTTGAATGCAAAATGATATGAACAAGCAGCTATCTTGTATTGGAAATGAGAGATGATCCCTATCACTTTTTTCTGTACATTATAATCACGCCCGAGTTGTTTGACAACGTTCTAGAGTTATTTTATCCATGTGTGCAGAAGAGAAACATTCCCGAATTCCTCCCTTTAGCCACGTGCATTTTCACTAACTCTGGGGTGAATTTCTTAAATAAGTTAAGGGAGGTATCATTGTCATATCTTAGTTTCTTTTATAGTTCTGCTTTGTTGCGTCAATCTTCAAAATGATTATTATAACAATTTAATCAGTCACAAAACTACGTTTGTTCAATATGTCGAAGTCATAGCTTCCTTCATTTGAAATATTTTATCATTTTTTTAAAGCAAGCAAAGTGTCGATGTTACCCCAGAGGAGTCTAACATTGTCACTTCTATTTATTTCCAAATCTATAGCAATGTTTAAAAGGGGATAGGAAACAAAAACACACAAATGCATGAGAACAAATTTTATGATAATTAGGCTTTACCTAAAAATAAATTCTGCTTTTAAAATTTAGTCTAAAAAAGTTTTATTATCTATTTTACATTAGGATAAAATGTGATAGAGAAAAGTGCTTTTATATTTCGCCTGGTTAGCTCAGCAACATTATTGTGTTTTGGTGTAACACACTCATTCACGGCATTTAAAGCGAACCTACTAATTCCATACTGTTCTGTAGTTTTTTCTACTATTTACATTTTCCACTGCTTGGTGCATTTTAACTTTATCATAGATTTGTAAAGTTTGGATATTGAACTTTTTTTATTTGCTCACGTGACATTCTCTCTAAAAACAAGTCAGTGTACTAAATTAATGATGTTTTTCTCAAGTTACAGTGCTTATGACAACATCATAAAAGTAATTAGGTAACAAATGATATTAATCAATGGTTACAATTTATAAGTCATATGCTTTAGAAATGATATATAAACTTACAAATGTTAATTACTTCAATGTAAGAACTTCTCAAAGGAAATAAATGTGAAAGCGAGTATGACAATGTTACCCCGAGAGTAGTAACTGTTATTAATATATTGTGTCTTGTTTATAAATAATTTATAATTAAGCCAGAACATAACTTGCTTTGGATATGATGTATTTACTTATCTAGATCAGTTATTTCAACTTGATTAACCCACAATTAATGAAATTTTGATGACAATATTTAGCTGCGTTACAATCCAGCACACACACTGACTGTCATATTAGTTATAACTGTTACCAAATACAATCAACGATTTATATAATGTTTCTAAGAAAGGTAGCTAACTATGTGAACACAGACAGCAAATAAACGGTATAGCCGAATAAGGCGATGAAAAGTGTCCCCACACCAAATCGATAGTCGCGATGTTCGTTTAAAAGAATATGAAATGACGTAGATTCACAAAAAATCAGCCTTTTAGGACAATCTGTTGCTTGAAGGTATTTTTTTCAACGAATTTTGACAACAAATTCATATAGAAAGAAAATTTCATTGAAATTCATTTTTGACGTGATGACATTGAAAAGGGTTAACAAATATTTTTTCATATTTTTAAACAATGTGGACGGTAGTGAAAAAAATTAAACCAATTTTTTTAGTTAAACATTTGAAATTCGCGCCTAAATGTGATTGGAAAAACGGTGTAACCGATATTTAAACACAGATTTAAACACGACATATGAACTTGAAATCTTACAGGTGTTACATCGATTATGTAACACCTATAAGTATATTAAACATTCTTGGTGCTACACTACTATAAAATATTTGATGGGCTGTTAAATTTGATTTTGGAACATATGAGGTTTCATATTTTGTCAAGTTGTATCTTTTTTCATGTGGTATTGAAAAAGCTGTGCTTCTGATGAAAAACTTTTTTAAGACTTTAAAAATATATAAGTGTCTTAAGGGAAGAATTTGGAGGTCAAAAAAAATTGTTCGTGTATGTTCATACTTTGATTTAAATGATATTGTTCTAATAAATTGTTTTTGAAAGGTTATAATGGGAGAAATTATTGATCGGTACGCCCCACCCCAACATGTAATTCCATATTGGAGCCTAGAACAAATAAGTGCATGATAAACCTTAATTAATACTTTCCTAGGACATAGTTGACGGAGTAAATAAAATTTTTTTAGAGTGCTGTAGAGCTCTTTTTTTAAATTTTTTAACATGATCCCTCCATGACAGTTGACTATCAATAACTAATTCCAAGTACTTAATATTAAAAACTTGATCTAATTCGAGGCAATTGCAATAATTGTACTTAGCTTTTATAATCTAGTAATTTCATGAAATTTTAAGGGAGTGTTAAAGTTAACTTCACTCCTTAAACCAAATATCATAAACTTAGTTTCCCGGACAGCCAAGAGACAACTAGTGGTGCTACAACAGCACGTACTTTCTCGCCTTTAGTAACAGTTGTGCAATGCTATTTGTACCAACATTTCCGAATTCACACGTCATTTTTGTAAAGCTCGTACAACAAATCGTACAACAAATCGTACAACATTTAGTGAAACTAAATATTTTGAAGTAATTATCAACATAAATTTGACAATTATATCTGCTTTTCATACCGCTACATCGTGCCTCAAAAATAAGACATAATTCACAGGAATTCTGCTGCCGATTCGCGGGGCGGCGTGCCACTGTTTGATTCAAACTTACTATTCCCTGAAGGCTAGCAATTTTATTTCATATATTTTAAATAGGTTTTAAATAATTTCTATAAGATTAATGTGTAAATGTATAACAAAAGCTCAAATGTAAGAAACGAACAAGAAATGTGACATAATATGCAAATTGTAACTTACGAAGCATCCAACTGCCTGGAATTACGTTGACGAAGCGCAGAAAATTCGGAGCGGGGGACTATTATTATCACCAAATCACACAAAAAATACTCATAATTTCAAAACATTTAACATAACCTTCTTTGAAGATCTGGTTTGTAAACACATTTCATCAAAAAGTAATTGTCTTCACAATTATATTTGTAGGAAGACGCCGAATATGAAGCGCAGTAAATTCGGCGCGAACTATTATGTTTGTCGCCAAATTACACACTAATTACTCATATTTTCAAAACATTCAACTCGACCTTATTTGAATACCTATTTTTAATCAACACATTTCATTAAGTCAAAATTGTATCTTCACAGTTGTAGTTGTAGAAAGACAAATACAAATTCTTAATTTCTTAAAATTGTCGAAAAATCGGGCATTTCAACGAACATGAGACCCGGATCATTCTCTTAAGCGTTCTGTACGCTATCTAAGGTCTAAATTTAATCAAAACATTTTGTGCCATTTTTATGAAAAAATGGTTTACAGAAAATAAAATATTGCCCGTATTCTATACAAGATTCGCAAAAACTACTCATGTTTTAAACAAATTGAACGTCATTATTTTTCCATCGGTTTTTTATGTGACATTTTTTTGTTTTTATTTTGTTTCCATCTGATTTTACGTGACTTCAACCAGAGCGATTGGGAATATCAATTTTGCAGAAAATCGATTGAACGGTTTATCCGCTAGCGTTGTTCAGAGATGTACAATAGGGTTTTCGGTATTAAGGACGCACAAAAAACAGATTCTGTCTACACCACATGTTTAAGGATTTTTTTATAAATGTAGCATATGGATTTATCCACTTTTTCGTTGTCAGGGCCCTGTAAAGAGTTCTCTTTTTTTTGCCAAAAATTGGCCTTTTCTCGCGCAGCATTACACGTCTTTCTACCGCGGTAGTGAGAAAGTAATAGATAGTGCTTGCTTTATAAAATTTGAAGATGCCAGAACCCGCCCCAAATTAATTATTAATTTCATAGAAGTAGTTATATTGTGATTTTCAAAATTATAAATCGCACTTAATGACTAATAATAATAATAATAATAACCGTGGCAGAACTGGCTCTGCGTGAATACAATAAATAATAATAATAATAATAATAATAATAATAATAAAAGTTAATAATGATATTTAATCGGTTTTAGTAAAAATATTACATCCTTGGAAATGATACAGTTAAATGGAAAATTAAATAATTTTGAGTTTACGAAATTTGGTCGAATGAAAAATGAAAGTTGCCAAGTGTGTGTTTGTCCTTTCGTCGGTTTGCTTTTTACCTGTTTGGTTTCTGAGATACCGGAACGCCGTTCGGTCGCGTTCCGCCAGAAATCAAGTCCCGGTAATACGTAATGTGAGTTGCGGATCACATATGCGCCTGCTCATTTCTTCATTGCAAAATATCCAGAACTGAGAATGTTTCGTCTAAAATATGTTTAATAAAAATATTTTTGAAGGATATTTTTATTTTCCAACACTAGCAGCACATTTGCAGGCATTCGTGCCGTCAGCGTCCTATAAATCGCATAAAACTGTCATCTGTAGCGTCAGAGACTTGACTCCCTGCTCCTGAGTTGCAAGGTATGGGGATGAGGGAGCCAAATATAGGCTCCCGAACAAAGGCCACCCCTCACGGAAATCCCAGACGCCGGGCACAAAATGCGCGTCGGTGGCACTCGCTTCAAGACGAGTGCGTGGGGAGGCAGATGACGTAGGAGGTCATGTGATTCGGGCCTATATTAAGGTGCGTTGCACGACCATTCGGGGTTCGGTCGCCGGACGCCGAGGAGAGCGGACGCACCCGAGGAGCGCTCCGCCCGCCGAGGAGTTTCCTGCCGCCGAGGAAGAACAGCCCTTCTAAGGGCTAAAAGAGCAAAAGCGTAGCTTCGCCCTTCTAAGGGCGCTTCAGCTATCAAACAGCCCTTTTTAGGGCTAGCATTATAAAAGCTTCAAAGCTTTTATAAAGCGTTATGTCGTCGCCGGCGAGCTCGGCCGCGTCGACGCCTTTCGCCACCCCGTCTGCGGGTGGGAATGGTGCGCGTGGTCGGACCAGCGGGCGCACGACGGACCGAGGAACCGTCAAACGACGGGGCGGTTCCTCATCAACGGAGCGAATTTGTGTAAAGAGAACTCCTTCTGCCAACAGGAGGAGACCGCAGAGCGGAGAGGAGGGCGCAGGGCCCTCCACGTCGGCCGCCGCGCAGCCCGCCGCCGCATCGCCGCTTCCTGACGCGGCGCCCGCCGCAGCGGACGCCGCCGCCGGGACCACGCCGCCGGCCGCAGCCGCGGCCGCCACGACGCCTGACGCCGCACCCGGCGCAGCAGCAGCAGCAGAAGAGGAGGAGGAGGATGGCGAGTTCACGCTCGTCACCCGCCGACGCCGCCCACCCCCCATCTTTCTGTACGGGGTGGCGGACATCTTTGGTCTCCTCGAGGCCTTGCACGCGACCGGCGGCGAAGCCGCGATCACCGCAGAGGTGGCCGGCGACGCCGTAAAGGTTAAGTGTGAGAACCTGGAGGCGCACCGGGATGTGCTCGCCGCCCTGGAGCAGAAGTCTGTGGAGTACCACACGTACTCCACAGGAAATGAAAGTTCCTGCGGTATGTTTTGCGGGGCATACCGTTGGAACTTTCTTTCAGGCGCTCCATGATAACTTGGAACTTGTTGGGTTCCCAGGTGCGGAAGCTGGAGCGGATTTGCAGCCAGCGGCCGGGACGACGGGCAGACCACTGCCCTAGTGATCGCCACCCTGCGGGATACGGAGCGCCACCGGGCGCTTCGGGAGGTAACCTCCATACGTGGGCTCCGCGTCCGCGTGGAGGTGTATCGGCCACCGCGCGGGCCCACGCAGTGCCACAATTGCCTGGATTTCGGGCACGTGGCACGTAACTGCAAGCGCCGCACGCGCTGCAGGAACTGTGGAGACGCCCACGACGCCGCGCAGTGCCGCGGGCCTAAACCCCCTGCGGAGGAGCGTAACTGCTCCAACTGCCAAGGCGATAACCACGGCGCTAAGTACAAGGGTTGCCCCGAGTACAAGCGCCGCTGTTTCAGGGGTAACCAGGCCCAGCTGCAGCGTCACGAGCGGCAGCAGAGGGACCGCCAGCGGCGAGCGGGCATCGAGGAAAGGCGAGCGGCCGATGCGCGGTCGGAGGCGTCGCGTTCTCCCTCACGGGAGCGCGAACCTTCGCGCCGCCGCAACTCTACACCTCCGCCGCAGCCACCACCGCAGCCACCGCGGTCTCAGCGTTCGCAGAGACGCGAACGCCCACGAGCCCAGCGGCAGCAGCGACGCCAGGAGCGGACGTACGCGGACGCCCTGGTCCCACGCCCCGCCAACCCGGGAGCAGCCGCCGGCCGCAACGCGGCCCGCGAGGAGCGCGCCGCTCGCGTGGAGCGGCGAAGGAGGTCGGCGGAGGCGATCCCCGTCCCATCCTCCATGAGCGAGCAGGAGCGCGTGCTGCATCGCACCATTGATGATCTCGCCCGCAACGGGATCGACTTGGTGCGAGTGACGCAGGCGCTCATGCGAGCTGTGTCCGGCTGCGATCCGGCCGAGTGGCCGGCAACCATCCTCAAGGTGGTAGTGACACAATTACTTGTGCACTCACGAGGTAACGACGGCCGCTGCGGCGGAAGCGGCGGACGAGGCACGCTCTTCCTCGTCCTCGCCCCACCTCGTACCTCGGCCCCGTAAATAATGGCTGTTTCTCCTTCTTTTTATAGGAATAGCTGCACCGTTGCCTTTTGGAATTGCAACGGCATCTGCGCGCGTGTGAAGCAGTCCGAGCTGCACAGCTTTCTCGCTCGGCATAATATTTCTGTCATGATGCTGGGTGAAACATGGCTAAGCCCGCATCTCTCTCTTAATTTTCCAGGTTATATCTGCTACCGGAACGACAGAGCGGCGCAAGCAGAACATGACAGCCCCCACCAATAGAGGAGGCGGAACAGCAATATTAATAAGACGCAACATAAATCATTATGTTACAGTTCTCCGCAGCTGCAGCACGCCGAGGCCACTGCTGTTGTCGTGCAGACGGAACGCGGGCCGTTGCGAATTGTCTCTCTTTACGCTCGTCCTGACCGCTCCGCGGAAACGTGCGCCCAACTAGCTGCAGATATTGCTAAACTAGTCGAGGCGCACTCAACTCCAACAATTGTGGCTGGCGATTTTAATGCCAAACACACAGCCTGGAGTTCCGCATCACTTGCCCTCGCGGCCGTAAGCTGAAAGCAGTTGCCGACGCAAACGGCTGCGAGATCTTTGCTCCCGCCTCACCCACCTACTATCCTCACACGACGAATGGTAGGCCCGATGTTTTAGATATCGCGCTTTGCCATAAACTCCACTATTCACCTATTCTAACCACCACCTATGAACTCTCCTCAGATCATTTCCCAGTAATCGCAGAGATGAGACGCAGCGGCGCTGCACTGTCTATTGCACCTACGACGCAGAAGCGGCGCACTGATTGAAACAATTTCAGACGGAGCTGCAGCAGCGCATTCCAGAACGCAACCGCTCTTTCAGATCCGCAGCAGATAGAAGCTGGAGCAGCTAAATTTGCCGAAGCTGTGACCGACAGCCTAAACGCCGCAGCTGAGAAGCAACGCTCCTACAAGAAGGAGCAGCCATTAACCCCTTTTCTAATTAATTTAATTTCTAGGAAAAACAGAGCACGCAGAGTGTGGCAGAGCACGCGACACCCCGCTGATAAGCGAGAGCTAAATCGATTGAAGCGTAGAGTTGAAATCGAACTAGCCGAATTTCGCAATCAGAAGTGGGAAAACTCCTATCAGGCCTCAAACCTGAGGATAATTCATTATGGAAAATTACCCGCATGCTTTCTAGAAACCAGTAACGGTGCCGCCGCTGCAAATCAGCCCAGGAGAGTTCGCGGAGTCGAACGAGGCGAAAGCGGAACTCCTCGCTAATGCTTTAGAATCTCAGTTTCAGCCGGTAGAGGAGGCGCCGCCAATACCGCACGTTGTCGAAGTGCAACAAACGGTAATGGCGGCACTGCACGCGCCCGCCGACGAGCCGAGTTTACAGATGAAGCAGAAGTAAAGCGGCCATTGCAGAGCTGAAAGCTAAAAAGCTCCGGTCCAGACGGCATCAGTAACGACGTCCTTAAAAGCTGCCACAGCAAGCCATAATGTTTCTTGTCGCACTGTTTAATTCAATATTTATATTTCAGCACTTTCCGAGTCAGTGAAACATGCACATGTACTAACTTTTCACAAGCAGGGAAAAAATCCTAAACTGCCCGAGTCGTATAGGCCTATCAGCTTATTAAATACACTCGGAAAATTATGTGAAAAACTAATATTAAAAAGACTTTTAAAATATGTTACAGATAACTCATTAATGAATAAGGAGCAGTTTGGCTTTCGCGCAGGCCACAGCACAACACATCAGCTTGTGCGAATTACAGACCGCATAAGACGCAACTTCAACGAGAGCCGATTCACAGGCGGAGTGTTCCTCGACGTTGCCAGCGCTTTTGACAAAGTTTGGCACGTCGGTCTCCTGTACAAACTCCACTCCTTGAACCTCCTAGCTACCTAGTGCACCTTGTACACTCTTTCCTAGCAAACAGAACGTTCCAAGTGACGCTTCTGAATGCTAAATCTACCTGTCGCGCCATACGGGCCGGAGTGCCACAAGGGCGTGCTAGCTCCTACGCTCTTCAGCCTCTATGTGCGTGATATTCCCTTGCACCCTCAGACGGAACTCGCACTGTACGCTGACGATACGGCTGTAATAGCCACGTCGAGAAATATCGCGCTTCTCCAGAAGTATTTGGATCAACATCTACTTCAGATCCAGGAGTGGCTGAAACTGTGGCGGGTCAAAGTCAATGTGAGTAAGAGCACGGCCGTGCTCTTCACACGGCGACGGCGATTCGCGCAGCCGAAGCCGCTCGCGCTTAGTGGAGATGTAATTAACTGGGCCAAAAGTGTCAAATACCTAGGAGTGACATTAGACAGCTCACTCACTTTCAACCTGCACATAAATAACGTGCGGCAGAAAGCGCGGCAGACCAGAGGCCGCTTGCGATGCTTATTTAACAAGCGGAGCAAACTGTCAACAACTGCCTACGCTTTATAAAGCAGTTATAAGGCCACAAATGGACTACGCATGCCTAGCTGGACGATTGCAGAATATCAATTAAATAAACTGCAGTAGTTCAAAATGATGCCTTAGGACGCCCTCTGCGCCCTATAAACACTTAATTCAAAATTTGCATCGCGATCTTTCAATGCCACTGCTAAAAGAGCATCTTAAATATTAGTACAAAATTTTCAAAAGCCACTGACTCGAAAACACTCATTTCCGGGTCGCTCATACGAACCCGATCCACGGGCGAAGTATAAGCGCCAAAACAATTTCTGGAGTAAGAGAAATCTGAACAGCAAATGAGACTGAATATAAGCTTTGAATTTCAGCACACGCAATGCGCGCGCCAGTTGGCTAAAATCTAACCGATCTGTTTTCTTTTCATGTTGCAGGATTGACCATAGATGCCCGTAAGGGTAGGAATAGTCGACGCAGTGGCGTGAACGTCATTACTTACGTGCGTTCACAAAACTGCACAAGTATTTCGACATTCGGGGGTAACGTTTCTGGTTTCCTGGCGGCAAAACACCGCAAAACTTGTCCGGCCAAGTCTGGCGCGGAAGTGCTGAAGTCACTTCGAGGTTCGGACACGGTGAAGTATGCCTTATACTTCAGGGCAGATGGTCTGCCGAGGCACATGAGGTGCCCAGCTGCGAATCGGCCGAGTAGTACGCAGGCGCGCCAAGGCGCGCGTTGGGAGACGGGGGCTGCGGCAGGTAGCTCCGACAAACGCCTTAGAGTGAGGATTTAGTTCCTGTACATAATGTATTGTAAATAAGTTGTAAATACCCTCTCGTGTCTGTTTCTTTATAGTGTAGATCCCTACCCACGACGTTACACATCCCTTCTTCGCGCATTCCACAAAGAGAAGATTTTCGCATGGTTATTCCGTGCCCTAAGAGTCTGTTTTCGCTTTCGGACGCGTAAACGCTCGCCGAGGGCGCTCGTTCCACAGACGAGATAAAGGAGGGGCGTTGGCAGGCGCGCGCCGCCCGCTCCGCTGCGCTGCGGAATCGCGATCCCTCAAGAGCCAAGTTGCTGCAACTGCCGGGCGCTGCGCTGCGAGCGGAGGGCCGTTGTAACCGAGACTCCCGGGGCGGCGCGGCGGCGATGCGCCTTTGACGGTCGCTCGAGCGGAAGCGGAAGCGGGGTCGGGGGGTCGGGTGGGGGGCAGCTCCTGCGGCGAACGCCTTCGCCTGCCAGCCGCGCTGCACCGCCGACGTCAGCGCCTCTGGATAAACGCCACCAGTACAGACGTTCGGTTCCGGTAAAAGAATCGATTCCGAAGTCGATCTCAGAGTCGCAAAGTTGATCGAATTGAAAGAAAAGAATCGATTCTCTAAGGATACTTATGAAGACACTCAACGAAAGTTATGATACAGGAACCGACCATTTCTACACGTTTTTGTTTTTTTATATAACGGTAAACATGACCAAAACCTAATTCAAATATGAGAATGACTTTTGATGATTAATAAAGATTTATAATAAAATTTATTACAAAAGAAATATATATATATATATATATATATATATATATATAATATAAATCAGAACATCAAAAACATTAAAAATGCAGTAAAAGATCAGGAGTAAGTAAAAATTTTAAAAAGAATCGAAGGTGTTCATTTAATTCGATTTAGGCCTTTTGGAATCGATTTCAGCAAGAATCGGAAACAAAGCAATCAAATACTGATTCCAATGCAATCGAAAGGAAGGAATCTATTCCGGAATCGAATTGCCACCAGTTTTGCTGCTGCTTGCCACTGCAGTGCCACGAGAGGTCATTGGGTACAATTCCTCCTGACGAATTTTCGAATCCACATGGCAGCCAGGTAGAATTCAACCTCTAGCTGGAGACTTCTTTGATTGGTGGTTTTTCAAGTTTCCTCTTGTCAATTTCAGGCCTGTGCAGTATCTTAACAAACCAAGAACCATGGACCGGGCACGATGTTTCCTTCCTCAACCTTGACCGCTCTTCTCTTTACAAATTATTACTTATGAACTTATCTGATGCTATATTTTTGGTTCATACATTACCTCCTTTGTTCTTTTCGTTCATAATTATTTTCTTTTATATTTCTTTTTTCTTTAGTTTCATAATTTGGAACACTACGGACCACATTGTTGGCAAAAATGAACAAAAATGAACGTACTTCCTGTTCGCCTTTCTCTCGTTTTTGTCATATTTTGTTTATCTAAGGTTGAGGTATACAAATACCCCGCGCGAGTAAATGATTGATTAATTTATTTATTCATGTTTCTGGGCGCGTTAACTGCTCTGGTCATTAGTCCCGTTAGTGTAGTGCATGTTTTTTTCTCGGGAGATGGCGGTGATCTTCCCCCGCTGGATGGCGAGATCCGGCACCGACCTACCGTCGGCTAGTGGGGTTTCCCCCTAACCAGGACTCACCCACCAGCGGGGCACCGCCCCAGCCGGGACAAGCTCTAAGGTCCCGACTGGTCTCCCGGAATATGTGGTAGTGTAGTGCCTGTTAGTGTACGTGTGTGTGTAAGGGGAGAGGATAGGACAAGGAAGAGGAAGGACAGATCGCGCGCGGTCCGTTTGGTAGGGTACTGCTCCGGCATTCGCCTGGTGGTGATCGGAGAAACCACGGAAAATACCGATCAGAGCAGCCGGCCGCTAGAATTCTCCTCCAGACAGCGACTGAATTCGACCTAGCTGAAAAGCTAGTGTCGAAAATCCTGCCGCCGTCAGGACTCGAACCTAGGACCGCCCGGTCAGAGGCGCTGCAGTGACCTCAGTTGATGCACTGAGCTACCGCTACTGGTACACGAGAAAATGAGCATTTATTGTTTCCGCAAGTAACGGAATGTAAATCATTTACAATGCAAATAATTCATCAGTCGTATTCATTTCCAAGTATGATATAGTGATACTAGAGCACCGTCGCGAGATAATAGGGCAAGAGAGCGCGTTGCTTCCGTTATAACATGAGGCCGTTTTTCAGAGCGCTCTAGCGCCTTCAAGATTTTTTGGAAAATTAAAAGTTGATATTGCATTTTATAAAGAATTTTGTCTGTTTTAATTTTGTGTATGTAGATAATATCTATTACACTCAGTTGTCGAGATATAAGCAAAATCTTGAAGAAAAAAAAGAAAGCAAAATGTTTAGAGTATTTTGCAATTTCACTTGCCAGCACCCCGAAATCTTACAGTACACGCAAGAACATACTTCGTTTTTCTTTTTGAACTGGCACTTTTTGGGCAATAGGTGATTGAATGCCTAAAGTGTAAACAGGATCTCCCAACAAAATAATGATGCTATGAATGTATTTGCTGAATTGAAGAAGCTTGCTTAAAAAGATGACGTAGTTTGTTTCACATTGAAGTTTCTTGAATTTTAAATTGAAAATTGCAAAAAATATTTTTTTCAAACATGTCTCATACCTTCAATATTAAAACCAATTTTTAAATATTAACCTTAAAAAAACATTTTACAAAATTTTTTTTTTTTTTTTTTTTTTCAACAAGGAATTTGGCCTTTATATAAAAACAATCATTCGTTTAATACAATATGAGCTATTATATTACCACCTTTCAGTATTTATTTTAGCATCCATTCTCCATTTCTCTCAACATTCGTTTATCGGCTTTTTAATATTAAAATATTCCTTTTTATTCGATTATTTACATCAATATAAAAATCTGTGACGATATCTGATGTTCGTACATCATGTTTTGAAGAGAAGTACTTCTCTTACCGAAGAAACTAGACAGTTATTCCTAGAATAACAGGAAAGACACTGAGCCTCGTGGAGCAATCTGTTTTATTGCTGCTAGAGATTAAATATTGCGAGGTGCGTGTTTCGTGCACTTGTGGCGCGGACCAGAAAAGTTGGCTTGAAACGTTTTCAAACTTTAAAATATTGGACTTGCCGAATTGTACGAGTAAAATAAATATAACTGGAGTTACTATAGAATGGCACAGACTTTCTCGTAGCAAAGGTTTCTAATTTTCTTGGTGTGGACTGGCTTTAAGGTCCTCCATTCTCTGGCCAGGTGCCGTACATACTTATCGAAAGTACATTTTCGTGACATTTTCTCAACTTTTGAGTTTATGAATAGTAGGACTGAAATATGACCTCAAGAATATTAAAGAACAGTAAAACCTCATTCAAAATAGAAGTTTTCATTGAACATTTTGAAGCCGTCTTTAAGAAAATGGCGATTAAGCATTACTGTAAATGCGAAATTTGAAGCTCTTTTTCAGAGAAATGTATTGAGTTTTCGAAAAACTTTGAAGCACATCCACTAACAACTCATTTGAAGCACATCCACTCACAAATGTAGTAATGTATACAAATAGATGGAAATGTGCTTATAACGGCATGAGAGATATTTACAAAAAAATGACATTTGAGTAATTTTTGAAAAAACAAAATAATACACTGAAATGAACTTTACATCACATTAAACAGGACAAATTAACACTATCCATTGGAAAAATTTCAAGAAAAAATTTGAAGCCATTTTTTGAGAAAATGGCGATTGAACTTTTCTGAAAATGCGAAATTTTGAACACATTTTAACAGTTGAGTTGTTGTTGAGTTTTCAAGAAACTTTATATGACATTATTTAAATCACATGTACTCATAAACCTAATGGAAATTGCCTACAATGTACATATTACCGACAGACAAGTCAAAAAATTATTTTTGTATTTTTTGCAAAACCAAAAGAATAGAGGAATATATCGTTTATGTCATGGTATTGGGTGCAGTCGGCAGTACCCTTACCTAACATTTCAAGAAAGAGTTTTTGTTGGAGTTTTTGCAGGAAAGTACTAAAATATTTAACAAAGTCACACAACTTTAATGAAAGAACTACACTTATGGAGAACAAATTTTCTTTGAAGGAAAAATCTCTATCTTTAATTTTATAGTCGGTGGAAGACGCCGAAAAAATTCAAACTTTCGCAATTTTCGAAAATTCAGAATTAACAGTGGAAAGCGG
The DNA here is from genome assembly GCA_964035755.1 of Teleogryllus oceanicus. Lineage (NCBI taxonomy): Eukaryota > Metazoa > Arthropoda > Insecta > Orthoptera > Gryllidae > Teleogryllus > Teleogryllus oceanicus. Next base: position 14,547,893 of record CAXIVR010000005.1, read on the forward strand.
ACCTATGTATGTAGGTAGGTACTTTGGCATGACAGCTCTTCAAAAGCTAAGACCTATCGGCAGCGTCCCGACCTTGCGACGATGGGTTGAGGGGTACGTATGGTTAGCACATAGCATTCCCTACGCCCACTTCTCAACCTGAGAAATGAGCTTCCTCATCGGCACACACAAACGGATAATGGGACATTGCAAGGAAAGCGCACAGTTAATTTTTGCCCTGACCGGGAATCGAACTCATGGTTGCGCTGTGAAAAATGAGCACGCTAACAAACGAGCCACCATGAGCGTAGCTCTGTGAATATAAAATTCAAAAGTTATTTCTCAGTGAATGAAAGAAAACCTTTATCCCGTACTTCACACACTTTATCCCGCAACTCTACTCTACCTACATTTACTTCATTTCTTCTATACCACCATGAACTCTCCGCATGCAGCCGGCGCGCTGGTTGCTAACATTGATGCGAGTCTCATGAGCTACTTAGCTCCCCTGCGGACAGAAAGAGAGCGGTGGGCGTGGCGGCGGGGCGGGGCGTGGGTGGTGAGAGTACAGGGCCATTCCGCGTCTCCCCTTTGAGAGGGGAGATAGTTCGTCCTAACGGCTGCGCCTACTCAATGTCAGCGGCGCCCAACCCTTAAGGGCCTCCGCAGACAGGCGCCGCGCTTCCTGCCGGGGTTCGGAGGGGGCGGCGGCGAATAACCGTTGCAGCTAATGGCGCGGACGGCGGCGCCGCGACGCGCGGGACCAGCCTCCGAAATGGAAGAAGTCTGGCCCGGCTCGACCCTGCCCCGCCACGTACGGACAACCCGCCTTGCCCCGCTCCGCTTCACCCCGCTCCGCTTCACCCCGCTACGCTTCACCCCGCTCCGCTTCGCCCCGCTCCGCTTCGCCCCGCTCCGCCCCGCTCCGCTTCGTCCCCCTTCCGCTTCGCCCCGCTCCGCTTCACCCCAATATGCCATGCCACCCCACGCACTGCCCCCTCAGGCACCGCCACGCCCCGTCCCACCAGGACTCGTCTCGCTACACTGCATCATCCCACGCTACATCCGTTTTTCTTCACCCCGCTCCTTCCATCTCTCTAACACACAGCTCGGGAGATTGATCGGGAACTTTGAGCTTGTCCCGTATGGGGCGGTGCCCCGTTGGTGAGATACCTGGTCGGGGAAAACTCCGCTAGCCGATGGTAGGTCGCCACCGGATCTCACCATTCAGCCAGGGAAGATCACTGCCACCTCCCAAGCATGCACTACACTTACGGAACTAATTACCTCAGCAGTTGACGCGCCCGGAATCATCAAACAATCAATCACCCCGCTCCGCTACGCCCCGCTCCTATTCGCTTCTCATTCCCATCCAAACTACTCCGAACTACGGTCCCACCCCGCCTTGCCCTGCACCACCCCTACCAGTTCCGCTCTGGTCCATTTACAATGACCGTCTCACCCCGCTCCGTCTCGTCCTGTTTCGCTCTGCCCAGCTCCTGCTCCTCTCCTCACTGTTGCCGTCTCTAACTCGTCCTCGACTCCCCCCTACCTCCACACCCTCATTCACTGGGCCGTTTGCGCTGCACAAGAAAGCGAAATGACCTCCCGCCCACGCTTTGTACGAATGGGGCGGGGCGGGGCGAGATGGGGAGGGGTGGCGGAGGAAGTGTAAGGCGTGTAATGCTGTGCGAATACCGCTGCTCTTCGCCGGAGCAGCATTTAAAGTTGAGCAGAGTTCGTAAATTGCGCTGTCGCATAACTTCTATTTTGCTCTATAATAGGCTTGTCGGGCGTATGCAGCCCGCAAGGAACACAGGGCGAATTTATTACTCCGCAGCGGAGGGGCGCGTTTGCACTGGCGATGCCCAAGCCGGGCTACTTGGGACATCTTTCGCCGAACGCGTCCGTCTCATCACACTTTCTCTTTTCAGGCTCTTCGCAAGTTTGTAATGCTAAAGGAATCGCCCGTCACATTATGACATTTTATACATGTTTGGGGCTCTCTGTTGGATGGATAAAATATACCAATATAAAATAACAAATCAATTTTTGTGTACAAATTATGTTTTCTTCACATTACTGCTAGAGATGGAAAAATGTCTTTTAAATAAAAAAAAAAAAACATGGTGTGCGAAGTCCACTCGTGGACTTACTGTGATCTTCGCGCGCTATGATAACTTTTCAGACGTCTTCCCATATTTTGGGAGCGGTAGCTCAGTCCCTCAACAGATGTCACTGCAGCGCCTCTGACCGGGAGGTCCTAGGTTCCCACTCCCCACGGCGGCAGGACTTTCGACCTTTTCAGCTAGGTCGAATTCAGTCGCTGTCTGAAGGAGAATTCTATCAGCCGGATGCCGGAGCAATATCCTACCAAACGGGCAACGGACCGCGCGCGATCTTTCCTTCCTCTTCCTTGTCCCATCCTCTCCCCTTACACACATACTTACACTAACATGCACTACACTACCACATATCCCGGGAGACCGGTCGGGAGCTTAGAGCTTGTCCCGGCTGAGGCGGTGCCCCGCTGGTGCGAGAATCCTGGTTAGGGGGAAACCCCACTAGCCGACGGTAGGTCGGCGCCGGATCTCGCCATCCGGCGGGGGAATGATCACCGCCATCTCCCTAGAAAAAACATGCACTTCACTAATGGGACTAATGACCAGAGCAGTTGACGCGCCCGGAAACATGAATAAAATCAATCAATCAATCCCATAATTTGGCATGAAATCGTCCATAGGATGTCCTCGTTGATGTTCGTGATTTTGCCTAATGTTAGATTAGGTTTTCAAATGTTCCCGGAGTATTGTAAATTATTTAGTTCCTTTATAAAATGAAGAAATTGGAACCCACTTAATTCATGAGCGCGAGTTGCCTCGCTGGGCTTTGGTTGGTTGGTTGATTGATTGATTGATTGATTGATCGTGTTTGCGGGCGCGTCAACAGCTTAGGTAATTACTCTCGTTAGAGTAGTGCATGTTTTTTTCCTCGCAAGAGGCCGTGATCTTGCCCCGCTGGTTGGCGTGATCCGGCGCCGACCTGCCGTCAGCTAGCGGGGTTTTCCCCCAACCAAGACTCTCCCACCAGCAGGGCACCGCACCAGCCGGGACAAGCTCCCGATCGGTCTCCCGGAATATGTGGTAGTGTAGTGTATGGTAGTGTGAGTAAGGGAACACGATAGGACAAGCAAGAGGTAGGAAAGATCGCGCGCGGTCCTTGATCCTATTGTTAGGGTACTGCTCCGGCATTCGCCTGGCGTTGATCGGAGAAACTACGGAAAACTTCCGATTAGAAAAACTGGCCGCTAGAATTCTCCTCCAGTCAGCGACTGAATTCAACCTAGCTGAATAGCTAGTGTCGAAAATCCTGCCGTGCCGTCGGGACTCGAACCTAGGACCTCGCAGTCAGAGGCGCTGCACTGACATCAGTTGATGCACTGAGCTACCGCTCCCGGTCTGTACTTCGGATGAAACACCTACGCACGACTGTCTACCTTCAGATCAACTTATTAAAAATCCTCATTATCTACGGATCTATTCTAATAGCGTTTTTCATTCGCCGCACTGGTAAGCACTCAGGACAGCTTTCATGTTCCATTCGACCACTAGGGCGCACCAGTGCAAAGAAGCGCATGTTCCATTCGCACATCGACACGGACCCAGGGCGCACTCGGGGCGCCCTAAACTGCACTGACGATCGCGTCAGTGCAGTCTAGTGCACCGGGCCATTGTGAGGTTAGGTACGGAAGTTATCCATTCTTATTTAGATTCGTGGTGAAATTGTGAAGGCAATTTAGGATCGTGTCACGCAGGGATACTTCCAATGATGGAGTATATTATGTTTTGCAAGAAATGTCTTAAAATAATTTTTGTGATTTACACGAAGCTCGGAAAATCAGATTGTGTTTTCCGAAAATTTAATCTTTAATAACTTCATGTTAACTAATACAGTGCTATTTAAAAACTAAAGTGTTTTAGGTACGTCTCAATTTCGAAACGCTAATAAAGTGAAAATAAAAATAGTGACCCTTACAGAATCATTCAAATATATATGCCAAAAAATGTTTCTCACACGCCCATACATATACCAGCGTAAATATTCATGTTAATATTTTTATTGTTTTTAGAAATCAAACAATTCTGCAGAAGCCTTTTGGTTCAAAATCTTGTGTACTATATTGATCACTGGCAAATCTCGATAACTGAAATTTCGACTCATTTGCATTTGAAGTTTTCGTAGTTTTTAAATAAAGAAATCACACGTTAATAATTTATGAATTAAGATGTAAGAATTACCAAAAGACTCCAGAAAAATTATAACAACGATCATAATTCAAAATTATTATTTTTCGAGTTCCATCAGTGTGACTGACCAAGAACAGCTATCTATAATCTCACTGCGTAGCGCACACGCACTGACTCTGTTCCGGAATCCGTCTCATTCGTAGCTGCCCTTCACGCGTGTGGGGCAGCACTGTTGCGGAGCGATGACGTTTTTGCACTAGGGTGGGTTTCAGTGCAACGAATGGAAAACGCTATAAAATAAATCCCTTTCCAACACGGAGTTTATGTAATTTAAATTCAAAATTACAAATGAAAAATTGAGAGGTTGGCTGAAAAAAGGACATAACTCGAATTATGGCGTTTATGCGTTAAACGTTTCGAAACGTTCTTTACGTGACTTTCCAGCACCCCTCCATATAGGACTGCGCTAATCCAAATAGATAGCGTCGGAGAGGCTTTTGAAATACTGATTTGTGCCCTTTTTACCTTGCATAGAGGTAACATCGTTACCTCTACGAGCTTGCACAATTTCGTTTCCCGGTGTTCAGAACATCAACAGGATGTATGTGGATAAAGAAGATGTGAATTTGTCCTATATATCTATTTTTCATCGAATAATAGTGGGTTTAAGCATCCAGATGATAGTGTTACATCTTCAGAAACGTATTTACACAGTATTGAAGATAAAAATAAAGGACGAAAGAGGAAAACACTTCCGCAAATGAGAAAACAAAAATTAAAGAAAAGGGCCGAAATAACAGCAAAAACTACATCACCAGTTCAGTAAAAATCGTAAGTACAAACTTACAATGATTTGTCACTCTACGATTAACAGACGAATGTTTATGTTAAGATATATTTAACACCGCATTGATGACAACGATTGTTATACAAGGTTGAGGTTGTGGCAATTTACTTTTATTTGCTTAGTAGCTATTCATTTATTTAGTCAAAAACTGTATGTGACGTAAAGGGGAGAAAATCATCTGCCCACGCTCTCTTGAGTTTCAGAATCCCGTCCCAACAATTTAACTATTAACAGTTGAAAGACGAAAAATATTATTCATAATAACAATAATAATAATAAATTTAAAAAAGCGAGAGATTACTTGAAAGGGACACCTATCAAAAATAACCTCTACGAACTACATTTCTGAAATTGATATATGCATGCAGACTTGCATTGAAGGAAACATTTATTTATTTTAAAGCTTGTTTACAAGCTTGTTTACAATGTACAACATTTTCATATTGATGTAAATCCATATATTTCACCTTTTTAGTTCATTTTGTGAGCTTAATCAGTTTCTAGTACGATTTTTCATGTTCTATGTATTTTTTTTTATTTTATGAAAGAAATGCAGGCCGACCTGGATGGCCGAGGTGGCTAGAGCGAGTACCGACTCAGCGCTTCGGTCCGAAGGGTCGCGGGTTCGAGTCCCGCCTTGGGCATGATTGTTTGTCCCTTGTCTTTGTATGTATGTGTTGTCGCGGAGGGCCTCGCGTTCTGCTGACCCCAGATCAGAGGAGCCCGCAAGTGTGTTGGTGTCTAGTGTATGGTCGAATATGCATCCCATCGGGACGCAAAGGGTAACCGGCGGTCGGCTGGATAGAAACCCTAGAAAGAAGAAGAAAGAAATGCAGCATGTACACAGTTTTTCTGGATTCTCTCGAAACTGTTTTTTCTGAATTACACCCTAGTTCCATCCACCCCCTTAATTACAAATTATAATATAAACTAGAATGATATCTTTGACTTCTCACTTCATACAATACAAAGCTGACGAAATTAATTACAAGTTATCCCCTTCTCTCTCATTGAACTAATTGTGGTATCCCCAATCAGAGAACGAGACGGAGTTACGCTCCGCCGCACCGCTAGTGGAGGGGCGCAGCCCCTCCCCTCTCCCTTCACCAGGCGGGGAGGTATAAAGGCTTGGCCGGGAGCAGGGCGCTCCCGTTCAGTTACCGCTTAGCATAAGCTACCACCGCCGCACTTGCTACACGCCCTATGGAGGCGTAACCTGCGGCGCACTACAAGGAGACTCAGGCTGCCCCGGCGCTTGCTACAGTCACAGGCCGTGACGTATCCGCCGGGCGACCTGCACCGACCTCGGGGGCTACTGCCGCCCCTCGCTATACGCCCTATGGAGGCGTAACCGGTTGCGTGCTACAACGTGACTCACGGCTGCCGCCGACGCTCGCTAGCGTCACAAGTCGTGGCGTATCAGCCAGGCGATCAACGCCGACCTCGGTGGCCCTGCCGCCTCTCGCTACACTTCTAACCGCGGCGTCACCGCCGCGCGGTACTTCGGAGACTAGAGGCTACTGCGGCCACTATCAACAACTCTTATCGCCCTGCAGGCGATAAGGCTCGGCAAGGCAAGAAGGCCGTTAAGAAGCATTGTACATATTTGTGATGTTGTTCTGTGTATTTATTATTGGGTGAAAGTAAATGGTTATAAAACATTGACTGTTTATATTACCTTGCAATCCTGCAAATACAACACTAATACTGCCTAAAGTCTCTGAAATAACTTTCGTACCGATTTGTTTGCTTACATGTGCCCTGTTCGGCGGCCATCAAGAGCATGAAGCTATGAATACATGGAGGTGACGTTACCAACTTCTTCTGTGTTCAGCAAGTGAAGCCAGTCCACCATATTGGTGGGTCTAAAACCTGTCTGTCCAATCAATACCTTCTGTTACTACAGGCCTAACAATATGTCTTGGTGTGCTAGAGAAGCTGGAAAATTTGATGGAACCGCAAACCCGCAAACGCACACACGATAAAGAAGTTCTATGAAAATCGTGTTCTTGAAAATGAGTCAAACATAACCTGTTGTAATTGCCAGGTTATGAATTGTCTCTTCGTAGAATGCTCTCCGCTTTGAATCTGCAAGAAATCTGCAAGAAAAATTCAGGAAAATTAACTAATAACTTACAAAGTTACTAAATGTTCAAAATGACATTGAGTAGCGGTGATCTTCCCCCACTGGATGACGAGATCCGGCGCCGACCTACCGTCGGCTAGTGGGGCTTCCCCCTTACCAGGACTCTCCCACCAGCGGGGCACCGCCCCAGCCAGGACAAGCTCTCAGCTCCCGACCGGTTTCCCGGAATATGTGGTAGTGTAGTGCATGTTAGTGTGAGTGTGTGTGTAAGGGGAGAGGATAGGACAAGGAAGAGGAAGGACAGATCGCCCGCAGTCCGTGGCCCGTTTGTTAAGGTCCGCATTCGCCTGGTGTTGATCGGAGAAACCACGGAAAACTACCGACCAGAGCAGCCGGCCGCTAAAGTTCTCCTCCAGACAGCGACTGAATTCGACCTAGCTGAAAAGCTAGTGTCGTAAATCCTGCCACCGTCAGGACTCGAACCTAGGACCTCCCGGTCAGAGGCGCTGCAGTGACATCAGTTGATGCACTGAGCTACCGCTGCCGGTTTGAGAAGCCAAGATCTCGCGCCATATCATTACGTTCTTCTTGATTAAGCAACTGGGGTGTGTTCTGTCTTCTTTGCGGAAAACAGTAACGTCCATTTCACTATCACAGCAGTCTGGTTAATTTGAAGATGATGTAGATGCTAGGTCATTTCGGGGGTTTGGTATAGGAATGTCCGGGTCATGTGGTACGAGTTTAATGGCTGACGGAATATTCGGGTAAACTATTTATTTTACACTTTTCTTACTTTGTCCGTACACTTTTACCATGCAAAAGTAACTGTCGTTTACATGATTATTCTATTCTCTCCACATCATTGGAATACCAAAAGATTAAAGTTTCTGCTTCCGTTAATACTATTTTCTCAAATTTGCAATACGTGTGTCAAACACTGTGTGGAACCCAAGATTTATCTTGTTCCCCTAACTTAATGCCGAAGTTATAGTAATAAGCTTTACTTACAAACGATGTTCTCCCTTCGGAGTTTTGGTGTAAATGAGCTACTTATATAGCAAACACAGTTCAGATCACTTTCACATCTTCTAGATGATTTCGCCGTTCTTTGAAACACTTTTCCAACCAATTATATTACAACCTTTGTAACAACAAGTTCTTATTAATCCCAGAGAACAACTAAGTGACAAACTGGGGCTAGAGAATGTTCAAGAATCTGGATCAAGAATCAACTTGTCAACCGTATCTATTGGCTTCTACATAATAATTCGCAAGTTATTGTAATATATTGCCCGTGTTCATTTGAAATGTAATAAATTTTACAGAAACTGTAGGCGATGTGAATAAACTGAATCCACCTATCTAATCAGGTTAGAATCACGTCTCATCTTCACCCTGCTTTTATTCAAACTCAGCGAATCGTCGCCGTGAGTAACATATGACATAGCGAGTACTAATTTGAAATACGAAAACCGGAAAATTTTGCGTGATAGAATAAAATCTAAAATTATACACGTAATCATGAAGAAAAACTGATTCATAATCATCCATTTTCATCAGAAGCGGCATATGGTCACAGTCCTGTGAATAATTGATTTTTCTACTTTTTGTTCATTTATTTTAACCCAGATTTTCTCCCAGTAGGGTTCACTCTAAAATTGCAAAACTTTGGATAGTGGTCGGATTATCTGTTCAGAAATGAGGTTTTCAAGATTCTACCGCCTGAACTTTGTTGCTTTAAAAATGTGCAAAAAAGTACCGGATAATTTTACATTATTACCATTATTAATAAAGAAGGTTATTCAGTTTATTCTCTACATATAAAATAAGAAAAATTAAGTAAATTTACTCCCTTCTAATCTTCATCACAAGAAAGCATGACTCCCCACTACGCAAATTTGAAAAAGTCGTGTGACGAACCGAAATATTGTGTTCTAAATATGCACAACGTTTTCACGATACATCAGCATAATGAATTGTTTCTTTATTCACCAATTCTCGGGACAAAATCTGTACTTTAGAATGTTTTCATACGTAAAACATCGGACGAATTGGAAAGAACGTTTAATATAATCAAATAAAATTACTCTAACAAAAAAAATGTAAGCTAATGTGTTGAACAAATGAAACTTGCATTAATCACTCATTTACATGAACAATACAATTAACGACAAAACAATAAACTATACTAATATTTACAGCAAATATTCCCACCCCGTTACAGGCCTTTGATGCTTTCTTTACACTAATAACACCGTTTTAGTTTTCAGTTTATTACATAAATGTCTAGATAACTTCTCTTTTCTATTCTCAGTTGATATCAGTTCATGTATTACACAAACTTTCTTCTCACATTATCATAACATCTGCACTCAATTTAAGTCGTCAAAGTTCCTGTCTGACTTCTTTTTGTCGAATATATTTTATTACATCACTCCCCTTACTATTAAACCATTGGCTTTCTTTCTGAAGATATAGGCAAAAACGACCTCTCTCAAACTTTGTTTCTTATATCCTCTCCTTTTTTCCAAAGCCCCCTGTCTCCATTTTTTCATTTTCTTGCCGATCAATGTCCAAAGGGTTTACGCATACATGTAATATGATTTATTACAGTAGGAAGTCTTCAATTCTTATTTTCAAAGGGAGCCAGTACTAACGCAGTTACTATTGCTGTTACTATAGTGGTTAATATTGCTACTATAGATGTCGTCGCTCTAAACTACTAATAATGAAATGGTATATTGCTGAACATTAATCCAGGAGAGATCATGAATTTAGTTTCCTCTGTTGTCATTACAAAAGATCAATTTGCAATTTGCCTTAGTTTAAAAGAAACATATTACAAATAAAAAGTACATTTAACAGAGCAGGATATTCGGGTGGAGTACGGCGAGTGCGGGGCGAGAGGGAATCAAGGCGTCTTCGGCAAGGAAAGGACACTTTGGACATCCCGTGATTCAAGATCCTTGCATCATGAGATAGCTCAAGAATAATATCCTGTATGTTCTCGGCCAGAGAAAGGCATAATTTGATATTACAGCCGGTAACTTTGCCAAAATCGTTTGTATTCACCAAAGAGTCACGGACAATTTTAAGTTTATTCGATACACAGTTCAGTAGAGTCAGTACCCTTCTATTGTCTTTAACAGAAGGTATTGAAAGAGCTGGAATGACGAGGTATTCGCGGCACAGACGTTACTGACATCTATCGGCGAGCACAGGAACCTCTTGGAGGAACTGGATCTCAAGCCGAGCGCTTTGTAACATCAGAAAGTTTTGCGTCACTGTTGTATAATACTGTATATGATTTTTTTACCACTTCGTATTATACTTTTAATTCCAGCCATTGTTTCCTCTGTTTACTTTAAGATAAGACAATGGTACAGAAAAGAGGGCTATGGTTCGAAAAATCACTGAAAAATTCTAAAATTATTCCGATTAATGAGATACAGATTATTAAACGAATTTCCAAAGTTAGAAAAATGCGTTTTTATTTGGTAGAAGAATAAATAACAATGCAATTAAAATAAAATTTATAAAAGTAGAATTAAAATGTGTTTTCCCAAATTTCCGTGTATTTTTCGGGATATTTCGTCAACTACAGAAATACACACAACGTTGGTACCGCGTTCACACCACTGAGCAAATTCCTATTATCATTACAATCTGCATGTGGAACTCGTGTCTATAATAACTATAACAAGCCTGTGACGGGTAACGTAAACGACTCCGTTGTTATTTGATTGAGGGCCGGATAATTAGCTCCCCCTATTAACAATAACCTCTAAGAGCAAACGGCGCCTCTGCTTGGTTGCGCGTCCTCATTCCGCCCTCAGCTCCGCCCTCGCCCCGCCCTCGCCCCGCCATCGCGCGCCGCCTGTCGCCCGCCCATTTGCAAGTTTATCGAAAAGACGCGGCGACGAGCAAATTGCGCATTAATTGCGTTAGCGTCCCACCCCCGCCCCGCGCCCCGCCCCGCCCCGCGCCACCTCCCGCCCCGCGCCCCCTCCCGCCCCACTGCCAGTGCCGTTCAATAGCGCAGATATTGGCGGAAGGGGCGGGGAAGGAGACGCCGACGGCGAGGACGATGCAAGAGGCGCAGGCGAGGCGGTGGAGGGGAGGAAGCGCCGGGGGCAGGAGGCGAGGAAGAAGCGGGTGCGAGTAGGAAGCGGAGGCAGAGATGAGGATGGAGGCAGAGGTGAGGAGAGGAAAGGAAGGAGGAGGGGCAAGGGGGAACGATGGGGGCGTGTCGGAGGCGAGGAGGTGGAGGGAAGAATGGATGAGGAGGCGGAGGGGGAAGGAGGTGGTGACAGTCGGCGTCTTAAAGAGCCTGAGGAAGGGAGGCAATGGGGCTCCCTGTTCATGATCGGGATTCAAAGAAATCAAGTGACTGTAGCTTCAACTTTAAGATATTTATATGAGTGTTGTTTTCCGGGCTAATAGGTTTCAAATACGGACTTTTCATTTTCAGCAACAGATAACCAAAATGAGCCGGGCCTCGAGCGAAACGACCCGAAAGAATTATGTCGAAATCTCTGGAAATGTCTTTTCCACGACCATTCACAATTGAACAAATAATATTGAAGAATCAGTGTGCAGGGACATTTAATCCAACGGTGTTTTAACATAATAGTTTGTCTACCTTACGTACATGACGCATCTCAGACACCTATTTCATAAACACTTCTTGAAAAGTCAAAATATGCAACCCGAACAAAACCACTACTAAAATTAAAATGTTTTAGTCAAAACGCAGAAAAATAAACGAATGTATCATTTGCTTCACACCGGCGTCAAAGATTGCAATGCACATTTTACATTGTTTTTGCTTCATAAAAAAGTTATTAGGAGGCGAATCGTAGGCGAAGGAGACGATGAGAGCAAACGACGTGGGGTAGATGCTTGTGCTGCTGAAGGATCAGCTGCTGCTCTCGGGGAGACGCCGCGGAGTGGTTGAGGGGCGGATGTGGAGAGGCAGATGTAGAGAGGTGGTTGCGAAATGAATGTGAAAGAGTGGATATGGAGAGGCCGATGTAGAGAGGTGGTCGTGAAATAAATGTCAAGGAGTGGATATGGAGGGGATGATGTAGGGTGGAGGGGGGATGATGAGGGGATGTTGGAGCGTATGTAGAGGGCGATGTAGAGGGCGTATGTAGAGGGCGATGTAGAGGGTGTAGAGGGGTGTATGTAGAGGGGTGTAGGTAGAGGTGTATGTAGAGGGATGAGGGTAGTAGAGGTGATGTAGAGGGTGATGTAGAGGGGTGTATGTAGAGGGTGTATGTAGAGGGGTGTATGTAGAGGGGTGTATGTAGAGGGTGTATGTAGAGGGGGTGTATGTAGAGGTGTATGTAGAGGGGTGTATGTAGAGGGGTGTATGTAGAGGGGTGTATGTAGAGGGGTGTAGGTGTAGAGGGTGATGAGAGGGTGTATGTAGAGGGTGATGAGAGGGGTGATGTAGAGGGTGTATGTAGAGGGTGTAGAGGGGTGTATGTAGAGGGTGTATGTAGAGGGTGTTGTAGAGGGTGTATGTAGAGGGTGTATGTAGAGGTAGAGGGTGATGTAGAGGGGTGTATGTAGAGGGTGATGTAGAGGGTGTATGTAGAGGGTGATGAGAGGGGTGTATGTAGAGGGTGTATGTAGAGGATGGGTATGTAGAGGGTGAGGTAGAGGGTGTATGTAGAGGGTGTATGAGGTGTAGAGGGGTGTATGTAGAGGGTGTGAGTGTAGAGGGGTGTATGTAGAGGGGTGTATGTAGAGGGTGTATGTAGAGGGTGTATGTAGAGGGGTGTATGTAGAGGGGTGTATGTAGAGGGGTGTATGTAGAGGGGTGTATGTAGAGGGGTGTATGTAGAGGGGCGTATGTAGAGGGGCGGATGTAGAGGGGCGGATGTAGAGGGGCGGATGTAGAGGGGTGGATGTGGAGGGGTGGATGTGGAGGGGTGGATGTGGAGGGGTGGATGTGGAGGGGTGGATGTGGAGGGGTGGATGTGGAGGGGTGGATGTGGAGGGGTGGATGTGGAGGGGTGGATGTGGAGGGGTGGATGTGGAGGGGGGGATGTGGAAAAATGAATGTGCATGGGTGACTTTGGAACGATGAAAACAGGGTGTAGATGCGGAAGCGGGATGTCAGTGTGTACTTGATGAAAGTTTCGAATCAGAAATTATCGTCTAACATATGGAGAAGATATCCTGTATACAAGTGGCTCGTAAATCGACCTCGTGTTAAATTACGTAAGAAATTGCATTAGCACAGCAACTACCCAGACACGTAAACACATGCCCCATTTTGTGTTTAGTTCTAAATACGCAGTCGAGAACAGGCATTCATGTACTATTCACATGACTCCTTTCGTTTGAATCAAATAATATTGTGTACTATTAGTAATATTACATGATTTCTGTCATTTGATTCTCATTTGATTTGATCATGAGGCTTAAAATAAACGTACTGAAGATGGATGGGAATGGTATGGTGTGAATCACTAGGGTGAAAAATTAATTTGAAAATCAATGAGCAAAGTGGTTTGTTTACGTGAAACAGAAAAAACGCCCACACCTACCCCTCACTCTCATGTATAGCGCAGCGCGGCGCCGCGAGAAAGGGCTGCGGGCCCCACGTATCGAGTCTAGAAGGGCTTCACTGCGATTCAGTGCTGGTGACCCAAATACTCGGCGCGCCTGCGATTTACATCGGTTTTGCATTTCCAATGAATGGGCGATATTTTCAACTGCCCGTGTATATCGTTATGAGCATTGTCCCGAGTTTACAATAGCTCTCTGAACCTCGCCGCACGTATGGTCGAATAATATATGAAGCGGTTTCCATGTTGCTCTGGGAACAATAACTGCCAAGTTAAAGAGACGTGCACGTGATTCGCTAGCTGTAAACTTCAATGAGATCGCAATTTTTTAATTATTTTTTTTGTTTTCTTTTGATTCGAAATTACTGAAGTAACTCCTCCAAAGCTTTTGAATTTTACAATTAATCACTATTCATTTTAGATAGTACTGAGTTAGTAATCATCTTATTAGAAATTATCGGAAGGTGTGCTGTACTGTTAGTTTTCCAAGTGCAATCCGTTTTGAGGAACTTGTTTCAGAGTAAAAGTCGCCTGAAAAAAATGTATCAAAGAACTAATATTGTATTGAAGTAATTATCAATAGCATCAAACAATCCACGTTGCTATTATATTATAAATGGTGTATTGCATAATGTAACAAAACGAAAACAACATTCTCAACATCAAATTCGACGTCCAATTCCCAGAAAAGAAAAGGAAATGGATGGATTTTTTTTTCGCAATCAATATTTACAATATGTTATTCTGATAGCAATGAGTAAAAATACAATAGAACATGTAAAAATAATATTCACGAATAATACTTTTGTAATAAAAAAGTAGAATTACAGACCCTTATTCCAAATCTAAATATATCTTCTACATCCTTTTGGGCTCGGGACTTGGTTCATCAAAGAATAAATGTTGTTGAAGCCCTCGTGAATTGAGACCATGCTTCTCTGACGTGAGACGGAAAAAATCTGAACTATGCGACTGTCAGCACTGTATTTTATACTTTTGAAAAGACCGAAGTTGTCATAATTCTCTGAATTTGGCTCTGTTACCCAAAATGTTTTACAAAACCTATTTCTATTTCCGAAGGCGTTACCGATTACGTGACAAACCCTTCCGTGGTTCTGGATTGTTAGAGAAGTTCGAATGCCCATGTGATGAATAAACAATTATATGTAAATAAACAGTTCGTGCACGCCCATGATAGTATATAAAAGTAAAAGCCATTCTTACGAAAGAGTCCACATTATCCACATTAGCCACCGGGGAGATTTTTACGAGACTTCCGGAGGCACGTGATGTTTTCACGAGCCAATAGATGAGGAAATAATTTTTATTTTACTTTGAATTGTAATACATTTAATATATTTTGTGATAAAGCAACAATATAATTCAGTATTATTTCGTCTTCAAAATGAATACGTTCACTCTCTTGCTGACTTCAATAAATTGGGAGTATTTTTTTCACAAGAGATGTAGGCTGAGTATCCAAACTTTCCATAAGACTGCAACGAATCCTCCAACCTATGGCAGGTTCTCCCAAATAAACGACTCCAATAACTCTACAAATACATGTTCTTTTCCTTGAAGGGTGTCCTCGCACGATCAATAATCTCGAGCGAAATTCCCATGTTCTTTGGGAGTCCGGCCGCTGTTGCACGCGATTCTTGCATGCATAAGATTGACTAAAAATCATGCAGACCGTTTTCCGTGGTTTCTCCGATCACGACCAGGCGAATGCCGGAACAGTATCCTATCAAACGGGCCACGGACCGCGCGCGATCTGTTCTTCCCATTCCTTGACCTATCCTCTCCCCTTACACACACACACTTACACTAACATGCACTTCACTACCACATATTCCGGGAGACCGGTCGGGCGCTTAGAGCTTGTCCCGGCTAGGGTGGTGTCCAGCTGGTGGGAGAGTCCTGGTTAGGGGGAAACCGCACTAGCCGACGGTAGGTCGGCGCCGGATCTCGCCATCCAGCGGGGGAAGATCACCGCCATCTCCCGAGAAAAAACATGCACTACACTAACGGGACTAATGACCAGAACAGTTGACGCGCCCGGAAACACGAAAAAATCAATCAATCAATCAATCAATGAATCATGCAGACCTAGTCTAACGGGGCAGATTCCCGTTCCCCAAGCGAACCTGTTGCTCCCGGAATCCCCTCAAAGCTCAGGCACCACCGCCATCGCCCCAACGATTTTGCCGCACAAAAAACCGGCCCCTCCCCCACCCGCGCCCACGGCGCTCGTTATAACTTTGGTAATTGCGCTTGTCGCAGAGGCGCATTTAAATATTGACGCGGCTCTCGAGCGCACGCGCGTAATTGCGACTTCTCCGCAGCTTATTGGTCTTCGGCTGCGGCTCAAGATCGCCGCCGGCTTTTTCATTTGAACCCTTTCGCAGATATGCGGTCGAGGGGCGGTCCTTTGCCTACTGCGGCTCGACCCTTCCTCGCCCCCGCCGTGCTTGTCCCAGCTCCCATCTTATGGTCCCCGCCACATACGGTAGAAAAACCAATACAAAAGTTCCGGTTGCTAATGTAAAAATCCTTTCCTTTCTGACTCTGTTTTAATTACGTCCTTGTATAGAAGACCAATGCTTCTGGATTATTGCTTATGGCAATGCTTCATTATTTAGTATTTGCACAATACAATAATGAAAAATAAGCATTTTGTATTATGCAGTACGATCATTTAAGAAACTTAATGTAACTTCATTTTCTGTGCACGTCTTCTAGAATTCAGTGGGAAACACAATTCTTCAAATTATCGTTTCCATGTTGTCGCGGCAGGAAGTAATAAGAGCCAAAATTTATTGCTTATTTATCCTTGAAAATAGATTTTATTACATGGGAGTTTTTTTGTTGTTTTTTTCCCTTTAAAATTCAAAATTTATTGCTTATTTATCCTTGAAAATAGATATTACATGGGAGTTTTTTTGTTTTTTTTCTCCCTTTCAAAATTCAAAATTTATTGCTTATTTATCCTTGAAAATAGATATTACATGGGAGTTTTTTTTCTCCCTTTCAAAATTCAAAATTTATGGGGTTTAAAATTTTTTAAAAAAAAAAAAAAAAAAAAAATTATTATTTTTTACATTTAATATTCAAAATTGGATTTTTTAAATAAATAATAAATAAATAAATAAATAAATAAAAAATAAATAAATAAATAAATAAATAAATAAATAAATAAATAAATAAATAAATAAATAAATAAATAAATAAATAATAATAAATAAATAAATAAATAAATAAATAAATAAATAAATAAATAAATAAATAAATAAATAAATAAATAAATAAATAAATAAATAAATAAATAAATAAATAAATAAATAAATAAATAAATAAATAAATAAATAAATAAATAAATAAATAAATAAATAAATAAATAAATAAATAAATAAATAAATAAATAAATAAATATGGTTGGTTCGAACTTGTTATCTTTCTATTGAAGTCACTCTTGAAATGCTTTGATATAAATTTATATCATTTGTATCTTAACTTTAAACAATTTGAAAGATACTTCGAACCCATTAACTATCTCCATTTTGTACCTTTACAATGACTATTTTATCCATGCCTTTCCGTGTGTAAGTAACCAGTGCTAAGCAAGAATATATTTAAATTTAATTAATCCCAGATGTCTATCGCCATGTGATTATCAAATTTACATTCCACTGTAATCACACTGTTCACCTTTTTGTTGTTAACGATAACATTTATTTTATGTCCATAGTGGATTGTGAACATCAATATATTTTAATATGATAATTGCAATCTTACGCACTTACGATAAATTTGAGAAATTTAAATGCATCTTAGCATAGTATTTTAATTTAAAGCATTTCAGACAATGAAATTATGTGCTAAGTTTGATAATTCAGAGATTATAAAAGGAAACTTGCCACCAAAATTTTAAATTTCATTTCGTTTTTATACAGGTGGGACATTTTATCTGAATAAAACACCACCGTCTTCATCTCAATTAAATTAACAAATATTTATGATATAATTTTATTGAGAAGTTCTTCGTTACCTCACAGCATTTTCTTGATGATTTCTCTTCTATAACGTTATCATCAGGCTGTGTTTAAAGAGAAAGGAAGTGCTTAGGATTTTTCTAAGTATTGCCGAAGAAAATATATAACTACTGTTTTCAGATTCACAAAAAAGTTGCGAAATTGGGAAGCGAATTAAGACAGCTTTTATTGCGCCCGACCGTAGCCGACCGTCAAAATTGTAGTGAACGCGCTATTTGCTAATGACAGCAGCGTGCCCATAACATTAGCTGATATATTTCTAATTGAATTTTAAAATATTTTATATCACGAAACTTATGAAATCGTTACGTTGGCCTTTGGTATGTTTACGTTACATCTTTATCAAATTTAAGATACTCGGAATGAAGACGGCCTCAGTAATTCTCTTCAGACATTGTAACACGAGTTAGAAGGAACAGTAGTGTAAAAGGTAGAGCTCTTTTAATGACAGGAATGTTGACAATACCATTTTAATAGTTGATAAAAATGAACTAGCCCTAGCAATACCAAGATATAAAAGGTCCCGTGCATTACCAAGTGTAACGTAGTGGGTTACCGTCGTCAATTATTTTCCCCTAGCAACTGAATATTATGATAACAGACTCTAAATAAATAAAAAAAGCAGTATAGTTTGCCTTCTACTATCTGGGCCTCAGCCAGCAAGTCAAATCTCCATAAAATTCAAATTTTCCCAAATACATTCCTTCGTACCATTACAAAAGCTCCCTGGTTTTTACGTAATTCCCAGTTACATAATGAACTCGGCATTACTCCGATCTCCGTCCATTTCTTCCTCCTATCCTCTCGCTCCTATCCTCCCCAGATTTTCAATTCCCCAGATTTCCTCAGCCGTACATTTTAAATCGGAAAACAAAATACTCACCACAATAGATTAAAGCGTAAACAACCGCGACAGTTCTTCGACCCTCGCTGATCATTATGTACCCGATGGGCTTCGCACATTTAATCTATATGAACGCAATGTAATTCATCTGTCAATAATGTTTCTTTAACAATCTTAACATAATTCAATATACCTCCAATGTATCGTACTCGGCTACTGAGGGCCTTCGAGCCAAACAGAAATAAATGAAAAAAAAAAGTATAGTTTGCGAGGTCGTGGAGAAAGATTCTCAGATACCTGGGAATGTTGATTTATGCAAAGGTATGCAGTTATACTAGATATTTTAGCAGTAATATCCTAAAAGTGGTTAAGAAGTAACTTAGAAGTGGTAAGACAGAAGACTTGAAAATAAATTGTTGTTTTTTACTATTTCGCTACTGTTTGAGCAGGGGCAGATAAGCAAAAAACAGAAGAGCTATGGGGCATAAAGGAACGCTTAAAACGACATCTTGTGGCAAAAGTTGTAAGTTGTCCAGTGTCCGCAGTCCTATTCCGCATATAATTATGTTGGAGTGTATTTGAGTGAATCAGTGCATAGAAAGAAAACAGTAATGAGTGAAGCCACGAATGGAAATTTTCGTTGGAGAGGACTGGCATTACTCTTACCCTATCCTCTTGCCAGCTGACATCTACCGCCTCCCAAATCACATTTTTTGACATTTTCTCAATTTTTCAGTTTCCTTATAATAGAACCCAAATATTACTTTAAGAATATTTTTTAAAAAAAGTAAAACCTCCTTCTAAATACCAATTTTCATGGAATAATTTTAAGCCTTTTTATGAAAATGGCGTTGAAGCGTTACTGAAAATGCGAAATTTGAAGTTCTTTTTCCCCAAAAACTTATTGAGCTTTCGAAAAACTTAATTTGAAATAATTTGAGGCACTTTAACTCACAAATGCAATAGTGTTTACAAATTGCTGGAAATGTGTACATTAACGGCGTGAGAGGTATTAAAAATTACATTAGTGTAATTTTTGAAAAAACAAAAGAATTCACCAAAATATATTTTGTATCATTTGACACAATGCAATTAGCAGTACATGTTTGGAATAATGAAAGAAAAAAATTTGAGCAATTTTTGAAAATATGGCGTTTGAGCGTTATGAAAATGCAGAATTTTGAGCTAATTTTCACAGAAAATTATTGAGTTTTCGAGAGACTGTATGACATTATTTAAGTTTACATATACTCAAATATCATAATGTAAACAAATTGCTGCTAGTGTAAATATTAACGACGCCAGACTAGCAAAAAATACATTTTTGTAATTAAAAAAAGCAACAATAAAGAATAGAGTAATATGACGTAAATGACATCTTAGCACTATTTCTACCAAAAGTTTAAATTTAAAAAATAAAGCGATTTTTGAAAAAATCTTGTTTTTGTAATTCAACTTCTATCACCGAATTATCGTGGTCTGCTGCCGTTAGAACGCACTGTTGACAAAGAAAATCAAATTGGCTGCCCATAGAGTAAGTATTCTTCATGTAAGGCTTCATGAAAGGTACATCGAAAATTTAAATATCTGCTTAAAATGTAAGGGGCTGCGATACCAACCAAATAAACCAGGTTGCAAAATAGAAATTTTGGTGAAAATCCTGCTTACGGTTTAGCCGCTAGATTGTTCACAGATGGACGTCAAAACATTTGTTTTGACAAATGTTTTGCCGTCAAAACATTTTTCGGTATCAAGGACCCAGAAAACGGATTCTGACTTCACGTGTTAGAGAAAATAATTTACTTCATATTGCGACAAGGTTTATTCACTATTTTGTTACCAGGGCTTGGCTCATAGTTTTTCTGTCGAAAATTCGCCGTTTTCTCCCCACATTAGACTACTTTCTCTGTACTGCATAAGCAGTAGCGAGAAAGTAAAAGAAGCCCACAACACCATTCCAAGTAGACAGAAATGCGAGTGAAACTAATTCACATTTATTGTACTGAGTCGTCAGGCGCAATGAAGGTTGAAGGGAAAAAATCGTTTCTTTCCGTGCAAGTGCTGATGTAAATATTAAAGGTAGACTAAACATTTAAATAATTTTAATTATTGCTTTTTCAAATATTGCCTTAAATGATTGTTTTTCATTGTTTATGTTTTTTGTTTTCGTGTCTTCTCTACCCTGACTTTAGTCAAAATAAATTCCTTCCCTGCATGCCTATTTTAGTAATAGTTAATGCTATTTTGCTTACCTATTTAAAATAAAATAAATGCCTGAACTTCCAGGATCTAATCATAATATATAATATACGCTACAAACAAAAAGGGATTATCAATTCATTTTCTTAGATTTCATTTAATTTAATTCCGTTTTCGCCGATTCCATCCAAGTCGGGCTTCGTAGTTTCAATTCAAATACAATTTCATATATTCAATTCAAATACAATTATATATATTATATTCAAATACATTACTTATATTCAAATACATTTTCTTAGATAAAAATTTTTTAATCAAATAAAATTCTTAATTCAAATAAAATTTCTTAGATTCAAATAAAATTTCTTAGATTCAAATAAAATTTCTTAGATTCAAATAAAATTTCTTAGATTCAAATAAAATTTCTTAGATTCAAATAAAATTTCTTAGTGAAACGCTCTCCGTTTGTGTCAAATTATTTCTGCAACCGGTTTCCGAATTTATATCATTTTTGGGCGCCAGGAAAGGGTTGCAATTTTAAATTTCCCGCAAACACATCTAAAGGGAAATAATTATCCTACTAGCTCTTCCGGTTGGATTCTTACGAAAATAATCGTCGCCGGTACTTACTTTCTTCCTAGCAAACGATCATTCGATCCTCCATACGCAAGAAGAGGTATCTGAAATTTGTTGGATTGCACAAGATGCTAAAGCAATGATAATCAGCTTTTCTTTTTCAGAATGAGAACGTTATAAGTTTATTTCTCGATTAATGGTTGTTAACATACAATGTCACCCTGATCATGACCGATCATAAAAATTGTCTATAGCGCTATTATTCTTACTATTTATAAATCCATGTGCTCTTGGACGATGAGGCCAGGAAGAATCCACCGCTCCGACCAATCTTCTCTCTTTATCTTGTTCTCGGTTCGCTGCCGGGTCAATGTCCTCCTCAACTTATTGTCTCACTTACTTCCCTATTCTTTGCCACGGATGGGCACTAACTCCAAGACTGTCACGTTCTACTTAATCCGTGATACACGAAAGTCTATTTCTTCTAATTAATTCCTCCAAGTTTCAACGCGATAAAACAAAGTTCATCCTCTAAACTACAAGATATGTCTCGAACCTCTCTTCCCTACTCTCACGTCTATTTTCTTCAAGTCCGATTTGCGCACTTCCGGTGCCAGAATTATTCAAAGTTCCAAATAGAATTACGCACACAATATATACGTCCTCACTGCTCAATTATTTCCCGCAAAATTCCACCAAGTCCCGCATCTATCATTTGCAATGACCTCTGCAGTACGTTGTGCACGGTACGCTGTCTAAAGCTCCACTCTCTCCTATTACAAAAAGTCAACCCTCGATAACTTCCATACATTCTTGTCTCTTGCTTTACCAAAACAATCTACAGTTTCCTTCTACGTCAGACCCTATTACTGGTTTACCACCAATCCTACATGCCCTTATATCACAATCTTCTGTCCGTTACTTGCCGCGCTATGTTTATTTACTTCCGCTTCCCTGGTTGCTAAGGAACGCCCTGCCGGCATGCCTATGCCCTCAACATTTACACTTTTTACAAAGAATTTAAAAATTCTTGTCCCAATTCCATCAAAATATTGTGCGACTGTTTGGTATGTCAATTTTTATATTCAAACAAAATTTCTTAATTCAAACAAAATTTCTTAGATTCAAACAAAATTTCTTAGATTCAAACAAAATTTCTTAGATTCAAACAAAATTTCTTAGATTCAAACAAAATTTCTTAGATTCAAACAAAATTTCTTAGATTCAAACAAAATTTCTTAGATTCAAACAAAATTTCTTAGATTCAAACAAAATTTCTTCTTCTGTGACCTTAAACTTCTCATCGAGGCAACCCAAAAATCAAATGTTCACGTCATTTACGGCTTCGTAGGGGCAATACAATTCGCTTAGCCAAGATATAACGCAAAAAATTATTAGTTGAGGATCGATTATGCTATAACTATCCAATTAAATTCATTGAGAAGCATTTAAAACAAAGATAAAAATATCATAAATGTGAAATAGTGGTAGATAAAAATTCCAATGAATCGTTCAGTAGTATTTTACTGCACCTACCTAGTACAACTAACGTAATTAAAAAAGAACAGTTAAATGTTAATAAAGTAAATGTAAAGAGTGCACATAAAATGAAAAACAAGAAAATTCGTGTAATGAATCACAAAGTTAAAGTCAATAAAATGAACTATGAAAATGTAGTATACCAGATGAAATGTAATGATTCTCCGCTTAATTACATTCTTCTTGCAAAAGAAACTTATGGGTATAAAAAAGTAAGAACAATATTCTTGACCATCCTCAGACCATCATCACGTTATAAGTTTTGAAAAATGTGTAATAGATCGTGAAAATAGAAAGTACTCGATATAGTCGGTTTATTAATACTTAAAATAATTTAATTTTCCTCACACTTCTTCCGAATACAGTACCCCCCTCCCCCGTACTTTCCAGGTGGACACTCTAAAGAGTGTACAAGGTCGCCTCCCACCCAACCTCGAAAACTGGTTTTTGTGCCAACGGGGTCACGTTCTTTTGTTAATACTGAATCGTATCTTACTTCGAGATATTTATATTATCAAACTGAATATCGTACACCAACCTGTCTTTCCCCTTTTGACCCTATTACTAACATTAGTAATGTCGAAATGATACAGTCATGGTAATTTTTTTTTTTCAGGTCTGATAGACCGCCTATACAAGATTTCGGCAGTGCAATTTTACGTGCTCAATATTATAGTTTTCCATGTGGAATCTGAAAAATTCTCTCTATACTCAGAAATAATTATGCTTACGTTGTAAATAACATATTCTATTATATTCTGCAACATTACACGGATACATCATACATCAGTTGTTACACAAAATCCCAAAATCGAAACGACATTTACAAAATATTACTCTCTCTCTCATTCAGGTTTTACATCTTGTATTTTTCTATCTCCCTCCCTGAATACAAGCATGGCCATTGACTTCTGTACAAATATTAACTTGATTCATAAAATTAAACAGAACTCGGTTTTCCTATATTACTTCATTTTTTTGGACAGGATTCCCCATTGTTTACTTTCATGTTGCAGCAAATCAGCACTCTTGACCGTCGCTCCCGGTTAGTTCCGTCCATCTTACTATTTTCCATACAAAATTTCCGTGTTTTATACGCGCACTCCCAATTCCAAATTTACTTCCGAAAATTGCCTAATAACTTTAGTTAAACATTTTCCATATTTTATCACGCAATCATCCGCGTTTACTACTACCGCGTAAAAATTACAAGTCCCGACTTTACTTCATTAATAAAGAACAAGTCACCCTGCCTCGTTTCTACATTCGAACATCGCCGGATCTATGGTTCGTCTCTCTCTTCATTCATCTTGAGCGCCTGTCAACTTTTTAGAATATTGCGCACTAGCACCCTAAAACTTTTCTACCGCGCATCTCATTCGATAACTCGAATATTATCTAATTTCCCATTGGTTTTTGTCGAAACATTTTATTAAATTATTTTCATTCCCTCCGCGGAATTTGCTCACGTATCCATTATGTTACTTAAATCTGTTTGTAATTATCGTTCCTTGTAATTATCGATTACAATATACGCGACCATGAACAATTATTTTTACAACAGAGGTAAGCGCAATGTTTTGAACTTTAGAGCACACTATTTTTACTATCTCGCTTTACTACGTACGTAGTACAAAAACTTGGTGAGGCGGGAATCGCCGATTTTTCGACAGAAAAAACTTACTGTGGAATCCTGGTAACAAAATTTACAGACGTTTACAGACAGACGGACAGACATTTTGCCTTCAATCGATTCTTTTGTATCAAAGATCCACAAAACATGAATTCTGACTTCACAACGTGTTAGAGGAAGTAATTTCTATATGCATATAGGTACATGATTTATTCATTTTTTTCGATACCAAAGCCCGACAATTAAAGTGTTTCTGTCAAAAAATCGCCGCTTTCAGGCACACGATTACAATACTTTTGCTTCTTACGAAATAAATGCGAGATAGTAAAAAAATCTCAAAAACGCCTTCAAATTTTTCCTTTGGAATTTTTTATGGATAGTACTAAATTCACTAAATGACATGAAAAACGTCACATTTACGTTATTTATTTATTTATTTATTTAAAAAAAAGTATATGTATGTTAGTAATTTTCCTTCTGAAACGGCCAATATAAAAATTCAACATCGAAAATCACCAGGTATTAAAGGAATCAGCAATAAGGTGCTTAAAAATCTCAACAATAACTCTGTAGCAGGTCTAACCGGAATATTTAATGATATCTTATGATTTATCTGTTTCTCTACTGCAAGGAAAACTGCAATAGTCCTTCCTTTTCGCGAACCAGGAAAAGATTGTTGATGGCCGGAACACTGAAGGTCAATAAGTTTCCTATCCTCAATTTCAAAAGTCTTTGAAAGGCTACTTCTAACAACCTTACAAATACGGAAGCAATATCAGATTCAATTTGATTTCAGTGCAAATCACTCCTGCACACAGCAGCTGTTATGGCTTGCTGAATACAATAGACAGAGCTTCCAAGAGAAAAAAACAGACTTTAGCCCTTTTCTGGATATTGCACAAGCACACCATAGGTTTTGGTTGCTAAAGTTAAAATAAAATAACTCGGAGTCCCCGAGTATATTCAGAATATCATTTGCGGAATAGCATTTTTATCACTAACAGAAAATTTTAGGTTAAAATTAATCACTAATTTTCTACTCCTCATGATATCACGTACTATTTTCGAAAATTCAGGGTTACCCGAGAAAATAGAACCTATGCTACCTTTCTAAGTGTATTTTACTTTATTCTTACAAGAAAGTTAAAGAAAAAAATTGGAGCAGTTATTGAGAAAATGTTGAAAATGTCCCAGGGGCTTCATGTAAAGTACCACCAAATTTTAAAGAACGTTTTTCAAAATTTCCAATCTTCGAATAGAGCCCAATTGACAGAGGTTTCTTCAATTTGGACAATATCCTACGCAAGGTTTAGGCGCTAATAGTGTTCACAGACGGACGGACGGACAAGCAGACAGACGGTTTGAAAAAAAAAAAACAACACTTTTGTGGTATTCACATCACGAGATATACGTACACGAGATATACGTACACGAGATATACGTACACGAGATATACGTACACGAGATATACGTACACGAGATATACGTACACGAGATATACGTACACGAGATATACGTACACGAGATATACGTACACGAGATATACGTACACGAGATATACGTATACGAGATATACGTACACGAGATATACGTACACGAGATATACGTACACGAGATATAAGTATACGAGAATGTAAAATTATAAATTGCCTTTACTTTAAGCATCAATTCCGCAAACCTTCTCGTTTTGTCAACAGAATGGAACATGATTTTTGAAGAAAAACTTGTTCATACAAATTATATTAAGGAAACGAGGTGGCTTACCAAATTGCGCAATTTCCTCCACACAGCTGTGTCGCATTTCAAATATCTGCTACCCTTGCACATAGAGATCCATGGGGTTGTTACTGAAGAGGGACATAGCTTATTAAAGAAAGGTTCATTCAGTGTACTGTCATTTTGAAATTAATATATGTAAAGGGAGATGTAGCAATATCTTATATTTTTAATAGAAAGTACACCGTTTTCATTTATTGTTCGTACAAAAGCAGAAGTGCTTACACATTATTTTTATATTTTGACACAAAATATTCACAATTAGCTCTGATATGTTCTTCGTACAACTTAATCCAATTCTCATCTCTTTGTGAGTTTTCCTGTTATGTACGTCAGGATACTTTTTTACGTTTTTGTGGGTTACTGGATGATAACTCGGCTATGAAAAATCGTATGATAATCATAATTCACAAATGTTGATATTTTATGAGGTACTTGCATCGACCATTTGAATCATGGAAAGCAATATATTCACAATCATGATGAACGCAAAATATGGCTCCATTCACTGTGAGGGTCAACTTATATTTCTCAAATACTTACTACTCGCGCAAATTTTCTTGAACGATGACCTTGCTTCCCTCTCCCTTGAGCAATAAACAGTTGAAGACAAAAGCTCGCAGCGAGCACTGATGACCACATTCCAAGCATTAAAACTTCTTTGGCGCGAAACAGAAGCTATTCAAATCTAGTTGCTTTCATTATCCAGAACTTCTGTTCAGCTTTATTACCATTATCTAAATAAATGGCTGATGCAGGTCCAAGTCCTTCAAGGGAGGCACATAAAACTTCTATGTAGTGTCTCCACTGTTGCCGACCCAGAGCGATGACCTAGCCGCACATGTAGCAGGTTGGTTTTGATTTTCCATATGCTGGCATTACTGTAAATACTCTGGCGACCGACTTGGTAACTAATACTCCCACTCCACCCGCATTTCTTCAATCCTTCGTTCAAGAAAAGTTGCGCGAGTAGTACCTCTGGCGGTTTCTCTTTAGGCAATTTAAATGATGACGTAGATATTATGGTGCATCTCTCGCAACCAGAATCACCACACGAACGATTTCAGTAATAAAATGATTCCAACTAATGCACACGAAATACAATTACTACGTATATTGAAATGATCTGAATATATTTAAAACAAACTACCTGGGTCGATGGGTTTTATAGAAATAATCACTATTGTATGCTAATAGATGATTATTCGATCTGCCATCTATACAGAGTGGTCGAGGAACCTGAAAAGCAAATATCTTTCTATCTTGCTACTTCATTGATAGAATTGGCTCAATGAAAATTATGTATTCATTTCACAAAAAACATGGAAATTTATTAAACAATTTAAAACAATTTCAGTATTGTATAACTTTACTCAATATAAAATTAAACGTTTGTCATGACAGTTCCAACCTTACGTCTTCGCGCGCTTTTGGACCATCTTTATACATCTCCGACGCCGCCGTCCTCAGGTCCAGACACTATCTTCTCTCCTCTTTTCTCGGAAGCACACTTCAACCACCGTTCATCAGATCAATAAACTATTTGCTGCTAGCATTCCAGTCCAATCACTGACAACTTCGCCCCAGCCCTCAATGTCCCTCCAACTCGTTCACATGAAATATTTTAAGCTCCACTGTCACACTTAGTGTTCAAATTTTGATATTCTCTCAATATCCATTCCCTAGTAGATGTTTACAAGTCCCCAAAGAAAACAAACTCCTAACATTAATTGGAGCACGATCCGTTCATGAGCACAGCATCAGTCAGAATGAATGTCTCTCGTATTCTTTCAGCCCTGCAAAGCTCGGTCCATTTTTCGATTGTTTATTTGCAGACAACATTTGATGTACTTTCGTACCTAGCCAATCTCTAAATTTCTTGCAAATCGAACTAGCCGTCTTCACGACTGTCACTGCTTTTTCGGCCAATCCCTGAATTCTATACAGAATTAACTAGCCGTCTCGGCGATTGTCACTGCATGAATATGTTGACCTTGACGACGGCTCGCTTACCGTTGCTATGCTAGCATATTCACATTATTTATCCCCTTTAATTGACACCATTTATAATAAATGTTGTACAATATTCAGGGACATATTGGTATGTCACAATATATAATATCACACTACGATGGCACTTACACCGCACTGTGCTATTCTCAAATATTCAATGGTTGCCGTGATCGACCTTGTGAAACAATAATTGTTTATTAACATTGTTATAGTAACCAATCTCAGCGTATTACACTTGCAAAGTCTTAAGCCAGCAAATACAAAATTTCATATTTTTGGTAATTTTTACGAACATTTGGAAAAACATTTTATAAGACAAAATATTTAGAGAACTGTTCAACTAACGCGACCGTTTCCTTTTGTTTTTGTGCAATAAATCCTTTTTATTCTCTGTCATTAAAAACACCTATATTTTACAGGTTTTTTTTTAATTTGTCGGATCCTACATATCTTGATTCAAATCAGGGTTTCAGAATATTACTGAGAATTGAATTCTTTTTCATTGTGGAGATTTTCGGGGGTAAATTTTCCATAGTTTTTGAGAAAATTTGGTTCGAATAATTCCGAAAATTCGACTTTTTTTAATTCTCATATACTGAAAAACTTATCGATTTTTCAAAAACCATCATTAGAGATACTTTGAAGCTTATGTGGTAACAAAGAATTGAACAATTAAACTAATCTATAATGTAAATTTTAACGACGTGGCAGATCTTTAATACATTGTGTAATTTTTGAACGAGTACTGGAAAGTGGGGTTAATAACATCTCCTAGAGTGGTACTTTTAGTAATATTTGTACAAAAAGTTCGGATAAAAAAATTGGAGCTGTTTTTTGTGAAAATCAATTTGTGAATGTTTCAATGTTTCCCGTGTTTTAATCGAGATTGTGCGACAAATTATTTTTTTGAAATCTACATGATAACGAAATGATTTCCAACTCATCTTCCAAGCAAAAGTTAAACATTTTTAACATTTTTAACTTTTAACACTTATGTTAAATCTGAAAATTGATTGATTGATTGATTGATTTGTGTTTCCGGGCGCGTCAACTGCTTCGGTCATTATTCCCGTTAGTTTAGTGCATGTTTTTTTCTCGGGATATGCGCGGTGATCTTCCCCCGTTGGATGGCGACATCCGGCGCCGACCTACCGCCGGCTAGTGGGGTTTCCCCCTAACCAGGACTCTCCCACCAGCGGAGCACCGCCCCAGCCGGGACAAGCTCTAAGCTCCCGACCGGTCTCCCGGAATATGTGGTAGTGTAGTGCATGTTAGTGTAAGTGTGTGTGTAAGGGGAGAGGATAGGACAAGGAACAGGAAGGACAGATCGCGCGCGGTCCGTGGCCCGTTTGATAGGGTACTGCTCCGGCATTCGCCTGGTGTTGATCGGAGAAACTACGGAAAACTACCAATCAGAGCAGCCGGCCACTAGAATTCTCCTCCAGACAGCAGCTGAATTCGACCTAGCTGAAAAGCTCGTGTCGAAAATCCTGCCGCCGTCAGGACTCGAACCAAAGACCTCCCGGTTAGAGGCGCTGCAGTGACATCAGTTGATGCACAGAGATACCGCTATCGGTTTAAATCTTAAAAGTTTAAACGATTCTAATTATATGTATTTTTTATATTTTGTAGATTATTTATGATGTATATTAGGTGTATACATTTATGTATAACTTAAACACACTCTGAATCTGAAATGAATTCCTCACATTGGAAAACATGTGCACAACACTCAACAAAATCTACAGCGAGAAAAAAGTATGTATGGTAATACGTACTTAGGTGCTGAAATTCTTTATTGAAATAATTTGAGCGTGTTCCACCCAAAGATATTGGACAGTATTACCGTTCCACGCAATGGTTTTGTATATTCCACAGAATAATGCGTAAGAGGTAAAACTTTCCAAAACGTGTGTAGTTATATCGCTTCGAAGAAGTTGTTGATATAGTTTATTCCATGGCTGGCAAGTGTATTTATCATGAACAGAAGGCCATGAAGTGTATTTAACAATTCTGTCATCAAAATAATACGTGACTATTTTAGATTATAAGCAATTGTCAAAACTCGCAACTTAATTTAGCACACTTTTTCTTGACAGGTGATACTTCACAAAGGGCAATAAGTCAAAATACGAATGTGAAGAAGGTACGAACGTGAAGAATAGTGAATTAACTGAAAAGAAGTAGACCACTCAATCTCAAAGGAACATCGTGAAGTTGAAAACAGATTCCATACTTTAAGGCGCACTTCTCCGCGAACCATTTCTGCTCCTCGATGAAATAATATAAGGGTAAGTCATGTAGAAAAAACTATTTTTGTCAACGCTTGCAACAAATTTATCTGATTTAATGTGTAAAGATGCCTAAACCAAACAGCTATCACTTTCTAAATTCACAACGAAAGGTAAGAATGCATGCAGAATGACTAAACACCGATGACAATAATAATTGTCAAAACGCGAGATCAAGAAGCAAATGCAGATACACCTTACGTAGCATTAATATGAAGTTTGGGCTAAGACAACGATAAATGAAATTATTTTTCAAATAATTTAGGATTTAGATTTATATGTAACGCGATCATCGACAATTTTATACGGAAAGTAAAGAATACGATATAATCTGATCATAGTTAATTTTGCAGGAAATGAAAAAGAGATCTTTGGCCAAATCTGGGCCATGAACAATGTAGAACGGTATTTTGATATAATGTATAGTTTATTAGGAACATATACCTCTATCATTCTCTAATACCTAGTAACGAACTATGATTATGGGATGTACAATGGATATACTAGTGTGCTATGATACATCTCCGAAATGATTAAAATAAAAAAATGTAGTTTCTAATTTTCTACCACAAATCTTTTTTAGAAACATAGATACACATTATTTAATGGCATTTGCAGTATTTTTAGTTCAATGAATAACCAATGACAGTCGCACCTCACTAAGATTTCATAACTCTAAACAAGCCCAACAGGGTTTCTTTACCATCTTTGTAGTTCCTTTACATCTTCCTGGTTGATTAACAAAAAGGACCTTATGTCACTAATTATAGATCAAATGGCACAAGAGTGTCTAAATTCCGTGGTGGTAGCAGAAATATTGAGGTTTGCCAGAATGTGAGATCGGGATAATCATCCAAAACATAGTTCCACAGTTATAACATTTATTACAACATGCCCAAAGTTAACTTTCGGGAAAACCACCAACCAACCCAAAACCATCTTCAGTGGGTCTCTAACATAAAGAAGGAAAAAATGAGATATTTAAATAAAAGGAACAAATAGGCTTGATTTGTATTCATTATTGAATTTATGAATGGAAGTACTTCAAATTATCTCAAACTTTTCGAAAACTCTATAGATTCCTGCGAAAAGTAGCTTTAAATTTCGCATTTACGGAAACGCTTAAACGGCATTTTCTTAAAAACAAAGGCTCCAAATTTTTCAATGAAAATAGCCGTTCATGACGACGTTTTACTCTTCTTTAATATTCTTAAAGTAATATTTCGGTTCTACTATTAGGAAGCCGAAAAATTGAGAAAATATCAAAATATGTTCATTGGGCGGCAATAGATGGTAGCTAGCAAGAGGATGGGGCAAGACCGTGAAGGCAGTACACATCAAGAAAATTAGAAAACTTTACTGCGAGAAAGTTTATGCCATTCTGGAGCACCACTAGTTTACAAATCACAAAAAGGCTGCACATTTTTTACGTGTAGTTTTTCCTCGAAGAGAGCAGAGGACGACCAGAATGGCGCAGGTTCTATTGTCGGCGAATTCTCTCTGTACTTTCAAGAATCAAATTGTAGATGCAAATTTTCAACTTTTTGATCGGGAAGGCTCAGTGTAGCTGTAAAGCAGGTGGTGTTAGAGTAACGTAAATGGCTCACTTTAAGAGCCTAAGTTCATATCCCTGAGCGGAGAGAAGGCTTCTTGGTTGGAATCAATTTTTGCAGATTCATGTAGTTTTGTACTATTGCAAAGCCGTTTCAAATAACGCGAGAGAATATGTGCTGTTTTAGCACTACTAGTTTCAAAGGCGACACAGACCTCATGTCGCTCTTTGATAGCTTTCTTGAATGGAGCGTAGACATCATCGCAAAATGAGATATCACAACTATTAGTTAATGATTTTAAAAACTTGCAGGAACGATTTTGATAAGACGTCTTCGAATATTCCTAAGCTTCTAAACACCAAAGCCGCCATCACACATTATTCTGTTCTTACTGTTTTGATACCATTAAATAATTTGTCATTACATTCGCAAACCGATAGTAGTGAAACTTTCAATTGTGAGACCCATACACAAGATTTTTATTACTTATATTGTCCAGTAAATTATGTATTCTGTTATTGATATTTGAGAAAATTTCGTACGGTGTGTTTACCGTAGAAAATCGCTTTCCGAAAAATTCCGAATTTACTGCTTTTGGAAGCCCAATTCACATATTCTACTCATAGGTGCACCGTATCACGCACTGCAGTAGTAATGTGTTGAATGGAAGAGGAGGAGGTTACGGAGATGAGGTCGTATTAAGACATTGCATTACGGCAGCCACATTGAGGGAAGAAAGAAAATCTTTGCGTCTAAAAGCGCGAAAACCGTAGCGCCTCGCCGGGGACTTTTCACTGCCTAATCCCCTTTCCCACTCAAAGCAGCTCAGTATATTTTAATTGAGCACCCTTAACAAGTAAAGAAACCGAGCGTTCCCAAAAACGATCATTTTCGACCTGGAATCTATTGCACCATCGTTTTAGAAATAACGATACCAGACAACCCGGACACGACCTGTTGGTGCAAAGGATTGGTACGTTGTATCCAATTACAGCTACAAATGACAGGGCTTTAGCCTAACATTACGAATCTCGCGTGAATGTTTTACACTCGTGTTATGCTTGGTGTGTGCTTGGTTCCCAATACATCATGATCCTTCCTCTATTTCCCATCGTTACCCCAATTATTCGTCAGAATGCGTGTATACTTCAATTTCTTCAGTGTCCTGTGACAAGTCATCACCTATTACGGTGTCATCCAATCGGGAGATTAACGTCATCATAGTGACGTCATTAGTGACGCCACTATGGTGACGGTAGATATAGTGACGATGGTTGAAGCTTCCGATTAGATGACACCGTAACAGCTGATTTACGTCAAAGGACACTGTGATTGTATCGAAGTATACTTAGAGTATGTGCTATGCAAAGGGCCTATCTGTTACTAAGCTCAGCGTCGTCTATGTTAAAACCGGCCCGAGCTTACGAGGCACCTTGCGCGAAGATTGAGGGGAATAGATAAAATGGCTAGATGATTTTTCTCGAGCTCTCGGGCTCTGGATGCCTCTGGATTGAGACATCCAGAGACCTGACAGGTTTGACTGACGAAAATAAGGAATCCACCCAAGAGAACGTCTCCAGGGTGATTGACAGTAGATTACGAGACACCATTATGAGAACCTCTCTTCATAGACCTAACGCATTCTTATGTGGGACCGGCTGGTATAACCCAGGGCAACAACTGTTGCCAGTACAGTCCCTCTGACCGTGAGCTCCTAGGGTTCCAATCAGGACGGTGCTGGATATTCCACGCAAGCAGTATATCTCAGACGAATTCAGTCGCTGGCTGGAGGAGAATTCTAGCGGTTGGCTGTTCGGATCGGCAGTTTTCCGTGATTTCTCCGAACAACACCAAGCGAATGCCGGAGCTGTAACTTAACAAACGGGTCACGGACCGCGCGCAATCTTTCCTTTCTCAACTTTGTCCTCTTTTCCTCTTGCACATTGACACATAAACGTACAATTGAGAGCACTACACTATAACATATACCAGAAAAAATTGATAGTTTAGAGCTTGTCCAGGTCATGGATGAGGTATCTGGAGGGAATAAAAACCTGCAAGCCGACGTGTAAGGTCGTTTGAGAGACGTAGGAACACCGCCATCTCCTAGGATATACCATGCGCTACACGAGACTCATTTCCGTAGCAGCTGTCGCGCTGGGAAACCCAAGTGACTCCATCGCTCAATGCGTGTTCTTGCGCAGGGCCGTGCGTGACTGGACGCGCCGCGCCTTCGGCCATGGAGGAGTGGAGCGAGGCGGCTTGGCGGCGGCGAGAGGCCCAAAGCGCGAGGCCCTCGCCCTTGGCGGAGCGGGCCACGGGGGCGAAGCGGGCGGCCCGGCGGCCCCCGCCCGGGCCCGCGCCGGCGCAGGGGGAGCGAGCGCAGCCCCCCGGCCAGCGTCGCCACCGACTTCCCCGACAGCACCTCCGCGATGCCCGGATTCTCCATGCGCCCGACCCCCGCTCACGCCCCCTCCGCTCCCCCTGCCCCGACAAGAGGTGTGAGCACGCCCAAAGGCAGCATTCGCTCAGAACAAATCACCAGCAGCATCAGTGGCTACCCCGCCGGTGATCCTCTACTGTCGTCCCCTGTCACCGGGCGCACACCCAGAGAGTCAGCTACGCCCTTCTGCGCCGGCAAGAGGTGTGAGCACGCCCAAAGGCAGCATTCGCTCGACAAATCACCAGCTCAGTGGTACCCCGGGATCTTCTCTCCCCTGTCACCGGCGCACACCCAGGGAGTCAGCGAGCGACCTTTTGCCTCCACAAGAAGCGTGAGCATGCCTCAAGACAGCATTCGCTCCGACCAAATCACTCGCAGAGTCAGTGGACACCCCGGCGATCCTCTGCTCCTGTCCCCTGTCACTGGACGCACACCCAGGCACTCAGCTCCACGCCTTCTGCCTCACAAGAGGGTGAGCACGCCCAAAGGCAGCATTCGCTCCGACCAAATCACCGCAGTCAGTGGAACCCCGGCGACCTCTGCTCCTCGTCCGTCCCGGACCACCCAACCTCACTCGCTCCCTCCTGCATTGACACCGGCAAAAAGAGTGAGGACGCCTCAAGGTAGCATTCGCTCCGACCAAACCATTACCAGCTTCATTGTGTACCCCGGCGACGACGACGAGCCCGTCACTTCGGGGAGAAAACGTCGTTCTCGAGCGAGTACGCAATCAAACTTGTTGGACGACCGGAGAACCGCAGAACCCCGGCAGAAAAGAAGTCAGAGTTTCAAGGGAAACGTTCAATCTGACACCGCCGCTGACAGCTGGAGCAAAGGTCGCGTTTCAAGAGTCAGCATTCAGACCAACCAGCCACACAAGGCGAGAGTCCCAACGTCCTCAGCAAAAGAGAAACGAGGAACCCCGATCCAACGTCAGCACGGACGAGGAGCCGTTCCCACTCCGCAAAAAGCACGCGTCCAAAGTGAGCATCATCTCCAACCAGCCGGCGGACAAGGAGGGGCCGTCGTGGCGCTCGAAGCAGCGGGGCTCCAGGTCGAGCACGTTCTCCGACAACGTGTCCGTGAGGGTCTTCTACGACTCGTCGCAGAGCTCGGAATCGCAGAGCTCGGGGCCGGCGCCCGGGGTGAAGGACGCGTCGGCCCCGCTGGCGGCGTCCGGCGCGCCCCCCCGGAGGCGCGCCTCCAGCATCCGCGCGCGCGCCGACCGCGAGGACGACTCCGCGCCCAGGCAGCGGGCCGACAGCGTGCTCAGTCGGCGGTCCATCGGCGCCGACGACGCCGCCCACAGAAGGTCCAAGGGCAGCGTCTCGGACGACGAGAGGGCCGGCAGCAGGAGGTCCACCGTGAGCGACGACGAGGGCAAGCGGCGTGGTGTCCACGACGTCGCCAGGTAGGATGCTCAAACAGCACACACTTTCTCGCATTGTTTCGAAATTTGGAAATTTCGAAAATTCCGGGAAATCAGCGAAAAGCGGACATGTGCTATTCTTTTGTTTTTGTTTTTTTTTTTGTTTTATTCGTGGAAAAAAGTGGAGAAAAAATTTGGAGAGGTTTTTGATAAATTGATTTCTTATGTGCACTCACTTCAAGCAGATATTACTTGATAACGCATTTGCGTTTCACTTCGCGATGTGTTTGTTTTCAAAAACTGATACATAATTTCTTTTAAAGAGCTGTTTTTTTAGAACAGTTTTAATTTAAAAGAAACAGGTCTATATTCAATACTCTATTTCTGCAATGTTTACTTTCTGCAATTCTCGAAAATAAATAGAATTCGCCGAAAATGAGCCTCGCTTCACTTTTTATACCATCCTTTGATACATACGAGAAGAAAATGTAAAAAAACATGGACCCGTTTTTGAGAAAAGTTATTTTACGGCACATGTTTACAATACTTTCTCTGTACTTTCGAAGAAAGGGCAAGAAATTAAAAATTGGTGTTAGAGCGAATGGTGTTAGAGCGAATGGTGTTAGAGCGGACGGTGTTAGAGCGGACGGTGTTAGAGCGGACGGTGTTAGAGCGGACGGTGTTAGAGCGGACGGTGTTAGAAAGGACGGTGTTAGAGCGGACGGTGTTAGAGCGGACGGTGTTAGAGCGGACGGTGTTAGAGCGGACGGTGTTAGAGCGGACGGTGTTAGAGCGGACGGTGTTAGAGCGGACGGTGTTAGAGCGGACGGTGTTAGAGCGGACGGTGTTAGAGCGGACGGTGTTAGAGCGGACGGTGTTAGAGCGGACGGTGTTAGAGCGGACGGTGTTAGAGCGGACGGTGTTAGAGCGGATGGTGTTAGAGGGGATGGTGTTAGAGGGGATGGTGTTAGATGTGGTCTGAAGATTGATGATCCAGCCGTCTCTAACACCCACCCTTTTGTTAATAGCTAGTTCGAATGACCAGTGACGATTTTTAGGTGAGCGTACACGCTTTCTACCAGCAATTGTTTATATTTAGGAAATTTGTTTCCATTATTAGGAAATCAATAGGCATAGATTTGAATAGTTGCGAAAGGACATAATTAAAACCAAATGTACATTTCATTACATGCCTTGCTAGGTTATTCGGTATGAAGGACTCATAAAACGGGATTATGGCTACACCATGAGTTAGATTTTTTTCTTAATTTAGCAACTGGATTTATCCCCTTTTTCGTTATCAAGGTGCGGCAATGAATTTTTTCTGCTGAAAATTTACCGTTTTTTCGCGCAGCATTACATAACTTTCTCTATACTACGTAAATTACTCCGTACATACGTACGAATACGAGAAAGTAAAAACTATCTAGTGGTGCTACAGAATGGAACAGACTTTCTCGTTCTAATAAGTTTTCTAATTTTTTTGGTCTGGTTTTGCTTTACCTCCTTGCCCCATCCTGTTGCCAGCTCCCATCTATAGCCGTCCATAGTACATATTTCGGAACATTTTCTCTATTCTTCGGTTTCTTATTTATAGAACTGAAATATTACATTAAGAATATTATAGAACAGTAAAACCTCATCTTCTAAGGATCTTGCCGTTGAAAACTTTGGATCCGTTTTTAAGAAAATGGCGTTTAGGCGTTATTGCGAATGCAAAATTGAAAGCCTTTTCTCAGAAATCTTACAAGTCATTTGGGCACTTCCACTCACAAATATAATTATGTCGGACAGACGTAAAAAATTACATTTTTGTAATTTTAGAAAAACAAAAGAATAGAGCAATATGGTGTTTGTCATTTTATAGTGTATATTTAGGACTATCCCAAAAGTTCAACGAAAAAAATTGGAGCCGTTTTCGAGAAATCTTGTTTTGGTATTTTTTTCAAATTGCACATATTCCACGCAATATTTCCTACTTCCCACCTCTTAAGACGTAATAGGAGCACACGTCAAAAATCTGAGACAATACCAGGTCAAATCCCACATTTTCTGATTTTTAAACACTAATAATGTTTTTATATTTTGGATGTATTACAAATGAGGTTTTGAATTCAACACTTCATAAAATTCCTCATTGGCAGCTGCACTCATTCCTATAAAAGCCTAATTCCAATGACATTTTAATGTCTTCAGTAATTTTTAATGACACTATTAGAGGAAAACACGTTTTCAAATTGAGTTGCTGTTAGCGAGTTTACAATATTTGATTATTTATAAATTTTGATTTTTACCGCTATATTTACTATACATTTAATTTTTATTTATTTGTTTTGCACAATCAAGTGTACTAGGAATAATAGGAGTCATCTCTCTATTATTTTCGCCTCCCATTCACTGTTAATAAATTACTCAAATAATATGGATCGTTATTATCTTTTGTGAGTAAACCACTTGGATTTGATTCATTCCGCAATTGGTTCTCACAGCGCAAGTACTTACTGCGGAAACTCTAAAACGTGTGCGGCAGGGTTCAATTTTGAGGCAACGCAATAAGAAAAGACGACCATTGAGATAGCCAACTTCTAAGAAGGTAATGTTGTCTTTGTACGGCCCTAATTTTTGGTACGAAACTATTTTTTTTGGTAGAGCCTCAAATTTAGGGTGGGGTTTCAGATTTTTGAATTTATTTGGAGATGGATTTTCTGGGTAGGCGCTGCCTAGCTTTAATCTAAAGCTATCAGCGCCCACGATTGTGAGAAATCCAAACAAACCTAAAATTCGCGAATAGAGAATTTTTGCCTCAAATTAGCCTACAACTTTGGATATATAATTGGGTTGACATTGATTTTTGGGCGCTGCTAGCTTGGGATGGCTTCCGCACGAGCTACCTGCCCGCCTGGGAACCTCGGCTCTCATGCGGGCAGAGACAACTTCCCCTGGATCGTCTCTCCTTTCGCCTCCAAATCCAGAATGCCGCCAGTGTACAAACGCGTCCAATGCTCTTTTAATATTTACGGGGACACGATGGCAAGGATAAAGATTTATCTCAGATCATATTTGACAGATTTTATGGATCACCTGAATAGATTAAATATTCAATTGCAGAAGGAGATCACTTAATTTCTGATTTAAAAGAAACTGTAAAGGTATATGAAGTGACGTTATTCCTGCCTGTCGTTGGGTCCTTGTATTCCGAGCATTCCAAAGTTTGCGGGGGAAATAATTTCAATGTTTGGGAGTATACACAGATGCGAGCAATATTTTTGCTAATGAATTTGATGAAACTGGTCAGAGATCACGCTTAACAGATTTACATTTAGAATCTGTTTTGAGAATAGTGTGTAGCAAAGCAATACACCCAAATATTGAAAGAGTAATTTCTCAAAATCAATTTTATCAGTGAGAATTATAAAAACGCTAAAATAGAACAATGTTTTATATTAAACAACTGAGATTTGAATTATTTTTATTTTTATATCACTTATTTTATTTTATGTTTATTTTTATTATTGAATTATACCTTACACAATAATTTTTGCCATTGCAGAATAATAAAATAATTTTGGCAGGAATTTTTGAATGGCATTTTTGAATGGAATTTTTTTTAAATTTGCATTTGTGTTAGGTTTTATTCAATAATTGTATTACTTGATTATATAGCAATAGTGTGAAGTAAATTAAATTCCGCTCCTATTACCTCTCCAGTAGTAAAAATCTCCTCTCAGTTTTAGCATGTCACTCTTACTGGTGGACAATGATTTTTGTTCCCTAAACTGGACGTAGAAACTATTATGTAGGAATTATTGTTAAGGCAATTATTGTACTCTACAAAGTCAAAAGTATTTGGATTGAAAATTTAATTTTATTCTCAGTTAAAAAGTTCAAATGTCACTGGACGGGAATTCTGATCACTAGAGAACGGAATTCAATGACAAATCATATTTTTATCAATTGCTTCAGGGCACAGCTGAGTGAAATTTCTTGACATTTAGTTAGAACTGGATGCTATGTTTTGTGCATATTTGGCTGAGTTTTCCTGATTGTTTTATAATTTTGATTAGTTTTCTTTGGTGTTTTGAAAATGGGTCCTGCTGATTTTTCCTGATTTTTATGATCCCGATTATCTTTTTTGTTTTGAAAACGGGTTCGGTTACCTTTTTCCACAGTTAGCAGAACTCATGGGTTTTTAAAAAGATTCCAAAGCTTTAAATTCGCGAATGGGGCACTTAAATAGCCTTTAATTCCCTGATGATTGTTTTATAATTCTGATTAGTGTTCTTTTTTGTGTTTTGAAAATGGGTCCAGCTATCTTTTCTTCTAGTTAGCAGGACCCATGGTTTTTAAAGAAAATTGCAAAACCTTAAGTTCGCGAATAGGGCACTTAATTAGTCTTTTAATTAGTTTTTAACTCCTTGATGTTTTGTGTTTTGAAAATGGGTTCTGCTATCTTTCTCTTTAGTTAGCAGAACCCATGGTGTTTTTAAAAAATTAGAAAGCCTTAAATTCGCAAAAATGGCACTTAATTAGCCCATAATTAACTTTTAATTTGGCACATAGTGTTTTTTTGTTTCTGCTGAAAAGGTCCTGCTAGCTTTAGGTACTTTTTGGAGCGAGCGTTTTCGGATGAAGATGATGCGAAGGGGTGGTTATGACAAACCCTTTTAAACATTAGATTAAGGAATCCGAATTTTAACGAGCGAAGAGTCCATACTGTTCATTATTGATGGAAGGAGTTTTCATTCCACTATCTAATATCTGCCGGAACCTTCCGAACTACGATGTTGGAGATTATTCATTTTCTCACTCTAAAAACATTCTACGCTAGTGCTCAGCACTAAAACAAAAACTGAAAAGAAAACAGCGTTTTGTTACTCTACCAATTGGCAACGTTCTTATTGGAAGGCATTATTCTTACTGGAGACAACTTTTTCCCTTTTTGTCTGAAAGCAATGTTCTTTTACAAAGTAGAATTTTCTCTTCCTCACCTTTGTCTTTGCCCGTATAGTACGTACTGCGATGTACCTGTCATCTGCGGCTTGATCTGTCTTGAGAAATCTCCTTAGCCGCGCAGGCATGTACTATTCGCGCAACTTTTCTTCAACGATGACCTTGCTTCCCCCTATCTTGAGCAATAAACAATTGAAGGCAAAAGCTCGCAGAGAGCACTGACGACAACATTCCAAGCAGTAAAATTTCGTTGGCGCGAAACAGAAGCTAGTCAAAGCTAGATGCTTTCATAGTAAAGAACTTCTGTTCAGGTTTATTATCAACATCTAAAGAAATGACTGAAGCAGGTCCAGGTCCAGGTCCTCCAAGGGAGGCACCTAAAACTCCTTTCTAGTGTCCCTGCTCTTGTCTACCCAGAGCGATGACCTGGCCCCACACGTAGCAGGTTGACTTTGATTTTTCAGAGGTTGGCGTTACTGTAAATTCTCTTTTGGCCACCTTTGTAATTAATACCCCCCACTCCGCCCGCATTTCCTCAATCCATCGTTCAAGAAAAGTTGCGCGAGTAGTAGACTCGCAAACAAGGTCGCAACAAACAAATTACCTTTCTGTTACTTCGAAAAACACCAAAAATATCCAATATGACAATACTGATAAGCAAATCATACCCTGACATAATGAAAAAAACTAACAACTCCGAATATTTACATCCTTGCGAATTCAAGTATGGCAGAATGGAGTAGACCTCATGGTTTGATGATTACACTGTCGTATTATGCCAGTGTTCGTTCGTATTAAAAAAAAAACAATGTTTCACATACGTGACAGTATCGCCTCTGGAATTTTCTTGTGCCGCTGCCGCTCCGATGGCCTTGGCGCCACTTCCTCCCCTCGGCGCCATGGACAGAAGCCGGTCGCCCTCACGCCCCACGAAGACCGGTCGGGTCTTCCCGCGCGTCGCCCGAAGCTCTCTGGATTAGTTGCGCCACGCTGATGATGTCGCCGCTCGTATGGTTATCGTATGGCCGGTACGTGTATTTTCTACCGTCCTAATGACCACTCGTCCAGAAAATACTTTTATTGCCACGATATTTTATTATTCTCTAGCTAAAACTTTGATATCTACTTGCAATCTGAGGTTCCTTTCCTCGTAACTCAGTATTTTTCCAGTTCGGACACCCTTACAGTGCTCACGCTTGCATGTGCACGATTAACAAAGTAGTCATTCATCCTTTACGGTATTACATAACGCACTTCAAAATAGTTCATTTTTCGTCATCACATGTAACTCACAGTTATTCTCTGCATTCGCACAATGATCACAAATCTTCCACAAAGTAAACTGCGCAATTGTGCAATCTGCGTACTCTACTTAATTACAGTTCCAAATCCATTTACCAACGACTATGTTCACCGGAACTTTTCTCCAACGTCGTCATAAGTTCCAACACGAACGTTTCCTGCTTCAAATTGCACGTTCATCGTTTTCGAAAATCAACGATCAACTGCCTAGTAAGAGGCCTACGGCCCGAGCCTCTACTCTAGTTCCGCTAGACAGCGCTGATCGATTGCCGGAAGTGCAGCGCCATCTCTCTGTCACCCCGTCAACCAAATGGTGCAATGACAAAGTTGTCAGTATAAAGAAAGTTATATAATGCTGTGGCAAAAGCGTCGATTTTTCGACAGAAAAGATTGTATTGTGAGGCCCTCATTCAGGAAAATTAGATAAATACTGTTCTAATCTCTCTAATATATAATGTAATGGTTCTTCAGCACATTAATTATATTATTTGGGTAACCTGAAAGGCGAAGTGGCCTTGGTAGGGAGAAATCTTTGATGGAGATCGCATATGAAGAAAACTATATAATTTTCGCTAAAATTGAAATTTATTCAACACTCGTAATGAAATATTATTCCATGCATAGTAAAGATTTCCTACAATACTAAGACATTTTCTATTAATTTTGACATTATTACATATTTTATAATCATATTAAAACATATTATATTATTTAAGACACGGAAATCGTAAAAAAGCGTAGTTACAAAATCAGCCCGCCAGATCGCAAATCAAATCCTAGACATTTGCCGGTGTAAGCACTCGAAAGCACATATATTTGTGTACACTTCATAAGTAGCACTCTCTGAAACTTCTTCGATAAGTTTATCAACTAGATGAGTTTTTATTAAAAAGAGAAACTTTTGGTTAACAATTTATGGAAAAAAATACGTTTAATCAATTTATTACTCTATTTATGAATTAAAATGCATCTACAAGTCAATTCTTAACCAATTATTAGGGCAAAGTTCATATCAAAAGCAATGAAATAAAATAAATGCCACAAAATTATTATTTTCTTAATTTAAACACGAAACAACTGTTTTTTCCCTCTAAGTACTTACACTGTAGATATCTTAGACTCATATTTTCAAAATAATAATATTTTTACATCCAAACAAGTGGGAAAAATCTTTGTCGAATTGTAAACTAAGGCCGGCATCACCCCTTACCGGGTTAGAGCCTTTCTTCTGATTCTCAACTTAAATTATTTAACATTTATTTCATACACAATTTGACTATCATTAAAAAAAATCAAGAATCTCTAACACATCATTTCCAGGTACATGACATATTGAAAAACGGAGTAACTACCGTATTTCAATACTACTGTCACCGGTAGCGGTAGCTCAGTGC
The DNA here is from genome assembly GCA_964035755.1 of Teleogryllus oceanicus. Lineage (NCBI taxonomy): Eukaryota > Metazoa > Arthropoda > Insecta > Orthoptera > Gryllidae > Teleogryllus > Teleogryllus oceanicus. The sequence continues at coordinate 14,591,567 of CAXIVR010000005.1, forward strand.
ATCAACTGCTGCAGCGCCTCTGACCGGGAGGTCCTAGGTCCGAATCCTGTCTGGCGGTAGGACTAACGACACTACCTTTTCAGCTAGGTCGAATTCAGTCGCTGTCTGGAGGAGAATTCTAGCGACCGGCTGCTCTGATCGGTAGTTTTCCGTGGTTTCTCCGATCAACACCAGGCGAATGCTGAAGCAGTACCCTACCAAACGGGCCACGGACCGCGCGCGATCTGTCCTTCCTCTTCCTTTTCCTATTCTCTCTCCTTACACACACACACACACACACACACACACACACACACACACACTTCCACACATTCCGGGAGACCGGTCGGGAGCTTAGAGCTTGTCCCGGCTGGGGCGGTGCCCCGCTGGTGGGAGAGTCCTGGTTAGGGGGAAACCCCACTAGTCGACGGTAGGTCGGCGCCGAATCTCGCCATCCAGCGGGGGAAGATCACCGCCAACTCCCGCGAAAAAACATGCACTACACTAACGGGACTAATGACCAAAGCAGTTGACGCGCCCGGAAACACGAAAAAATCAATCAATCAATCAATACTTCATCATACATACAAATGTTCATCATACTTTTCCTAAAAGAAACAAATTTCACAAAGCCTTCTAACGTCCCTTCATACTAATACACGCGCTCTTCTGTTCAATTCAAAATTCTTCCAATCTTTACATTCTATAATTTCGGTGATTACATTTGAATTTGATTTATCCAGTGCTTGTTAAAACTTATTTTGGGAAATTTACTACAGACTGTGTTAACGTAAAAATTCCTATAACGCCTTATTTCGTCTTAAGACATTAATGTTTATTTAAAAGTTAATAAATAATTTTGTTCTTCCTAATAACTTGCCATTTTCTCAATATATTTATAAACGGTCCAAGACACAACTACCAGGGTCCAAAGTATAACACCTGTGATGTATCTCGATTCTAATTACAATTTTTCAAAGTTTGCAAATAAACGCATGCTGTTGAAAATCTACATGTTTGAAACTATTTTTGCTTAAGCAGCACGTACTTTCTCCCCCATACTATCACGCAAAATTACGCGAAAAGATCAATTTTCGAAAATTGCATTGACTTTATTTCAAAATCTATCTTTAAGGAACAGATTTCATTAAGAGAAAAAAACTTTTTCGTCATAATTGTAGTTGTAGGAGGGCACCGAAAAAATTAAATTTTTGCAATTTTTGAAAAATTAAACTTTTCACCGAAAATGAGACCTGCACCATTCTCTTAAGCGTCCTTCACACTATCCAACAAGAAAATTTAATGAAAAACGATGGAGACATTTTTTTCAAAAATTTGAAAATGACTTAAAGGCTTCATGTAAACTACCCTCAATAATAAACATATCGATTTCAAATTCAAGGAGCCGAGACATAAGCTACATAAGTTGGGGAACATCCATTTTTTGAGACAATCGGCAGAACGATTTAGCCGGTAGCCTTGTTCACAAACGGATGGGCAGAGACGTTTTGCCGTCATTCGATTTTTCGGTATCAAGGATTATCCACGTGTTAGGAGATATTTTTTTTTTAATTTATCAATTGAATTTATTCACTTTTTCGTTACCTGGGCCTCGCAATAAGAGATTTTCTGCAGAATATTCGCAGTTTTTCGTGCAGCATTAGAAAACTTTCTCACTAGTCTGGCGGATTTTCCTCGTACTACCCCGGTAATTATTTACCATCAAAAACTTAACATTTATCCTTCGATATTTTCTCTATTTATTTACTTTAACCATTTGCCTGTTTATATGCCGAGGTCTATCCGTCTTGAGAAATTTTTTGGAGGTTGGCATGACAGTCCGTACGAATTCACCGTTACGAAAATCTACGTAAAAAATATTTATCTATTTATTTTGGGTTCGAGATTTTTCTTCACCATTACCAAAAATAATAATACCTGTTTACAAAATCAATTAAATATTTAATATCTTAATCTTCTGCTTCAAACAAACAAAAACATACTTATTTAGCACTATCCATAACATGGTAGCAAACTATAATAATAATAATCCTGTTAAACATTTAATTATTTCCTTTGTCCCTTGCATGTGTGGCCATTTACCCTTTACTCTCCTGATTGAAAAATTATTAAAATCTACAATAAAACTCGGTCTTCTTATAATACTCGTGCTAATATATCTCCTTTTGTCTCACTTTCCTGTTCGTGTCTGCTGCACACTTGACCTTCGATTTTCACGTACATTTTAAATTCCTTTTCTGCGTAGACCAATCATAAACGGCATCTTCTCCCCACAAGATTTATATTTTTTTCAACTTACAATGTTGCTATTTTACACCCTCCAATTAAATTAAACATCTGGTCGATCGTCAGCGCGTCGAAATCCGTTCTGCCTCCTTGTTCATAACATGCACTATTCTTTTGTCTCCTAAAATACTCAATACCGTACACATTTTCGTTCTCTGTTCGCGCAAACTTTCCCCTTTCCTTCACGCCTCTCTCATTCCTGATTGAGTAATCCCGTCGAAGCATCTTATTAAGTTATTCCATGAAAATCGAGTCTCGCGTTTTCACGAAATTTAGCTAATGCCCACGGAAATTTCTCACGTTTCTATTTGATATTATACTCTCCACATATTTCGTAATTTTCCTGTTTATTAGTCACCCCTTCCCTTACATTCTCATTATTTATAAATCACCATATCATTTCTGTAGATTCCCCATTGTTGATGCCGTTCATCTTTGGAATTTATACGTAATTTTTTTACATTTCGCTCACATCGTAATGAATCATCACACTACTGCGAAAGTGGTAGCGAGAAAGTGAAAAGTATGTGTGGTGTATAAGACTCCAAGAGTATCCAGAAAAAAATATTTTTTAATTATTATACATGAACTTTTTTTGCCCCGAAACAGCAAAATTAAAAATACAAACGTCAAAATGAAGCGGAATGCTACTGACAATCTATTTCGAAATTTCAACGGAAATATCCGCTTTGGAGTTCCCCGATATCGAAAAAGTGTTTGTATTTTCAAAACCTCCTACTGTTCGTCTGGTGTATGTAAACAACACTAGTGCCTAACTATGCGTAGAATTTCTTTCCAAACTGAATAAACTCCTGTCGATCTTCATTCATATTCTCAGTCAAAATTTCTCACTCAAAACCCTTCCATTTTGAAAATAGTTCAATAATTTTGGGGGAGTACTTTTCATGAAATACCTGCGACATTTTCAAAATTTTATGAAAAATGCCTCAAATTTTTTTCTTTATATTTCTGGTAAGAATAGAGTAAAATACACATATAAAGGTGAGGGGCAATATTCACTGTTAACTTAATTTTTTTATTAGCAAAGGAATAAAAACTTTTCGGCGTCATCCTACATGTACAAAATTGAAGATAAAGATTTTTCCTTAAAATGAAATTTGTTGTCCATAACTAGTTCTTTCATTAAGTTCATGTACATTTTTTTGAAGTATTTGGTAGCTTTCGCGCAATATTGCGTGCAATTTGTGCAATTTTAAAAAATAACAAAAAACAAGATTTTCTGAGAGACGGTTCCAACTTTTTTCTTTACACTTTTGGTAGGGTTAGTGCTAATGTACCCTATTAGATAACTTAAACGCCATATTGCTCTATCTTTTTTTAATAAAAAATTGATTTTTTGACTTCAATCTTACATCGTTAATATTTACATTCTCGGCGATTTCTTCACATTATCATATCTATGTGTGCATGTGCTTTAAATAATGACATAAAGTTTCTGGAAAAGTCAACAGCTTTCTGTGAAAATTAGCTGAAATTTCCGCATTTTGAGAAACGCTTAAATACCATTTTCTCAAGAAAATGGCTCTACATTTTTTCTTCAAACACTTCTAACGGAAAGTCCTAATTGCACTCTTTAATGGGATGTAAAGTTCATTTGCCTACATTCTTACATAAATGTAATTTTTAAATCAATCTCTCTCACGCTGTCAGAATGTACATTTTCAGCAATTTGTAAACAGTATTTCATTTGTGAGTTAAAGGGTTTCTAATGACTCCAAATGAAAGTTTTCGAAAAATCAATATTTTTTTGTAAAAAAGAACATCAAATTTTCTATTTACTTACAAAGTCATTGAAAAAAACGGCACCAACTTTTTCAATAAAAATGGCTATTTAAGATGTTTTAACATTCTTTAAGTAATATTTCGATTCTACCATTAGAAAACCGAAACAATTAGAAAAAATTAAAAAATATGCTTTGGGCGGCCATAGATGTTAGCGGGCAATAGTATGTTGCAAGACCGAAAAGCTCCAGACCAAGGAAAATAGAAATGTAATACGAGAAAGTCTGTGCCATTCTGAAGCACCACTAGTTTCTTCAAATTTCCTATAGGAAAGTACTAAAGGGGATGACGTAAACGCCATATTGCTCTATCTTTTGATTTTTTTAAAAAATTAATAAAAATCAATTTTTTTGACTTGTCACTCACGTCGTTAATACTTACATTAGCGGTGATTTGTTCACATTATTGAAGTTATGAGTACAAATGCTTTAAATCTACGGAAACAGCCATATTTTCTTTTCTTAAAGATGTCGCCTCATCATTGGACCAAAACGAATTACCTATTTGATTGTTTGTAGATCTCTCAAACGCTTTGACGTCATTTATCATGACATTTTACTTTCAAAATTACCTTCATATAGAATCCGTGGTATTGCCCTAGATTGGTTATGTTCGTACCTTAAACAGCGTGCTCAAAATTCCTTATTTTCAGAAACGGTCAAACGCCATTTTTTCAAAAACTACTCCTAATTTTTTCTTCAAACGTTTGTGCACGTATTGTGGCAATTGCATTGTTTAGGATGACATAAAACTTATTTTATGGTTTACTAGTTCATTGCTGCGTGTTTACGGACCTGAAACAAAACACGTAATGGTATTGTTAATGCGGGACTTTGATTCTTTACGCCCTCGGGCCTTTTGAATACTTAATGGTCCGCTCTAATACCAACACTACACGTACGTTTTTTTGTATTCGATTTATTACAGTTAAGATGCAAGCAAGCAAGCAAATACTATAAATAAATAGTATAATGCTGAAATAAGTAAAATAACTCGTTTTAAACCTTATTTTGGTTAATTGTCATTAAAAATTGCAATTTTAGAATGTTCCCTTGAATTTTTAATTGCCATCACACACGTACATTTCACCGTTACTATCACATTTTTTAGAGACATATTCTTGAGTAGCAGTAGCAGTATTAGTAGTAGTAATAAGATGTATACGTCACGTCGGCTAACATCCTCGAAATGTCATTTTTTAGTGTTATGACTTATTCCAAATAACTTTTAGCAATTTACAAATAACCTAAAAGTACCGTTTTATCAGCGTAATTTGAACCGTTATTCACATTGTTATATAACTCTCAAATACACTATAAACATCTTCATATATTTCTCGACATTTTACTTGTAACCACTGCCCGTAGTGTTGTTAGCTTTTGTGAGAATTTCCGCAGGAACTTCACTATATTCTTTCATTTTTCACGAAAAAATTAGTCCAGCAACGATTATGCAATAGTAATTACATGCACAGTTTTGTTTATCTGACAAATGACTATTGCAATGCGTCTTTTCATTTTAGACGCAAGAACAATTATCAAATATTTTCAATTCTCGTTTGATTCAGCAACGAACTAGTAATGTTAATAATATTTGTATGCACCACGGGCGTTATTAGATGTTTTTGCTCCTCAGGCGATTTCCAACCCCTCGGGCTAAACACATCTAAGTTCATATATATATATATATATATATATATATATATATATATATATATATATATATATATATATATCACGCCATTAATATGCACATTTTCCACAATATGTTTACTATATTGTATTTGTAAGTGGAAGAGCTTTAAACTAGTTTGAATTTAGTTTTTCCATAACTCAATATATTTCTGTTAAAAAGAGCTTGGAATTTGACATTTAGTAATGGAAAAACGCCATTTTCTTAAAAATAGCTCCAAATTTTCAACGAAAATTTCCTGATTGAAAGAGGTTTTACTCTTCTATAAAATCTTTAAATTAATATTTCTTTTATGTTATTAAGAAATCGAACATTTGAGAACATTTCGAAAAATGTACTTTGGGCGGGTAGAGTTAGCAGCTGGCAAGAGTTTGTGTCAAGTCCGGAAAGCTTGCCCAGACAAAAGAAATTAGAAAACTAACTAGTACGAGAATGTCTGTTATTGTATAGCACGACTAGCCAAAGATTGTTCCATACATCATTTAAGTTGAGGGATAAATTGCAATGAGAAATAAATCTTCGACAAACAATACTTTAATTAATTGACTAGTAAGACAGGTTTGAAATATATTTAGTTTCTCATCTGCCCGAGTTATGTGTGCATCCATACACAAATTCAGTTTCCGGGTTCACAACGTTAGGCTACCTTCGCTACCTGCATCTATGTTCATCATCTTATTAACCATCTAACCAGCACTAGTAGATATTAATCCCCACATGTGATCGAAGTTACAGTTCAAAATCACCTTCATTGCGGATTAGACGACGGAAAATTCAAGATCGCATTGTTGAGGCGATTCTAATATTATTCGTACCTATACTAGAGTCTACAGACTGCTTCACTCAATGGATGTCGTTAACTCCTCGACCGTGTCTAGCCCGAGGGAGCGGCGGTCGCAGACCAGCGAGGCGGCCAGGCGCCGCATGTCCAGGGACGCGAGCCGAGGGCGGGCGGCGACGCGGGACGAGGCGGCCGCCCCGCCCCGCCCCGCCCCGTCCCCGCCCCCGCGGCCGAGCCCCGCCCACCGGCCACGCCCCGGACTCGCCCCGACTCGCCCCGACCCCTGCCCCGCCCCGTCCCCGGTCACGCCCCCAACTCTGCCCTTCTCGTCGCACTGGCACCCCTGGACAGCCAGCCCGCAGGTACGCCCCCGTCCCTTGCTCACACCGGGAGCGGTAGCTCAGGGCATCAACTGATGTCACTGCAGCGCCTCTGACCGGGAGGTCCTAGGTTCGAGTCCTGACGGCGCCAGGATTTTCGGCACTAGCTTCTCAGCTAGGTCGAATTCAGTCGCTGTCTGGGGGAGAATTCTAGCGGCCGGCTGCTCTGATCGGTAGTTTTCCGTAGTGTCTCCGATCAACACCAGGCGAATGCCGGAGCAGTACCCTAACAAACGGGCCACGGACCGCGCGCGATCTGTCCTTCACTTCCTTGTCCTATCCTCTCCTCTTACACACACACATTTACACTAACATGCACTACACTATTACATAATCCGGGACACCGGTCGGGAGCTTAGAGCTTGTCCCGGCTGGGGCGGTGCCCCGCTGGTGGGAGAGTCCTGGTTAGGGGGAAATCCCATTAGCCAACGGTGGGTCGGCGCGGGACCTCGCAATCCAGCGGGAGAAAATCACCGCCATCTCCCGAGAACAAACATGCACTACACTAACGGAAATAATGACGAAAGCAGTTGACGCGCCCGGAAACACGAAAAAATTAATCAATCAATCCCTTGCTCACGGCAAACACATGCTGCGCGGTGGACTCAGAAGCATTCCTGGTCACTGAACTCACAACAGAGCCACACAAGACATCTAGGGTCGTGTTTATGAAGCTCTGCCAGCAGCGCTCTTAGGGGCCTGCCATCTGGGGGCTTGCTAGGAGTTCAAGGGGCGACTGGAATTGGCTGGGGGCCATTCATAAATCGCAAATCCGAACACTGGCAGCCCTCTAGGCCTGGCAGGCCCCTGGCAGAGGTTTATAAATACGGCCCCTAGAGCCGAAACTGCATTCCCCCCTAGGGCGTCTTCCAGCCTCAGGACATGATTTTGACTATCCACTATTTCCCATGTTAGAGACACGTATTAACCTTTGCACTAGACACTTTCGGGCTTCTCGGCCTGTGGTTAGCAGACCCACAAGGCCTTCCGCGGCAACTCACATACGTGAAAGACAAGGAACAAACAACTGTGCCCACGGCGGGACTCGAACACGCAACCCTTCAGACCAAGGCACTGAGTCGTCACACGCTCTAGCCACCTCGGTCATCCAGGCCGGCGGTGCCGCAACTGCACATACTTTTTCGTATTGTTGGCACCTGCTACTCTCATAGGAGCCATCACTTTAAAAATTCCTAACAAGCGGAGCGCCTCGACCGAAAGCAAAGTCTATAGTAGCATTCGTGAAAGGCATTTATTACATATACTAGGAGAAAGCAGTGTTCACTTTTGTGGTGTCAATAGACGCCTCTAAAGGAGTTTTTCAGAAAAAAACAGCACTTTTCCCAGAAGCGCAACAGTTCTCTTTACTGCCTAGAAGTATCCCTATGTGTTTTAAACCAGTAAATTAGAATCTTTCATGACCGTTCACGATACGTTTCTCACAAAACTACTAAAACTAGGTCAAAATTAACAGGAAGTGTCCACTCCTGTAAAATGTAATCAATAATTATACTTTATATTTGTTTTTATACGCTTTCACAATAGGTTTCACACATTTTAAGGCATTTGCGACAATTTTTTAAGAAGCAATGAGAGTTCTATGTGATGTGAACTTAAAATGCATTTTCCTTAAGTAAGCGTCACTAAGGAACGACTACATCGATATCCCGAGATTTGACAACTACAATTTTAAGTAAGCACCTGCTGTTGGTTAAATGTCTATTCTTTATACTTGGATTCCTTAGGCAATATTAGACCCTTAATATATTATTTAACTATTACTATTAAAAACAATTAACACTCGGGTTTATTTTCTATGTGCAACCTTTAATACCAACAATTCCAAAAATTGTAATTAAATTAAAAATAATTTCATAAAAAATAAAGAGTCTGTTGCTATAATAATTGTCATAATTACTTATTTACAAACGAACTGAATGGAAATGTGTCATTGCTTTCTCTCTGCCAACCTAGACTTCTAAAACCTTACGAGCTTTACGCATATTTTATTAATCACTAAACAATCTACAAAAGTTGAAGAAATGAGAATTATTTAATGTTTCAAATTCAATACTACAAGAAGCTTACAAATCTTTCACTTATAGAAATAACAACATATGACATTTTTGCAATTTAGTCAACACTGTACAAAAAGACCTATGCAGTAATCGTCGAGTTGCAGCATTGTTTCAACTGACTTTAAATGAGGTAACTATCATTCACGTTCTTCAACGCGCGTTTAGAAACAAACTGTTAAATTTCCATTTCCCGGCGAGTCATTTAAGGTAGAGAAAGATGCCAGCGCGTTCGTCAAAATATTAGCAATAAATTATTTTCCTATAATTTTGTTTCCAGAAGCATAGATTCCCATAGAAATTGGTTATGTCATTTTCAATTTCGTTGTAGTCTGGAGGTCACTGGAACCAAGGACGCATTTCCAAGACTAGAAGCCGTGTTGTGATCTCAGGAAGCCATTAAGTCATCTGCGAACCGTGTTGGAGTGATAGAGCACTTGCAACCCGCCACGCCAACTAATGATGCTACAAAAGGACACACTTTCTCCCATTACTTGTAGCGGCTACGCAATATTTTAATGCTACTTTGATCTGCGAACGTGTTTCAAACCAGCAATTTTTTTTTTTTTTTCAATTTGGCCTTCCCACTTATTTTCCTAGATTTGACGTGCTATTCAAGTTACGAGGCTCGTAGATTAACCCAGCCGTCCGAGAGCTTTAGAAACAAAGTTGAACATTTGCATTGGCTATTTTCAAAAATTCAAAGATTTCAAAGAACCTAATTTTAAAGAACAGATTACATTACGAAATAAATATCTATATTCAGTAATGTTGTAGTAACAAAACGCAGAAAAAGACTTCAACATCTGCAATTTTCAGAAATTCAGATTGTTCAATGAAAACGGACTCTGCGTCATTTTTACGAACGTATTTTGCACTAGTCGAGAAATATAATTTAACAAATTTGAAGCAATTTTTGATAAAATTGTCAAAACGTTGAAGCTTCATTTAAAGTACACCCAAATATAAGAATATCCGTTTCAAATTCATATGGCATGGAGTTTAATCAGATCGATTCGGGAATACCTATTTCGGTGCAAATTAGCTGAAGAGTTTAGGAGCTAGCGTTGTTCACAAGCAGATCCAGAGCGACGGAGAGGAGACAGAGACAGACAGACAGACCAGCAGACAGAAAGAGAAGCGGAGAGATAGACAGATGGACAAACAGGAAAGCGAACAGTCAGAAAGGAAAGCGGACAGTCGGACAAACACGGACAGCCAGACGGGCATCCAGACGGGCAGATGATTAGCCGTCAAACAATTTTTCGTCATCAAAGACACACATAGGGTGATTTCACACTACACAACTTGTTAAGGAAGTAATTTACTACAGAAAGGAGCAAGCATTATAAAATTTTTAGATATCAAGGAGTGACAAAAACATTTTTCTTATCGTCTCTTTACTAAGTAAGAATGAAGGTGAGAATAGTACTTTGAGTGTTTGCCACCGAGAGGCGTTGGTGCCCGCAGGAGCCGGTAGATCCTTCAACCTCTTCGGACACCCTGCGCGCCATCCTGCCGCCGCCGCTCTCCCCTTCGCAGCGCCTCAAAAAGCAGGTACGATTCCCTCTCCCTTCCTTCAGTCGCTGTCTGGAGGAGAATTCTAGCGGCCGGCTGCTCGGATCGGTACTTTTTCGTTGTTTCTCCGATCAACACCAGGCGAATGCCGGAGCAGTACCCTACCAGACGGGCCACGGACCGCGCGCGATCTTTCCTTCCTCTTTTTTGGCCTGTCCTCACCCCCTAACACATTCACACATTACATTAACATGCACTACACTATCACATATTCCGGGAGACCGGTCGGGAGCTTAGAGCTTGTCCCGGCTGGGGCGGTGCCTCGCTGGTGGGAGAGTCCTGGTTAGGGGGAAACCCCACTAGCCGACGGTAGGTCGTGCCGGATCTCGCCATCCAGCGAGGGGAAAATCACTGCCATCTCCCGAGAAAAACATGCACTACACTAACGGGACTAATGACCGAAGCAGTTGACGCGCCCGGAAAAACGAAAAAATCAATCAATCAAAAGTTCTGATGACATGCGGGCTGAAGGGGTTTGCACCGCTCACAGTAGAGTATTCGAGGATCCCGTGACGTCATATTGTTGTGAGGCTTTCTCCAAACAGGCGCACATGCAAGACTGTGCAAGAGTCTTTGTTTGAGTTCCACGAACAGACTCAGCAATATAATTAAAACCTTGTCGAAACGGATACACAATTATAAGAGCATTACATGATTGAATAAATTCCTGTTACCCGATGCCCTTATGAGAGATGAGTAAAATATATGATACTGGGCCGTTGACAGACATATAAAAACATTAAAGTAATGAACATGTAAAAACAATCCATTGATTAGGTGCAGATGAGAAAATTGCTCCGACATTTATTTAAAAATCGAACATGTTAGAAGAGATTTTAATGAAATCTCTATCACCAATACCATTGCAATACTTTTGCGACAATTTTCGAGAAGATAGAGATTGCAGAAAATAGGTTCTGTACCATACTTTGAGTGTTTTTTTGTCAACTACTTGTTCAGTGGCAAAGTAGTAACACCCCCGAAACGTGAATTTTGACTCCACAACGTGCTAGACTCTGCGAAGCAAAATTTATCCATATTTTTGACAACCGGACCCCAGTGTCAAAAAATTGCCAATTTTTGCCGATTTTCTCTTGTTTTACTTTCTCTTGTACATAAGTACAAATTAAGGCGCGAAAGTAACTAAGGAAACCGGAAGTACCGATCGTCAGACACGCAGTTTTGTCGGCCCTTCGTTTTTCGCTTGTGAAGCAAGCAAAGATCTGTCATTGTGCTACCTAATGGCCTAATGGCAGAGGATTTTGTGATAACTGCCGCGGCCGCGCACTGTCAGTAATTACATTAAATTTAATGTAGATTTAATGTACGACTGTACTTGCATTTTAATGTGCCTTGTACATTAAAGGAAGGTTAATGTACCTGGACATTAATTATGTCTACATTAAATAATGTACGACATTAAATTAATGTACGACATTAAATTTAATGTACACGACATTAAATTTAATGTACGCGTACATTAAAGATAATGTACATGTACATTAAAGTTACTGTAAGTGTACATTCAATTTAATTTACGTGCATGGAAATTCCTTTCATGCACTTTACATTAAACGCAATGCGAGTGTGGGTGGGAGAACGCAAGCGCACGGGCGCGGGCGTGGCCGGTGCGCAGGTGGAGGCGGAGGCGGAGCGGCGCTGGTGGCGGCCGTCGCTGGGCGAAATACCGGCGCGCGTGCGCTCCTTGCTGCGCGCCAAGCAGCACGCGCAGCCGAGCGGCCGGCGCCTCGCCCCCCCAACCCGTACTCCGGGCCCCCCCCTACGCGCCCCCCCGCCCCCGTCTTCCGCCCTCTTCCCTGTCCTATCCTCTCCCCTTACACACACACTTACACTAACATGTAGTACACTACCACACATGCCGAGAGATCGGTCGGTAGAGCTTGTCCCGGCTAGGGACGGTGCCCCGCTGGTGGGAGACACCTGTTTGGGGAAAACCCCGCTAGCCGACGGTAGGTCGCCGCCGGATATCGCCAGCTAGCGGACGAAGATTCTGTGATAAAACTATGCATTACATTTGGAGGATTAATGACGTTAGCAGTTGTCGCGCCTGGAATCATTAATCATTCAATAAATCAATCAATCCAAGGTTTCCTCTTCCGGTGGTGGTAGGATTTTCGACTCTAGCTTCAAAGCTAGCTGTCTGGAGTAAAATTCTAGCGGACAGCTGCTGTGATCGGTAGTTTTCCGTATCCCTCGGATCAACACCAGGCGAGTGCTGGAGTAGTACTCTAACAAACGGGCCCCGGACTGCTCGCGATTTTTCTCTCCCTTGTCCTGTCCTCACCCCGTACTTACACACAAATACACTCGCAAGCACTACACTACCACACTTCTCGGGAGACCAGTCGGGAGCGTAGAGCTTGTCCCCACTGGGACGGTGTCCCGTTCGTTGGAGATACCTGGTTTTGGAAACCCCCTTAAACCTACGTGTAGATCGGCACCAAATCTGACCATCAAGCGCGGAAGAACACTACGACCTCACGGGATAGAAAACATGAACGACACTTACAGAACTAATGACCTTGGCAGTTGACACGTCCGAAAGCATAAACAAATAATCAATGTATCACTCGTGTAAGTCGTTTCTGTAGTGTACTGCATTTTGTTTCCGGCTCGTTCCCGGGGGCTCGAGAATGAGGTTTCCCAGAACTTAAGAGTTGCAAAAACTGCAACTGTTAGCATATGAGCTTCGGATCAAACCAGTCGCATTGTGGGATATTGATGGTTCTTTATTGCGAATGGGGTCTTTAGATTTGAATCTTATTTGTGGAGGGTCTTTAAATATGAATATTAGATATGAGTTTTATAAAAAGATGAACGAAAGACGGGTGCACGACCCGAAAGAGCGGTACCCACAATTCCAGTGCGTAGTCTTTGGCCAATCTTAGACACCATGTAAAATTGTAAATAACTAAAACCATACTCCTAATTATCATCTGGATACCATTTAATGCTATTTTATTATAACATGTAGTTAATGCGTTAAATTAACATTTCATAAATAAATGTAAATTACCTTCAGAATCTCACATAAATTACATATTCTCCTTCAGTAACTCGTCAAACACCAAGATGCGTATTATACAACGGAGGGGAATTGTTTGTAACTGTGGGCCGATCCATTTTAAATGGCCTAGAATTTAATAAATTGGTCCCTGGACCATCTCGAAAAAAAAATCATATTTTGAACATACATTTTCTTATGTTTGCTGTTCAAAAACATCTTCGATTTATTTTTATTGTATCTGGTTTACAAATGGCGGCCATTTTTGTTTTACGCCCTGCGCCATTTTTCGCGTTTGTAGACATTCACTCCCTCAAATTTATTCAGCTCTGGATTGCTCTAGCATTCTAGAATAAAAGGCACTGGATTCAGTAAAGTCTGGTCTGCAAATCGAAGTATTATTTATCTACGTTCTATGTTATTATTTGAAAAATATGTTGAAGAAAATCTATGGAACGCGAATGAACCAAGTTCGATTTTCAGAGAGTAATTTCTTTCAGTACACTGTATTATTAATAAACATAAAAGTTGTCTAAAATATTTTGAATAGTACTCTACTTTAAAACAATCGTATATCTTCACATCTACATTTGTAATTAAAATGTATGGTCATTTTGATGTTAAGAGCTGAACCAGATTATATAAAAATTGTTTATAAAAGATAACAAATAACTAAATTCAGCATTTTGTTTATTTTTTCGCGTTTAAATTTGCCTCTTATTATTACTTCTGAACGTTTCTTCAGAGATACGGACAGTTGCACACATCAAACTGGTGAAAAAGTTATTATTTTAGACAAACATTATTCAATATAAAAATTCGCGATGCGTAGCTGTGACGTGCGCAATATGCAGCAACGAGCTGTCTGTGTACCATTGTGTCCATTAGAGCCAATAATGGACCGCTTTATGGTTCGAGGGTTCTGAGGTAAACGAGGGAATGACAGAACTGATGAATCTTTCAGTCAAGCGCGAAAGAGGAACACACTTCAGCCTGCGAGTGTACGGGACTTAACCTCGAAAAATGGTAATGAAAAAGTTTATAAACGTATGCGCCATACCCATTTTCATGTTTTTTTAAGAAAACATAAATACAACAAAAATTAATTACTTGACCCTCCACCCATGGTTCTATCCAGCTGCAATTTATGCGTTTCGGCGGCTTTGGTAGCAGAGAATTGCAATCCCCCGCTCGGAGTCCCTGACTTGCGGCGAGAGAGGCGTAGGGGAGCGCAGGCAGGAGACTGGTTGGGTCTGCGAGGTGCCCGGTTCCCGCACCGTTGGGATTTGCCCCAGCGCGATGGGAGTGTCGCTCACACTCGATCCCGGTCCTATTCTGGAAAGCCGGTGGCCCCGAGCGGGCAGGACTCAAGCACAATGGGCAAAACCTCCTGGGAGCGTCGCGTGCTGGGAATCCAGCCTGACGGTGCCTCTGTGCAATCCAACGGGGTCGGGGGCTCAGGGTCGAGGAAAATGCTTCATCTTTCGGAATTACTGACACAGTGTGTCCCAGTCCCTTACGTACAAATCCTGGCGGGGAATTGAAATCTTTAACTGCCTGGTTCCGATAATCCTGGCATCACTCACGTCGTTAGCGCTAAGGTGAGTTCAGTAAGTAGGCAGACAGAGAGCATCGATCCACTCGAGAGCACATGAAGAGTAGTTCTCTTTCCCTTGACTTCTGATTTCTTAAGACGGGCTGGATGTGACGTAAAATGAATCTATGGAATAATAATAATAATAATAAAAATAATTATTATTATTATTATTACTATTTATTGCACAATTTCCTCTCAAACAACTCATATAGAACAAATCATGTAAGTAAAACAATTTTAGTACATTACTCAAAGCCCTTCTTCAAATTTCTGCCAGTTGAGCTCGAAAAAGTCCAAACTAAGGTGATTGTTTTCTTTTGCATTGCAGTCGAGGCCTGCAGGCGGAGGCGGAGGCGTGGGCGGGGGCGGGGCGGGGGCGCAGGCGGAGGCGGAGCCGAGGGCGGGGGCGTGGTCGGGGGCGGCGCTCGCTGGAGCTGCTGCGCGAGTGGCAGGCGGAGCGCGGCGAGCTGATGCGCCACTCCATGGGGCCTCCCCGCCTTCCCGCGCCCCAACATCGCGCGTCCGCCCCCGCCGCGCTCCCGTCGCCCCACGCCGCCCCCGGCCCCCAGCCCCCGTCCACGCCCCCGTTCCGCCTGGCGGCCCGCCCCGCGGCCGCCCCGCGGACGCCGACGCCATCGCGCCCGCGCACCCCGACCCGCCCGCCGCGCCTCCGTGCGCCGCGCCACGCTGCGCCGCCCCTCGCAGCTCGGCGCGCTCGACTTCGGCGCCCTCGACAAGATGGAGGTGGCCGACCCCGACAGCCCCGCCGCGCGCCGCCCGCGGCAGGCCGCCATCAGGTGACGCCCTCCGAACGCTCTTTTGTTATTGAAGGTCGCATCGACATCTAGGTCATTAGCGACCACCGTTGGAGTTCACGTTATGGTAATTGAGGAGATGAAACGATATGCTGATGATAAGGGGTGAAAGGACGAAAACAAAGACAACCACGCCAACCCGCGACCCTTCTGTCTGAGATCGCTACGACACTACTGCTTTAGTGATCTCGGCCACCGGGCCGCCGCTGTTTATGATTGTCGCAGTATGCTCCGTCATTGCTATGCGTCTTCAAAAATCTTCACCGAATACATTTCTTGAATATCCTCTTGAATTGTCTCTTGAATTGCTTGACTGTTGGCCGGTCCTTAGTAGATTCGGTTTCTCCAGGGGCGGTCTCTTCTCTTCTCGAAAGGGGAGTTATTGTGATGTAGCCAAGGATTCCGCCTCCCTGACGTTGGGCTAATCCTAGCTTCACCGTAGCCATCCGCACCATAGGCTCAACTTCCGCGAAGTGGAGGGAGTTGGACACGTGGCACACGTCCAAGATACTTCTCTAGCGTTGAAGTGTCTCGCATTCGCTGCACAGCGTACAGGAAGTGCGTACACAGGAACTGCGCGGTGTAGGAGTATGGGCATGAGGCAAACGTTCTTCCATGCTCAGAACATTGACTCACTGCGTGTGCCCAGAAACTGCTTTATACCCTTGTGCACGTGCTCTGAATTGTAACGTCGTGGATAGGGATCTACACCACAAAGAAACAGACACGAGTGGATATTTACAATTTATTTACAATAACTTATGTACAGGAACTAAAACCTCACTTAAGGCGTTTGTCGGAGCTACCTGCCGCAGCCCCCTCTCCCAACACGCGCCTTGCGGCCGCGCCTGCGAGTAGCCAACTCGGCCGATTTGCAACTGGGCTCCTCATGTGCCTCGGCAGACCATCTGTCCTGAAGTATAAGGCATACTTCACCGTGTCCGAACCTCGAACACCTACTCGTGCCTTCAGCACTTCCGTGCCAGACTTGGCCGGACAAGTTTTGCGGTGTTTTGCCGCGAGGAAACCAGAAACGTTACCCCCGAATGGTCGTGCAACGCACCTTAATATAGGCCCGAGTCACATGACCTCCTACGTCATCTGCCTCCCCCCACGCACTCGTCTTAAAGCGAGTGCCACCGACGCCGCATTTTGTGCCCGGCGTCTGGGATTTCCGTGAGGGGTGGCCTTTGTTCGGGAGCCTATATTTGGCTCCCTCATCCCCATACCTAGCAACTCAGGAGCAGGGAGTCAAGTCTATGACGCTACAGAATGTTGCTTGCAGCGTGGCACATCATCCACACACATAATCCAGCGTTGAAGTCTCTGGCACCTGTTGCCTCCGCAATCAGAGGAACTTCATGGCATTGTAATATGATCGTTTGGCGTCTATGTATGCAAGCTCAGAACTTTCACTCACTGCTTACGCGTGTACAGAAACCGCGTGAAAAAAAAAAGCCTCGACATGTGACGCACATTTCTACATGCTCGGAATTTTGACTCGCTGTCTCTTTCATCACAGGACCTGTGTGGCGTGGGTACATGTGCTGAACGGAGAGTTGGGCGTGTGGATATGCCTGCACTCGTGCCTCTTTGGCCAGGCGGGCTTGGCAGGTGCCCTCTTGTTGTTAATATTCTTCTCAGTCATCGCATCGTACGCCCTGCACATGTCGGTGAGAACTACCTTGGCTGAAATATAAAACTGAACTGTCGAGTATCTTTTCTCAATTACTAACTTTAAGTTCATAAAAAGTAGTAAAGAAGTATAAGGGCCATATTCATAGTCGTGACTTATAATAAGGAAAACCTTAAGGAGCTCCTTATAACGATTTCCAATTCATAGTAGCAACTTATCCATTCACATAAGAAAATCCTTATAACTATAAGGAAGGTCCAACTTTCACTTATATCTATAAGTGAAGCCTCTCTTTATGCGTTGAAAATTGTCGTAATTTGAAAGAAATGGAATGGACGACTATTTAAAAAATTATAAGGGTTTTTACAGTAGCATCTTTCTTTGTAGCAACAAGCAATATTTACGTGACATGCAAAAAAAAAAAATTTAAAAAAAAATCGTTTTACTAAGACTTTTGTTGTACACTTTTTGGAAACATTGGTGGCTAAAACCACCTCTAACTAACTAGATATTTACTGATTTCACCATGTGTAAGTCTTTTTTTAAGATACTGACACTATTTAAGAAACTGTGTAGATTAAGTTACCTCACGGGCGCACGCATATGGTAGTTCACGGCCAGTTTGATGGAGCGCTTCTGGCATGATTCAAGAGGCTGTGAAACAGCCAATACACTGTTGCCACACGAGACACTGTTAGCATCTTACTTATAATAAGTATCGTCTATGAATACCAAATGTGTATAAGCATTTCCTTATCGAAAGTAACTTCTTATAGCTTAAGTATTTTCTTATCCTATAAGTGACGACTATGAATATGGCCCTTAAGAACTAAACAAGTATTTAGTTGCGTTTAAACAAGTAACCTTATAACACGATTTGTCCCAAAAGAAGTTGACCTGAAGGTTTCACAGCTAGGAGGAGGTTTGGAGAGGGATTTCTGAAAACGGGCGTGGCATTACCTGCGTAACTTTTCTTGACCGATGGTCTACCTTTCCCCTCCCTGGTACAATAAAAAGATGAAGGTAACAGCTCGTAGCGAGCACTGATGACATTCCAAACACATCTTCATTCGCGAAAAGATACTATTTGCTTTGAAGACAAAAATCACTGTTCGTGTTTTTCCTCGAAACACAAAAATCGAAAGAAATGGCAGAGAGAGGTCCGGATCCTTTGTAGAAAACACCTCGAACTCCTGAGAAAGTTATGGCAACTTATAATAGCGGCGAACGTAAAATTACTGAGAAAGTTAAAGAGACTTTTTATAAGCTAAGTAACTATTTTTTAGATATTTTCTTCATCATTTCACAGATTTCTGACTGAAAGATTGATTTATAGTATTTTAAACCTTTAAAGTCGTGATATTTGTTATTTAAACCACCTAATTAAAAAGAAGGAATTCAAAACAAGACTCATTTCATTCAAAGAAGTCGGTATGCTTCCCCGGCCAAGAAATTAACTAGCCCTGCATTACATTGAAATTTGGGTTTCACTTTGACTTTTCAGAAATTGACATAGCTTAAAAATTCTAATAGCCGATTTTGTAACTAATAGCCTACTTTATTCCCATTTCTTTCAACCAATGGCCCAGAAAAGTTGCGTCAGGGAAGCCGGTGAACAGCTACAGTTGACTCCCACCCCTTGTGAAGAATTTACATCAAATAAATCGCTACCAAGTGGTTTCGACACGCTTCGACATCAACTGTTTAGCGAACCTAACTCGGATAGCGTACGCAATTAAATGTTGCCCGAAAATCGAAGAAACCATCGAATGAAACTCTTGTCATGATTCGGAAAGCATAGAGAGATCGGGCCACAAGTAGGTTGTATTTTTGAACGGCACGCTTTATTTCGATAAAAAAGAAGTTGTTAAAGGCAATAACCGCACAGATGCTTCACAAGTAGTTTGAGCGAGATGTACAGATTGTGAGTTTCAATTTGTATATAGATGACTTTGAGTGACTGGGAAGATAATCGTCAGGTCAGCCATAGCCAATTTCTGGAAGTCCCAATAACACAATTCGCCGTACTACATCGCTTTGTTTCTAGGGGAGTACTTTGCTTGTCACAATGTGCTAGCGCTTGCCCATCCACACTGCATTATAGATGTCGCTTTTCCAACTTTTTTCTCTCCCCACCCTGAAGCATGCACTGAAATGGCATCGTCAGTGGAGCAGGCCGCGGTGAACTGAACAGAATTCCTGTTGTCGCGTTCCAGACGGCCTCTCAAAACTTCTAGACAGCCATGGGCAATCTTTTTTGCATTTTCTCATACTACTAACTGGGATAAGAAAAGTGTCAATAACTGTTCATCAAAGACAGATCTTTAAATGATCTTTAAATATGAAAATTTTGTTTTATTTATATTATGGATATTACGAAGTCGGCTTCTAAAATGGCCAAGATCCAATCTTCGTTCAACTCACTAAATTTCCGAAAACTACAAAAGTTACAAATAATGCGAGAAGGTATGTGCCGTTGTAGCTTCCTAGTTTCTCAATAAATTAGTGCAACTACTTTTGGGATAAACCTTTTATATGAATCAATGATTCCGTAGTGTTTTCAGAGTTCAAATGTCACAAAAAATGTTATGAACTTGTGTCTTCTGTTCTACTCAAAGACACTGCAATGCTTATCAGTATTCGAAGCCTTTTACGGAAAGCATCACAAGCTTTAGAAAGCATCACACTTTTATAGAGCATCACAAGGAAAGTAACATTAATTTAACAGTGATATTTAATGTATTATTTACCATTTGACTGTATAATTCTAAACAACCTGTAACAGGTATTGTATCACAGCTTCTGGGTCAATGACCCCTTCTCGATCAGGTTTTTCGTCCAGTTTCCCTGATCCATTGAGCAAATGCTGAGATGGTTCCTTTTGGACATAAATGTAACTTCATTATCTGTGCACGTCTTCTAGAATTTAGTGGAAAATATAGTTACTTAAATTATCATTCTCCATGTTTGTCGAAGAAGGAAGTATTATTCCTTGACGAAGGACATCATGGATAAGAGCCCAAAATGTATTTCTTATATATCCTTGAAAATAGATTTGTATACATGAGGGTTTTTTTTTCAATTTTCAAAATTTATGTAGTATATGACTCAGTGTAGGGATCACAGAATTTTGAAAATTGCACAGAATTCACTTCTACAATAGCACGTCATACGCAGTTTTAACTGTTTTGACGTTAAATAAATAAATAAATAAATAAATAAATAAATAAATAAATAAATAAATAAATAAATAAATAAATAAATAAATAAATAAATAAATAAATAAATAAATAAATAAATAAATAAATAAATAAATAAATAAATAAATAAATAAATAAATAAATAAATAAATAAATAAATAAATAAATAAATAAATAAATAAATAAATAAATAAATAAATAAATAAATAAATAAATAAATAAATAAATAAATAAATAAATAAATAAATAAATGAATGAATGAATGAATGAATGAATGAATGAAATATAAATGTAGTCCTCGCCTTATTGGTCGGAGCCAGCTGCAGAACGAGCACGTGATCCGCACGCGCGTGAAGGCGCCGTGGCTGGGGCTGCCGCGCACCGTGGAGTTCGCGTGGTCGTACGGCCCGGCGCCCCTCCGCGTCAGCGCCTCCGTCTTCAAGTAAGCGCCGCATCGTCAAGCACGCTGCTCCGAGGGCGATGAAAGATTTCAGCTGCAGAAAGGGATCGGGGCAATGATTCAGGGTGCACCTGCAATAATAGTAATAGCGAGCTGGACTCATGCGATCAATCGCACAAAAATTTCACTGCAGTGGCTCTGACCGAAGATCCTAGGATTAGAGTCCCGACGGTCGCAGGATTTTCGACACTAGCTTTTCAGCTAGGTCGAATTCAGCCGCTGTCTAGAGGAGAATTCTAGCGGCCGGCTGTTCTAATCGGTAGTTTTTCGTTGGTTCTCCGATCAACACCAGGCGAATGCCGGAGCAGTATCCTTACAAACGGGCCATGGACCGCACGCAATCTTTCCTTCCTCTTCCTTGTCGTACCCTCACCCTTTCTTAAAATCACACTTACGCTACACTATCACACATGTCGGGAGACCTGTAGTGAGCTTAGGGCTTGTCGCGTGAAGGGTCCGTGCGGGGCGGTGCCCTGCTGGTAGGGAGGGGGTTCCTGGTTTGGGAAAAGCCCCGCAAGCCGACATAGATCGGCGCCAGATCTCATCCCAGAGGGGGAAGAACACTATCATCTCCTACGATAAAAACACTTACGGGGCGAACTACCTTGGCAGTTGACGCGCCCAGAATCACTAATCAATCAATATCACGCGTAAAGGATAGGAGTAGAAAAATCAGAAATGTTCTGAATACCGTTATTCGCAATTCAGAAAACCGATAACTCTTAAAATATTGTTTTGTGTCATTCGGTATTACCTATCAAAAATTAATGAAATCAGGGATGTTCATAAATTTAGCAACTACATTGTTAACACAAAGTTAAACCTGTTTCTGAAAATTTAATCGATATATTTTATATTTACCAAGATCTGTACAGGTATGGTGTAGTGAACTATGTCAAATACTACTGTCCACCTCTTGAAAAATAATTAATACTCGTGTACACAAATAATGAAAATAACTCATTGTTTTGAAAAGGGCCATATGAACCAAATGATAGGTGGGAATTGCGTTTAGTGCATTCACTCACTAATCTTTGCATTTAAAAATACGTACTATTTTCTCTTCGCTGTCTGTAACTTGACGTTTCCTTGTTGTCTCTATAAGTCGTAAGGTCTTCATTCATTATGTTAAATATAACTCGCAAAATGAAGTAATGAACAAATGGCGGGAGAAAATCTTCTTTTTTAATTTGTTGCTCCATTGTTGATGCAACGCGTCTCTTAACCCTTGTTGGGCGTTGGGCGCTTTCTTCTGGAGTAATCCTCCGTTACTGTGTAATTACTATACTATATTTGTCAAATCTCGTCATATCGCAGTCAGTCGGTGCCTTTTATCCCTTCGGCCAGGGGCTCGACGCCGTTAGATCCCGGGGTCCTGGCAGGTCACCCAACCAGTAATCCGCGAGTCTCGAATTCGTTTAACCTTCCTGACTTCACGGAGCGTAGTACACGATTTCGGCTCGCGCCGCCGGCTCGTTATTTCATCAAACTTAAAATGTTATTAAAATTCATTGTTATGCTATTAATAGAGTTGGGCAAAATACGTTAAATTTTTAATTTAAATACTTCGCCAAAATACTTCCTAGATAAGTATTTAAAAAACATACTCAAAATATATTAGGTTTTGAATAAATTAATACATACGTATTAAATACATAAATAATATAGTATATAAGAAATTTATATAATTCGGAAAATCGATTTCGAGATTTCAAAGGCAATACACGTTTTTGGGTCCCCTGATACCGAAAAAGTGTTGGGTTTTTTTTTCAAAACATCCGTCCGTCTGCCATCTGCCTCCCTGCGCGTCCGTCTGTGAACACTACTAGCACCTAAGCACTAGCACCACGTAGAATTTTTTCAAAATTGAAGAAACCCCTATCCATTCGGCTCTAGTAGAAGCTTTGAAATTTTGAAAAATATTCTTTAAAATTTGGGGTATTTTACATGAAGCCCCCCAAACTTTTTCAAAATTTTCTCAAAAACGGCTCCAAATTTTTTCTTTAAGTTTCTTGTAAGAATAGAGTAAAATACACTTACGAAGGTGGCATAGGTCCGATTTCCATGGTTAACTCTGAATTTTCGAAAATTTCAAATGTTTGAATTTTTTGGTGTCTTCCTTCAAATACAAAATTGACAGATTTTTCCCTCAAATAAAATTTATTGTCCATAAATAGTTCTTTTATAAGGGTCATGTAGATTGTTTTGAAAATTTCGTGCAATAGTGTATGCAAGATTTGCAATTTTAAAATATAACAAAAACATGATTTTGTCAAAAATGACCCCAAATTTTTTCTTTAAATGTTTGGTAGGGTTGGTGCCAAAACAACCCTATTCGATGAGACAAACGCCATAAAGCTCCATTCTTTTGTTTTTTCAAAAACTACAAAATTGTAATTTATTTGACTTGTCTTTTCCGTTGGGAATATTTACATTAAAGACAATATCTTCACATTATTATATTTATGAAAACATGTGCTTCAAATAATTTCAAATAACGTTTCTTGAAAACTGAAGAGCTTTCTGTAAAAATGAGCTCAAAATTCCGAATTTTGCTCAAACACAAACGCTCAAACGTAATTTTCTCAAAAATGGCTCCAAATTTTTGCTTCAAATTGTTCCAGTGGATATTGCTAATTGCACTGTTTAATATGCCGTTAAGTTAATTTTTGTATATTCTTTTGTGTTTTCAAAACTTACACAAATGAAGTTCTTTAAAAATATCTCTCACATTGTTCATATGAATTCCTTCGATTTGTATACATGTTTAAAAAATTTTTAAAAAAAAACTTAAAATTTCTAATTGTAATTATAAAAATTTTTACATTGATATATATATCTGAACAATAACTTCTGAACATTTCTGAACAATTAGGAAGCATTTGTAAGTTAAATACATGTACTTTTACAGAGGTTGGCATAATGTCGAACGGTCAGTTCTAGAATACTGAATATTTTCTGTAACAGGATCGAAAAATTAAATCATGAAATCAAAATAATTTGCGAAACAGATTTTAATTCACGTAATGATAGTGATCCACTAATATCATTTCCAAGAACTGTAATCATTTCCTTTCTGTCTTAATTATCTAGTTTGTAAAAATTTTAATGTATTCTCCAGGTATGTGACGTATGGGATGATCGTGGTACTTGGCCTGACAATCATCACAAGTTACGTCGTCGTTTTATCATCTTACACTGAAGAAGTGAGTGCATCCATTATATTTTGTATACATTCTGGAAAAAATACTTCACTGCAAAGTAACAAATCGATGCCGGACAACGATTGCATTGCAGTTTTCACATTTTATTTGTAATTTAAAATATATTTCTTTAGAATTAGAATTCCAAGAAAATGACCTGGCGAAAGTATCGATTCAAACTGCGCGCAGAAATAATCAATAAATTATATTTTAATGAACGCACATTTTAAGTACAAAACACTCTTAGCATGTGCCAAGAATGATATTAAGAATAAAACTTACAGGGGACTATCATTTACCGTATGTGGCTCTGTAAAGCTGAAGACGTTATTAATTCACATTCAATATATGTAACAAATAATT
The DNA here is from genome assembly GCA_964035755.1 of Teleogryllus oceanicus. Lineage (NCBI taxonomy): Eukaryota > Metazoa > Arthropoda > Insecta > Orthoptera > Gryllidae > Teleogryllus > Teleogryllus oceanicus. The sequence goes on from CAXIVR010000005.1 coordinate 14,616,461, forward strand.
CGAGCATCCCATGAATTTGTGAATTTTCTTAAGGCTTGCTTCATGTGGTTCATAGATAACATGCTGCCTACGTGATTATAATTTATAACAAAAATGAATTTTATGTAGATTTAATACATTGAGCAAACAGTATACATAAAACACTTTATAAGCTTAAAGATTTCTTGTGTGTGGCAAGCGATGATTCTTTACTCGACTATTTCAACAAAACGAGAAGCAAATCCCAACATGCAAGGAGTAACGAGCAACGCTCGGCCCCGATGGCAGACACCGCTATGGTGTCTGGGGCGCGGAAGCTGGTGTGAATTTCGCGCCAGGAAGTAACATTTAAACTCAGTTTTCTCGAAGACAATTTTTTTGACAATCTGGGGTATTTTTTAAAATATATAGAGAGAGACTTCAGGAGAAAAAAACGTGCCAGCGTGTTTCTCATAATGTTAGGAGTAAAGAATTTTTATCTTCAAGTACTGTTGTGGACTCGGGACGCCATTTGCGAACATTGTGTGCACAGCAATTCTGACGGCCGGTTGGCAAGGTCATTCGCAACCACAGGACCGGTCGATACAGAGCTGTCGTAATGCAGAGTCGATACAGAGCTGTCGTCGCAACGCCGTTGTAAATTTTGTTCTCAGTGAAAAAAGATTTTTCCTTCAGGAATAGAAAAAAAAATCCTCTGCATTTCGGCATTCTGAACGTTATAGTACAAGAAAAATAGTGCACAAACTGCTGAGCAATTACAAACCTTTTCTTCGAAAAATAACTCGCAAACAACTTTTCGAATCGTTCGAATTCGAAAAGTTTGAACTTTCGAACTTGTCTTAGCAAGAAACATTTGTTCGTGTGATTGAAGAGAAGATGTCGGCGTGTTTTCTAACATCTGAAAAGACTCACCATGTATGAATGCTTTTTATCGATGGCGACTTGTACTCCAATTTAAACATAACCGCACTTCAAAGACGACCTGGAAAATGTGAGGAACACTGTCATCCAATTGGGACCTTCGCTGGGCCTTAAATTTTTGGTATTGAGCTCCCGACTGGACAATGTCCCCCTCTTCTCGCAACTCGTGACCTTGAAGTGCACCCATGTTTAAATCGGAGCATTAAAATCGTACAAAAATGACCCATTTGCTTCGCGTATTGCATAGGGAACAACCATTGTTTCGAGGAAGAAGTGGCCAACAGAGGCGCGCGTGCGTAGCTGTGGGAGCTGTTCCTGGCCATAACCGCACTTCAAAGACGACCTGGAAAATGAGAGGAACACTGTCATCCAATGGGGACCTTCGCTGGGCCTTACATTTTTGGTATTGAGCTCCCGACTGGACAATAATGTTCTCTTCTTCCAACTCGTGACCTTGAAGTGCACCCATGTTTAAATCGGAGCATTAAAATCGTACAAAAATGACCCATTTGCTTCGCGTATTGCATAGGGAACAACCATTGTTTCGAGGAAGAAGTGGCCAACAGAGGCGCGCGTGCGTAGCTGTGGGAGCTGTTCCTGGCCATAACCGCACTTCACAGACGACCTGGAAAATGAGAGAAACACTGTCATCCAATTGGGACCTTCGCTGGGCCTTAAATTTTTGGTATTGAGCTCCCGACTGGACAATAATGTTCTCTTCTTCCAACTCGTGACCTTGAAGTGTACCCATGTTTAAATCGGAGCATTAAAATCGCAAAAAAATTACACATTTGCTTCGCGTATTGCATAGGGAACAACCATTGTTTAGAGGAAGAAGTGGCCAACAGAGGCGCGCGTGCGTAGCTGTGGGAGCTGTTCCTGGCCATAACCGCACTTCACAGACGACCTGGAAAATGAGAGAAACACTGTCATCCAATTGGGACCTTCGCTGGGCCTTAAATTTTTGGTATTGAGCTCCCGACTGGACAATAATGTTCTCTTCTTCCAACTCGTGACCTTGAAGTGTACCCATGTTTAAATCGGAGCATTAAAATCGCAAAAAAATTACACATTTGCTTCGCGTATTGCATAGGGAACAACCATTGTTTAGAGGAAGAAGTGGCCAACAGGGGCGCGTGCGCGCGTGCGTAGCTGTGGGAGCTGTTCCTGGCGCCGGTGGACCGCCGCCTGTACGTGCTGCTGCCGGTGCCGTTCCTGCTGCTGGGCAGCTGGCTGCCCGACCTGCGCTACATGTGGCCCGTGTCGCTGGCGGCGGACGTGGCGGTGTCGGCCGGCTGCCTGCTGCTGGTGTTCGACGTGTCGCGGCGCGAGGCCGGCGAGGGCGCCCCGAGCAGGAAGATCATCCCGCGATCATCGCTCGACCTGCCCTTCTTCGCGGCCAGCGAGCTGCTCGCGCTCTCCTTCCTCCTTGTGGTGATGCCACTGCCATAGCCCCTCGCGCGCACACGCAGTATGCCGCTCACAGCAGTCCGTTAAGAAAATACATTCCAGGTAGCTTCGGCTACATCGTAAACGAGAGCAATCTTCATAAGTAGTTTCCAATCAATGAGCGATACATAGTGTGATTTTTGGCGAATAAAATCATTCATAAGATTAGACAAAACCATTGAAATAAATGTTTGAAAGATATACAATTCTCATACCAGTAAATGATAAAACAACCAGTTGGTCGCTAAATGGATGAATTGGTAAGTGAGTCGGTGAGTAAGAGAGCGGGTGAGCGGGCTGACGTTGAGCTGGTGGGTGGGTGAGCGGATGAGAGGGTGGGCGAACGGGGTTTTAAGAGCAGACCTCCGGGCGGGCGAACGGGCGGGCGAACGGGCGGGCGAACGGGCGGGCGAACGGGCGGGCGAACGGGCGGGCGAACGGGCGGGCGAACGGGCGGGCGAACGGGCGGGCGAACGGGCGGGCGAACGGGCGGGCGAACGGGCGGGCGAACGGGCGGGCGAACGGGCGGGCGAACGGGCGGGCGAACGGGCGGGCGAACGGGCGGGCGAACGGGCGGGCGAACGGGCGGGCGAACGGGCGGGCGAACGGGCGGGCGAACGGGCGGGCGAACGGGCGGGCGAACGGGCGGGCGAACGGGCGGGCGAACGGGCGGGCGAACGGGCGGGCGAACGGGCGGGCGAACGGGCGGGCGAACGGGCGGGCGAACGGGCGGGCGAACGGGCGGGCGAACGGGCGGGCGAACGGGCGGGCGAACGGGCGGGCGAACGGGCGGGCGAACGGGCGGGCGAGCGGGCGGGCGAACGGGCGGGCGAACGGGCGGGCGAGCGGGCGGGCGAACGGGCAAGCGAATGGGAGTGCGAGCGATCGGGAGAGCGGATGGGTGAACGGGCGGGTGAGGGAGTGGATGGGCGGTCGAGTGAGTGGGAGGCCAGGGGACTAGGGAACGGTGGGCAAGCGAGTTGGCGGGTGGGGTTTGGGGGAGGGCATCGAGCGGGCGATCGGGGGGAATTGGGGTTGGGGTTGAAGGGCGGCCATAGACTAGCGAGGTGCGGGCAAGTGACGGCCGGGGAGGGCGATTAAGCGGGCGGGTGAGCGAGCGGGCGGTTGAACGGGCAGGCCAGGGGACTAGTGAGCGGGCGGGTGAGCGCTGCCTCTTGCTGCAGGTGATGGTTGTGGAGAAGCACATGGACCAACCGGCTCGCATGTTGGGGCTGAGGGGCTGCCTCAACCTCAGCTTGTTCTACACGTTTGTGCTGCAACTAATCGTCAGCACCTCCATCTACATCAAGTTCGGCGAAAACCTCTCCATCTATTTCATCATTGGGCTTTCACGTAGTTTGTAAGTAACAGTGTGATCTTTCAGACAATATCAAACCCCCGCCCGTATATTCAAGATTTCTAGTTGACATAAACGTAGTCTTGTGAATATTAACATGGCCCAGACACAACTTTTTCAACTTAGATGTTTTAAAACTAGATGTTTGAGGCCAAAGCGGATGAAATCGGAAGAGTTTACAGAACGAAATAACTATTTCTGACGGGGGAAATGATCTTCTTCAGATTCCTTCCTTTGGGGGGGGGGCAAGGGGGGGAGATGGAAGGAAAGAACGTGGGGGAGCGAGTCCACGGATGGGAACGGAGTGGACCGTGGCGAGGAAATAATTAAAATGCCTTCCATTTCACGATATTGACAGAACGCCTGATGCGCAGGTTGCGGGACGTGGTGAAGGGCGTGTTCCTGGTGGGCGCGCTGCTGGCCGCGCCCATCTACGTGTACTCGCTCAACGACCTCATCTGCGACATGCACTACGCCCTGCTGCGGGACTGCTCGGAGCGCCAGAAGTGCTGCTGCGAGTACACCGTGCGGCTCGCCCTCGTCACCGTCTGCGGTGAGCGCACGGGCCGACACTCACGCGCGGCTGGAGGATGGGCTGATTGATATGCTCATTGGTTCCGTAAGAGTAGTGATATTTTTTTCATTCGGGGTCTAGTATCCAGTGTTCCTCCCCCACTGGATTCCGAGATTCTGTGTCGACCTACTCGTCGATTGGTTGGTTGGTTAGTGATTCCGGGCGAGTCAACAGCTTAGGTCATTAGTCCCGTAAGTGCAGTGCATGCTTTTCATCAGGAGATGGCGGTGATCTTCTCCGCTGGATGGCGAGATCCGGCGGCGACCTACCGTCGACTAGTGGGGTTTCCCCCTAACCAAGACTCTCCCATCAGTGGGGCACTGTCTCAGCCGGGACAAGCTCTAAGCTCCCGACCGGTCTCCCAAAATATGTGGTAGTGTAGTGCGTAGGTGCAGGTTAGCGTAAGCGTGTGTGTGTGTGTGTGTGTGTGTGTGTAAGGGAAGAGGATAGGACAAGGAAGAGAAAGGAAACATCGCGCGCGGTCCGTGGCCCGTTTGGTAGAGTACTGCTGCGGCATTCGCCTGGTGTTGATCGGAGAATTATAAAGAGTAAACTCGTAATATGTGCCCTATTTGCGAAGAATCCTTATCCAATTAATCGGGTAACGATTGCCCTGTTGCAGTGGGGCTGGGGCTGGTGATCCCGGCGTACGGGAAGGAGAACGGCCTCCCGGTGGCCCTGACGGTGCCGCTGCTGCTGTGGGGCTTCCCGGCTCTCGTGGAGCTCGCCCTGTGCTGGCACGTGAAAAACTTCGGCCCTCAGAAGAGGGCCATTTGGAAGAATATCTTGCTGCTGCTGTTAGCTGTCTTCTGCTTGGGTTGTGCTATCACTTATCAAGTCGCTGGCTGACCCCCTCCGCTGCGCATTGGCTTAAAGTAACTCCATCCATGAATGTATTGCAAACAGAAAACGTGAACTACTGACGAGATCAGATTCTGATGATGAAGATTTTGTGGGATTTATTATCACACTTCTTCTTTATTTTTAAATGCCTACTGACAATCATTTAAAATGTTAAAAATTGTTTACTCGTTTTTTTAATTGTATATAGACAACTAAATAGCAATGGAAGTAATGAATATTGTTTGACACAGGCATGCTCGGGGTATGGATATTTTTGTATTCAGTTAGTATACTTACCGTTGTTGATACGTCTATTATTCAATGGGATGTACGGATTGAAATACGTTATATGCAAAAATATGCTTAATTTTAATGGAATTGTTTAGATAAGTAGTTGCTTGTAGACAAAGTCGAATAAAATAAATAGGATTGCCATCATTGTTATGTTATTTAGAAGCTACTATCATTCACGCTGCCTCCTTCTGGCAGGTGAATTTCGTGATGTGTCTGTGACACGGCCATTGCCGATTGATCGCAAATGCAGATGAATACATTCTCCTCCTTATCAATATATTAAATAAGAATGAAGTTCTTTACAAAGTGAATACTTTCGCTAAAATAAGATTTAATCCTCGAATCCTACTTTATAAGTTGTACTAATAGGTAATGACATAGTTCCGAGAGTCTCGAGCTGTAAATACCTTGGCATTCTCCTGGATTGTAAATTGGGATGGGAGAAACAAACGAACTATGTAGTGGGTAAAGCTTGGAGGTCTTTGCATTTCGTCATGAGAAATTTTAAAAATGTAATACGAAAGCAAAGGAAATCGCGTATACCTCGCTTGTTAGGCCGGTAATGGAATACGGAGCTAGTTGTTGGGATCCGTACAGAGTAGGACTTAAAAAGAGCTTAGAGAGGATACAAAACAGAGCGGCAAAATATACATTTCGGAAGAACACACCTGCGCATTGAGATTCTTTAGAACGCCGGAGGAAGAGGGCACGACTATGCGCGCTGTATAAATCGTACGTTGGTTGCTCCGCATGGCAGGAAATTCGGGGAAGGCTAGATAAACTAGATTATTTAAATAGATTTGATCACAAATATAAAATTAGAACAAGAATACAAAGAACGGACTTAGGGAAATTCTCCTTTGTAAACAGAACTATAGTAGATTGGAACGATTTGCCTACGGCAGTTTTTGAGCCCGTGCTATGCAATGTTGGTAAGGTGAGATGGTGAAATCGAGTAGCATCAAGGACTAGAGGTGTGTGGATATACTATTACATGCATAGACGAACGCCCGGAATATCGGACAATAATACAAGATTAGACGTTATTGTGTTCAGAACGCCAATGGACGGAAATTATAAGGTAGAGTGGAAGCGCGTGGTGTGGTGATAGTGATAAAATAGTACCGCATGGAGAAAATAACGATCCCGAACCAGTGAATCGCCATGAGAAGAGAGAATTCGTATCCATATTACGTAAGTGAATGATCAAGGAGCAGAACACTGGATAACGCACGGCGGCAGCGAGGGGAAAAAGGCGGCCACGACGGCGACGAGCGACCACCCCGGACCGGCGGCTTCAAGGACATTTGCAGTGACGGCGCTGTTCCCACGGCGGGAGTGGCAGAATAACAGATAAGTAATGAAGTTCGTTATACATGTGAGACTGAACTGAACTATTGCAGTCATACTCACGTGAACTTGCGTAGAATGAGAAGAGGGGGTAATGATAACTGGTTATAGATGTTCAATGAGGGGCGAGTGTATTGTCATTGCTTAGTGGTGGGGTAAACGTAGTACTGAGAATAAAACAGAAGGAGACAGAATATTGATGTATTATTGATGTATAAGATTATGGGAGCTCTCGAATAACAATGTGTATATTCCAAGTAGCATTAATCAATAGTGATGTTAGTTAAATTGTTATTATTCCATCATATGACAAAGGTCTTTCTAGTTATTAAACATTCTTGTTCTTTGTGAGTTAATAAATAATTGTAAGGCGTAAATTGATGCCTAATGAATCCAATAAGAAAAGTGATAAAAACAAAATTATCATCCTAGTAAAGGAGCTCCCACCTAGAACGATCCCTGGTCCTTAATATTTCTCGACTATAGCGTATTATGCATTCAAAATTTCAATGTGTGGTAAGTACTTGCCCAGGCATTTTTGAATCCCTAATTTGGGAACGGAGATAAGTACGGTCACAATATATATAATTTAACACGAAAAATTAATTGTTTCAGACGTATTAGAGGTAGATATTTACTGTTGAGAAGCAAATCGAAGGACCATCCGAATATTTCCTCAATAGATCAAGGAAGACTGAAAAAATAACTTTCCAGATACGGATCATCCCCCATAAAAACATAGCTTTCGTTACAAACTATGAATGTTAACTCATTAACTCATCATTAAATCAGTTTTTTTCAGTATTGACGACTAGAGAGTAGTAATGATTGTAATGATCTTTCCAATATATAATGCAGACTACACACGTAAAGTTTTTGTTTCCACTTATATTTCATCCGCAGTCATCACACCATCCCACGCCTATTCTATATCTGAACCATTCTCAGTAATCTTCTTCGATTTTTAGCTGGAGAGTGATGTTGAATATCAAATTCTTCATTCATTAGAATTCGAATATTTGATTTCAGTTCTCTAGTAATGGTTTGCTTGTAAAAAGCTTTCCTGAAGACTTCTGCTAATAATAAGGGTAAGCTTTGCTTAAACGAGCTTTTTACAAACGTTTTAGCTCTGCTTGCAGTTCCACCAATAGATTTGTATAATATATTAAGTATTCATGCCTGGTACACCAAGAATCCCATTAAAAAGTGAAAGCCAGCGCTTTGTTTTGGAGCAGCAGAAATTATCTACTATGTCACTCTCTCTTGGACCACGTTGTAAAATAACACAATTTCTGAATATTTTGATATGGCGTAGAAATAGAAGTTTTGGCTTCGCGTATTGGAAGCACTTTGTGACCATATTTATCTGACTTACTTGGCAAGTGCAATTTAAATGAGCATTTGCCTTTAAAGGAGAAATAAGTCTCATCTACCGTGACGTTCTCAGAAGGTGCATAATTAGACACGCAACCTTTAATGACTCCAAAACTCAAGTGGTGTATTAGAAATTCCATTCTGGCTTTCGGCACGGTGCATCTAAATTAGATGAGCCCAAAAAATTGAAAACAACTAGTTAAATTTGAGTCCTTAAAAAACACCAATCGTGGATAAAAGATAGATCACGGTCCTTATTTCCTTTGCTTTCTTTTTACATCCTCTTCATTTTATTTTTACTTTTACTTCCTTTCTTCTGCCTTCCTACTCTTGGAGCAGCCTAATAGGCCGTACTAAATCTCCAATATGATGGCGTTGACGGCTGTCTGCCAGTACCGCCAACTTCTGAACTCAATAGTTTCAATCCAACCCGCCATATTCAAAGGGACGGATATTCGGAATGAATTGCACTGTGAGATACATAATTACTTTTTTCCCATTCTTTCTTCATTTCGTTAGGTTTGAGAGCCGGGATTAATACATTATTCTTTGTAAGTAATCAATTCGCAATAAATTATATGTATTTAAAACATAAGTATAATCATTATTTTGTAATACAAAATAAATTCCTAAAAATCTGTGATGTATTGTGAATAGTTGGAAGTTTTTTTTACATTTCTTAGTTCAATGTTTCTTAAAAATTAGTGTTTTTCCTCTTCAGGTAATGTCCAAAGGTTACAATTTTTTAAATGGCCAGAAAAAAGTCAAGAACAATTTAATATCAGTAAACAATCCAACTATTAAGTAAAGTATAACATATATACATATAAAAATGTTAAAATTTATCAAAAATCAAAATTTCTATTTAAAAGTTTCCGTTGCTAAGCATTTTAAGATTAAATACAGAAGGATCTTGATTGAAAACAAATATAGTTTTGAATAACAGTCAACTGTAACTTACCTGTAAGAGTCAAATGTATAAACCTGGTTTCACTGTAAAGTGAATTCCCCCATAGGTTTCCAACTATTAAAATTTTAAAAAAAAAAAAAAATTAAATAATAAAAAGAATAAATTTAAAAAATAAAATAATGTTCTTCAATTCTGAGACATCAAGAAATGAATAAAAAAAGTAATTCACTACTTTTATTCAAACAATAATAATTGTATACTTACTATGGACACGATAGTAATATGAAACATAGTTTAAAATGCTTAAGATGTGCATATTAATAAAATGAACCAGGCAGTTCTGACGAAGATATAGTGATGATCCGAAATAAAAATTGGAGCCGTTTTTACGAAAATGGGGTAAATACGAAATTTTAAGATCTTTTTCACAAGAATCTATTGAGTTTTCGGAAAACTTTATTAGAAGTCTTTTGAAGCACTTCCTCTCCTCTCACAAATGCAATAATGTATACAATTCTTTTGAAATGTGTGTATTAACGGCGTGAGATATATTTAAAAAAATACATGTGTAGGTTTTTTAAAAACAAAAAGAGTTTTTACACCAAAATAAACTTTATGGCATATTAAACAGTGCCATTACCATTATCGCTTGCGAGAGATTGGAGAAAACTATGGAGCCATTTTTAAAAAAATGCCGTTTGAGCGTTTCTAAAAACGCAGTATTTTGTGTTTATTTATACAGAACTGTTGTGTTTTTATATACAAAATATATACAAAACTGTTGTGTTTTTGAAAAATTATTTGACATTATTTAAAGCACATGTGCTCATAAATATAATAATGTGAAAAATCGAAAAATTTGGAACCTTTTCAAGAAAATTGTGGTTTAGCATTACTGTAAATGCGAAATTTCAATCTCCTTTTCACAGGAATCTATTGAGTTTTCGAAAAACTTCTTTTAAAATCAGTTGAATCATTTCCACTTACAAATGTAATAACGTATACAAATCGATGGAAATGTGCATATTAAAGGCGTGAGAGACGTTTCAAAAAATTACATTTGTGTAATTTTTGAACAAACAAAATAATACACCAAAATCAACTTTATGTTATATTAAACAGTGCAATTAGCACTATCCATTAGAAAAGAATCGAAGAAAAAATTGGGATCCATTATTGAGTACTACTCGCGCAACTTTTCTTGAACGATGGATTGAAGAAATGCGGGCGGAGTGGGGATATTAGTTACACAGTCGGCCACTAGAGTATTTACAACAATGCCAACCTCTGGAAAATTAAAGTGAAATCCACTACGTGTACGGCAAGAGGTCATTGGCTCTGGGTAGGCTACGACAGAGGCACTAGATAGAAGTTTTAGGAGCCTCCCTTCAAAGACCTGGACCTACCTCAGCCATTTCTTTAGGTATTAATAAGAAAGCTAAACAGAAGTTCTCGACTATGATAGCAACTAGCTTTGTCTAGCTTATGTTTCGCCAACGAAGTTTAATGCTTGGAACGTTGTCATCAGTGCTCGTAGCGAGCTTTTCCCTTCAACTGTTTATTGCTCAAGGAAGGGGGAAGCAAGGTCATCGTTCAAGAAAAGTTGCGCGAGGAGTAGTCATATATACTTTAATTAATTCTTTTTTCCATCGTTTTATAGCTTCTGCTAGAGTGGTAAGTGGCCATGAAAGTGGTGTGCGTTCTTTGCATTAAAAATCTTCAATGCTATAAATCGTAAAATCAGTGGCAATATTGTTAAGTGATTTGCATTAAAGAGTATTCGTTGTTATAATTTGTAAAATCAGTGAAATATTGTGTAGTGATTAGTAATTGTTTAGAGCTAATTTAAATGTTTCTCAAAATAATTTAAATTTTCCCCGGCAAAAAAGAACCATCTCTAATAAATAAAGGAACCAAATCTTTCGGGTAGTGAACTGGTATACGTACAACGGAAAAGATCTTAATTTACTATTCAAAATGCCAATATTAATTCTATTTTACTTTCCTGTTTTTACTTTTTTGTGTTTTTAATAAATGTTCTTGTAAATAGTTTTGTTATAATTGTTTTTTTGAAATATTTTTACCATAAAATCTTAACATATTTGAAATCATTTTCTGCATTAAAATGGTTTTTCATATTTTACTTGATTACAAGTTATTCCAGGCAGTAATAATTCGGTGGTGAATGAAAAGTTTCTCAATTCCTAGCAATTTTTTAATAATATTTCTCTTTTCGTAATTCCTGTGATTTTAATTATCCATTCGATTCATGTAATGTTTTAATTCGTAAATAATCACACTAAATATCACGTGCTGTGATATTATTTATGACTATTTTTTTATTGTGCCGGTTTTCAAAATTAGCTTTCAATCTAAGTAATTTTTAAGCCATGTTTTTCTCGAACAAACGGATGTACCAGAGTGTCAGTCACATTAAAAACAAGAAACAAACGTGAACTACATATACTTTTCGAATCTTTTCTGGAAAACAATCTTGAATATCAATAAGCCACTTCATATCAACTGTCATTATATTATTATATTTTATGTTACATTTGTTTTTATTAGAGGGCCTTGAATTAAATAACAACATTGCACTGAAAACAAGGCGGAGAAAATATCGCACATATGTATAGATGTTAAGTGATTAGATTTATAATTGCTGGAAGTCTTTTCCAATTCGTGAACTTTTGATCGAGCATCCGGTGAAGTTAATTTTCTGAAGGCATTCCAATATTATCGAATATAATAGTGTTTCATTTTTGAGGACAAGTGACAAGGTATTTTAGCAGTAAATTATTACTCGCAAGAAACCACTATCGGGTTAGTAATCATTCTATCTTGTGTAAAACCTGTGCATTGATTTGTGCATGTATGGACTAAAGTAGATATTAATTTTTCAAATTGGAAATAAAATTAAGGAGCTATTTTATATGAACATTCACAGATAAAATAACGATTTGCAACTAATTTATACATAGATATGAACTCTTAATTATTTTCATCGCCCATTTTGTAAAACGTGAATATCAACAGAAAATTTAATAATTTGAATCTATATTAATTCCTGTATCATGTGTCTATTGTTCCCTCCAATGTTGTCTGCAAGGGTAACATTGGCAGGACACTTCTGTTCAGATAATTCCCTAAATAAACGAATTGGTTCTTTGAACGTTTGAAGAACAAACGTGTATTCATTTGCAACTTGGGTATTAACCTGCACGTGTCCTGACATAACGTTTTAACATGTTTTGAAAATATTTAATTGTTAGCGTATTAAAATAACATTAAAAATTTGAAAAATATGTTTGGTAGTAAATATGGTATTTGGTTTAAATACATATTTCACCTTGTCAGTTTATACATGTATAATACATATTTAATTATGTGAATACATATTTCAGCGTGTCAGTTCCTTGTCAGAGTTTGACATTTTCTCTTAGTGAACCGCCCGCCGGCCTGTCGTGAACGCGTGCAGAGCCGAGTGGCAGTTGGCCATGTACTACGACATCCCGGACTCGCGCAAGCGGCGCCTATCGGCGGACGTGGCGGCGAGCGACCTCGTGGGCAGGCGCATGTCGCGGAGGCCGTCGCGGCCCAGCGAGGAGGTGGGCCCGACACCCTCTCAGCACCCTCCCAACCCTCATCAAGCCATAGACATCAAATTCACCAGACACATAAACATATCAGACGATAGATATCAGACCGCAGTTATCAGACCGCAGTTATCGGACCGCAGGTATCAGACCGCAGGTATCAGACCGCAAGTGTCAGACCGCAGGTGTCAGACCGCAGGTATCAGACCGCAGGTATCAGACCGCAGGTATCAGACCGCAAGTGTCAGACCGCAGGTGTCAGACCGCAGGTATCAGACCGCAGTATCAGACCGCAGTTGTCAGACCGCAGTTGACAGACCGCGGTTGTCAGACCGCAGTTGTCAGACCGCAGTTGTCAGACCGCAGTTGTCAGACCGCAGTTGTCAGACCGCAGTTGTCAGACCGCAGTTGTCAGACCGCAGTTGTCAGACCGCAGTTGTCAGACCGCAGTTGTCAGACCGCAGTTGTCAGACCAGCTTCCAACCCGCAATGCCAGACCGAACTACGCCAATTATATTCTCGACCATCTAATTGAAATGTTTGGTGTAAGATGATTCGCTGCCCGTTTTCTCGGAGTTCTTCATTAAGCCTCTATCCAGAGGAGAAATCTAGCAGCCGGCTGCTCTGAACGGTATTGAGTTGCCCCGATCAGAGGCCCGTGGGTGTCTCCGAGAAGAGCATAGCGGAGTCATCGAGCCAGTCGCTGCGTCTGGGATGCGGAGATCAGCGTTATGCCTTCAAAGAATATAATAAGACGATAATTTTTATATGCGATATTCGGATAAGCCAAGAGGTACAACAGATAAATGTGTGTTTGCCGACAACGTCGTGTGCTTTTCCAATTGATTTTAAAAATAAGTACAATGACAAATTGAAAGACAAAATTGCGATATAACTCTTTACAACGTCTATTTTATGAAACATTTACATTACCTAAGTTCAGGAAAGACAAAGGTAGAAATCGAGCTCAATATCACAAACAAAAATTGAAAAATATAAGTGGTTATTTCGCAAGGCTGAGAAGACATTTAACCTGAACAAAGAGAACTCTGAACCGAAGAAAGATTCACGGTGTCGAAGAAAGATTCAAGGATTGTCTGTGGGCTGAAAGATTCACGCGACAGAAAGAGAAGTCAAACACCCGAAGAAATTTTAAAGCGTCGGTGTCGCCACATTCAGCTAGTGATACGAGTCATATGTGTAAAATATTTGGTTGTGTAGCTTGTGTCATAATAGCAGGCACGCAGTAGTTCGGTAGTTTTTACACCAGGGATTCCCAACCTTTTCCTTCCAACAGCCCCTTTTAAGCAAATTGTTTGCTTCATCGGCTCCCTTACGTTTTCTATATAATACGTATCATCCATAATCATGACACAAAAAAATTGCTCATAAATGATTTAAAGCTAACAATTTCGTACATTAATATTCTCGTAAATATCTCGATTTTTGACCGGGAGCGGTAGCTCAGTACATCAACTGATGTCACTGCAGCGCCACTGACCGGGAGATCCTAGGTTCGAGTCCTGACGGCGGCAGGATTTTCGACACTAGCTTTTCAGCTAGATCGAATTCAGTCGCTGTCTGGAGGAGAATTCTAGCGGCCGGCTGCTCTGATCGGTAGTTTTCCGTGGTTTCTCCGATCAACACCAGGCGAATGCTGGAGTCGCAAACCATGCAATGCCCTACCAAACGGGCCACGGACCGCGCGCGATCTGTCCTTCCCCTTCCTTGTCCTATCCTCTCTCCTTACACACTCACTTACACTAACATGCACTACACTACCATGTATTCCGGGAGACCGGTCGGGAGTTTAGAGCTCGTCCTTGCTGGGGCGGTGCCCGTTGGTGGGAGAGTCCTGGTTAGGGGGTAACCCCACTAGCCGACGGTAGGTCGGTGCCGGATCTCGCCATCCAGCGGGGGGAGATCACCGCCATCTCCCGAGAAAAACGAACGTGCACTACACTAACGGGACTAATGACCGAAGCAGTTGACGTGTCCAGAAACACGAAAAAATCAATCAATCAAACCCGTTCCAAGATCGCGTCAACCAGAGCCGGTCGTACTGATCCTGCACCGAAGGGTTGCGGGTTCGAGTCCCGCCTTGGGCATGGTTGTTTGTCCCTTGACTTTGTATGTGTTGTCGCGGATCAGAGAAGCCCGCAAGTGTGTTGGTCTAGTGTATGGTCGAATACGTAAAGGGTAACGGGTTGATGGCTGGATAAAAGCCCTAGAAAAAAAATTGTTTTTTTAATTGGTTATTTAAGGTCACATGAACATCTAGATCATTAGCGACCACTATTGGAGTTAACGGTATGGTGACTATGAAGATGAAACGAAATGGTGATAAGGTGTGAAAGGGCGAACACAATTACAACCATGTCCGAGGCGGGACGAGGTCCCTTCGGTCCAGGATCAGTACGACACTACTGCCTTAGCGATCTCGGCCACCGTGCCCAAAAACAAAAGGTTGTGTATGCGAGGGATTTGTGTTTGTCGGTTGGAGTTGGCGGAGGTGCATTGGAGAGGGCGCGTTGCAGGCGGAGCTGTACCCGCTGGAGTCGCGGCGCCGGGCAAGCGGGCGCCGCGCCCCCGACGGGAGGCGCCGCGCGTCGCGCCTCGACCCGCCTCCCCCGTGCGTCCCGCTCCTGTTCCGCCTTCTTACCATGCCGCCGGCCGTTTTAAAAGTTATTTTGACCGGAAGATCCTTTAAACAAGAACTCAAAGATCACATACACACCGGGAGCGGTAGCTCAGTGCATCAACTGATGTCACTGCAGCGCCTCTGACCGGGACATTCTAGCTTCCCACTCCCCACGGCGGCAGGATTTTTGTGACTAGCTTTGTAGATAGATCGAATTCAGTCGCTGTGTGGATGAGAATTCTAGCGGCCGGCTGCTCTGATCGGTAGTTTTTCGTAGTGTCTCCGATCAACACCAGGCGAATGCCGGAGCAGCACCCTATCAAACGGGCCACGGACCGCGCGCGATCTGTCCTTCCTCTTCCTTGTCCTATCCTCTCCCCTTACACACACACGTACACTAACATGCACTACACTACCACATATTCCGGGAGACCGGTCGGGTGTTTAGAGCTTGTCCCGACTGGGGCGGTGCCCCGTTGGTGGGAGAGTCCTGGTAGGGGAAACCCCACTACCCGACGGTAGGTCGGCGCCGGATCTCGCCATCCAGCGAGGGAAAATCACCGCCATCTCCCGAGAAAAAAATGCACTACACTAACGGGACTAATGACATAAGCAGTTGACGCGCCCGGAAACACGAAAAAATCAATCAATCAAAAACACATACATGCTCTTACACACGAAACATCACACTTGGTCAGCCATCTCTTAGAACAAGAACACTCTTAATCCAGACAGTGACGTCAAAATTTTGGAGATGGAAAACAGATACACTCACAGACTTTAATTACAAGCCATTCGCATCAATAATTTATTAAACAATCCCCAACACACTATTCTCAATTAACAAATTCCTTCCCTCTCACCCCTCTTGAAACGCTCCGCTTCCCACGCACATTAACCCATCGGCGCGCCTCTTGTTCGCTACCCGGCTGGGCCTTCCCCTAATGGTCATTTCCCAGAAAAACCCTGCGGCTCTCTCCTCTCCATTGAGAGCTGTCTTTTAAATAGCGGGCAATGCCCTTCACCCTCGCTGTCTTGTTTGGAACTGATGGCCCCCGCTGCCTCAGAATAGGTATGTCAGTTTGCTCATCCCAATTTATTAAAATTTATTTATTCACTTATATATTTGCCTACATTATTTGTATTTCATTTAATTTTCTTCACTTTAGAATAGTACATCTTTTATTAGTACTCTCTATTAAAATTAATTTTTTTTATTATTATTTCCTTTTTTAATTTATTTTTCTTGTTTGATTACAGACAGAATCTTTGAAGGTATTGAATACATTAATATATCTAATTCGAATAATAACCAATTGATATATACATTAACTAACGGATACAATTTACCTTATGTACATAAATACTCAGGGATACCCTTACAGGGACATCTAACATCTTGTTTTTATTGATTAGATACTTTGTATATTCTGACTCAGTAGCAACTTCATATCTGGTGACGGTAAGATTATCGCAATATCGAATTTGTTGCGGCGCTGGGACAGGTTGGGCATACGTCTCCCATTGATATTCTTTGATTGGACTCATGTGTCCTATTGACATTCTTCGGTGGGTCTCACTGGTATTTTTTGGGCGTGTTCAAAATTTTCCTTCAAGAACAATATTGCTGTTTACTGCGTTTTTAATAAAATTTTATAATATAATAACAAAGGTTATACGATATCGGCAAAGTTTAGCCCATATTGTTTACAATATCTGAACTTGAATTTTCTCAATCGCTGCTTACTACATAATTTTTCATCAGCTTTAAAATCATTACTAAAGTTGAGATAAGGCACACTCTTCTCTTCAGAATTTTCTAACATTTGGGACAGTTCATCTAGAACTTATTTTCTGATTCGCAACCTATCGTGGCGTATCTCAACCAACGAAAGAAAAAATAACATTATTTAGTAATTCACAGTACCAGAGACGAATATTTTTACTTCAGAGTTCCTTGCTACTTCAAGTTCCTTGCTACTCGTTTAAGTAAATAATATAACCAGAAGAAAATAAGCAGTAACCAGTTGTATACCAAATAATTCACAAAACGCAAAGTTGAAAATAAGTCAATTCAATATAGTAGGTGCAAATGGGCATAAAATGCAGCAAAACTTAGATATCCTTTACAACAGTAAACTCACCGCGACACAAGCATAGATTCACAAACGATAAAAGAAACGCATGGGAATCTAAGGAGAGAAAATTATGACCATGACTATTGCCTTGGCGTCAAGAAAGAATAAGGAATGAACACTAGTGCGATCTGTTGGACTCTTATAGAACAACGGAACATGTATGACCCATTGGTAGTGAAAGGATTAAAAGAGGACAGCTAGCTGGCGGATAGTACACAGGATAGTCGCTGTCTTCTGTAATGCCTAAATCTTTAGGTGTGTTTGAGCTCAAGAGCAATTACAAATGCTTCCAGAACAGGATGCAAATACACTGACTTCGCAGGGAAGCTAAGTCTCCTAAAGGAGCATGGTGAACGAGGTTCAATTAGAAAGACCAAGTCCCATTAAGTGTGAAAATAAATTTAATAAAAAGTGCTGCAGAGCAAAGTGAAGTGAATACAGCCGTGTCTCCGGGCCGTCCCTCATTGTCAATGCAAAAGGACATCGAGAACGGGGAAATTTATGAGGCTATTACGCCTCCCTTGTTTCAACCCCACACGCCCCGCCTGTAATAAACACGGATTACTGTCCGAGTTGTTTATTCCTTCGAGATTATACTCCCGGGAGTTTCTGATACTGTCACGTTTCTATAATAGGTCTGTCTCCTCGTTAGCGTTGACAATGGTTCTGAAACGAAGGACATGATGAATAAGAGCCCAAATTTGTTGCTTATTTATCCTTGAAAATAGATTTTATTACATCGGAGGTTTTTTTACAATCCTTGCAAAAAACGCTATTTTTTCTGTTAAAATAAGTATTATGGCTTTGTGTTGGGATCACAGAATTTTGAAAACGTTCACAAATTCATTTCTGTTTTCAAAATATAAGTATTATATGGCTTAGTGTTGGGATCACAGAATTTTGAAAACGTTCACATAATTCCCTTTTTCCGGGGGGGTTTTTAAAAAAATAAAAAATATAGATAGTAAACATTGCTCCCGCTGCCCACATAACCACAAATTCAATAATGTCAAGAAACAATATTTCTCTTGTGTAAATGTATTTTTTAAGAAAGTAACCATTGCTTCTCTTAAGCAATGCTTTATACTTGCGTTTAACCAGAATTCTTATTTGAAAATGTATTTGCCATTACAATTCTTCACTGTCTTCAAGGAACTACGTGTTCATAGTTCAGTCCACATGACAGCGGACTGTCTTGTTGTACCTACCCGATGCGCTTGAAATTGGGAATCAGGCAGAAGACAGTAGACACCGAGGATAATTAACTGTCGCCGTTGAAAATGCACAGCTGTGAGGAAGGCAGAGGTGTGGGCAACTACTTGTAATCAGTGAAACTTCTTCAGAAATCGTTGAATGTACGTGGAGATCATTGTAACTACTTGAAAACCATTGTAAGTGTTTTATCGAAAACGAATTAGTTTAATTAAATATTATTTTCATTTGCAATTGTTTAACTTGCTGTCAGAATATTTGTATTGCAAATTGCAAAGTTGTAGAAGAGAGACACGTTCCGGGATGGTATGAAGATAAATGTTTATGATAGTGTAGCCCTTCCACAAAACGAAGGAGAGATCGTGGTCCGTTTGTAGAGCTACTGCTTCATCATTCGCCTGGTTTCATCGAGAGATGATGAATGAAGGAGGCAACTGAAGAACCGGGAGCAGTGGCTTAGTGCATCAACTGATGTCACTGCAGTGTCTCTGACCGGGAGGTTATAGGTTGGAGTTCCGACTGCCGCAGAATTTTCGACACTAGCTTGCGAGCTAGGTCGAATTCACCCGTTATTTGGAGGAGAATTCTAGCGGCCGGCTGCTCTGATCGGTAGTTTTCCGTGGTTTCTCCGATCAACACCAGACGAATATCGGAGCAGTACCCTAACAAACGGGCCACGGACCGTGCGCGATCTTTCCTTCCTCTTCCTTGTTCTATTCTCACCCCTTATACACATACCTACATTAACATGCACTACACTACCACACATGCAGGGAGAGCGGTCGGGGACTTAGAGCTTGTCCCAGCTGGGGCGGTGCCTCGCTGGCGGGAGATTTTTGGTTAGGGGAAACCCCGCTAGCCGCCGACTGGTCGGCGCCGGATCTCGCCATCCAGCGGGGGAAGATCACCACCATCTCCCGAGGGGAAAACATGCACAACACTTACGGGAATAACTACCTCCGTAGTTGACGCGCCCAGAATCACTAGTCAATCAATGAATCAAAGCAAGCGAAGGCCCCAGTGTCGGAGGGGGCGTGGCCGTTGTGCTTCCAGTTCCCCCCCTGGGAGCGCCGAGACGTCGCCGCAGCCCAGCATCGCCGCCGTGGCGCGCCCGCGCCCCAAGCTGCCCGACCCCTCCTCCGCCCCCGACCCTGAGCGCCGGAGGCCCTCGCGCGTCGTCAGGGAAGGGCCCCCGCCCACGGCACGCTACGACTACCCGCAGGTACCCACCGCTCACGAATTCCAGAGTTAGGTCCCTCTAGAATATGGACAAAAGTTCTTAAGTCCTGCGACGGATCCGACAATTAGCTCGTTCCTATATCCGCAGGTACACGCGTACGGGAATCTTATACTCACCACTCACGAATTACAAAGTCAAGTCTCCTTCTAGAGTTTCTCAAACGTTATGAAGACCAGCGAAGATTCCGACAATCAGCTTGTTTCTGGACATGTATACCCGCAGATATATCCGTATCCGAATCCTAGGCTCACCGCTCATGGATTCAAAAGCTAAGTCCTTCTAAAATATCGACAAAAGTTCTAAAGGCTTGCGACGATTCCGACAATCAGCTCGCGTCATGCCACGAATACCCGCCGGAAGTCAGATCCTGTATTCATCACCGACGATTTCAAAAATTAAGTTCTTCTCATATATTTCAAAAATATTTCGAAGGGCTTGGGTTCAGATGGTCCTATGCCTCAGGATTAAGTATAGCTGTAAAGGAAAATCTGGCAAATTCCGCTGCTACAACTATGAGATGTCTACAACTTGTACTTTGTCATTTTGCTAAACATTGAGACAATTGACACAAAAAGTAAAACAGTCATGTAGATGGTAATATCTCCAACTTTTAGATATTTGTTAATATTTGGTATAAAACTAACTGATCCCAAGCTTTTCAATTATAATGATGATGGAAGTAACTTAGTAAAAATGTTTCACTGTACAAAATAATGACAAATAGAAGAAGACGGCTAAGAAAAGTACAGTGCGCCAGGAAAGCCTCTCCGCACTGAGCCGAATCAAGGCCTCTTACTAAAAATTGCAGTTATGTTGGTAGCAAACAGATCACTTGGAAACAAATGAAGGGGACAACATGTCCAGTAATTGTGGCGAGTACACAATTTACATTTTACAAGTTGCAGCTCGTGCTACCAACATAATTTCTGTTGAATGCACTCGCACCAGCAAGGTGCGGGAGTTCGGTCGGGAGTTCGGAGAGACTTTCTTGGGGCGCAATAGTTGTTTCATAGTCAATGCAAATTCTGATAAAACTTCACTATAAATGGATTACATAATGATAACACATCTGTAATGTAACTAAATTCCATATTTTGATTGTAGCTCATTTACTACATATTTGTGGCTTAATCTTCATTGAACACGTTTAATGTCTGGAGGCTGAAGTGGAGATTCCCGGCAGAACTCGCCCTTGCAGTCACGCGAACCAATACCTGCGGAGGCCGGCAGCAACCCGCACTCATGGATATTTCTATTACGGTGCCTGTGTTCAAGCCTTCACTCTTCACACACTGAACTTAAACGGCACTGATTACGACAGGAAAGCGCAGCGGATGAGCTGCTTGTGCCCGCGAAACACTGGTACAACTTCTTTGCGCCAGCCATTTCTCCTCTGTGAAAACCCCGTTCCATGACCACCGGTAGCGGTAGCTCAGTGCATCAACTGATGTCACTGCAGCGCCTCTGACCGGGAGGTCCTAGGTTCCCACTCTCCACGGCGGCAGGATTTTCGACACTAGCTTTTCAGCTAGGTCGAATGCAGTCGCTATCTGGAGGAGAATTCTAGAGGCCGGCTGCTCTGATCGGTAGTTTTCCGTGGTTTCTCCGATCAACGCCAGGCGAATGGCGGAGCAGTACCCTACCAAACGGGCCACGGGCCTTTCCTCCTTCTTCCTTGTCCTATCCTCTCTCCTTACATACACATACACTAACATGCACTACACTATCACATATTCCGGGAGACCGGTCGGGAGTTTGGAGCTTGTCCCGGCTGGGGTGGTGCCCCGCTGGTGGGAGAGTCGTGGTTAGGGGGAAACCCCACTAGCCGACAGTAGGTCGGTGCCGGATCTCACCATCCAGCGGGAGAATATCACCGCCATCTCCAGAGAAAAAGAACATGCACTACACTAACGGGACTAATGACCGAAGCAGTTGACGCGCCCGGAAACACGAAACACAATAACGACAATAAATCAAACACGTTCCATGACCGCCTCAACCACAGCCGCATTGCTTATTTCGCTGTACGTCATCATCCCTTTGTCATTCGCCCTTGCCTTTTACTACTCGCGCAACTTTTCTTGAACGATGGATTGAGAAGAAATACGGGTCATGTGGAGGTATTAGTTACAAAGTCGACTACTAGAGTATTTACAGTAATGCCAACCTACGGAAAATCAAAGTCAAACCTGCTGCGTGTGCGGTTAGGTCATCGCTCTGGCTAGGCAACAGCAGGGACAGTATATACTAGATTTAGATGCCTCCCTTGAAGGACCTGGACCTGCCTCAGCCATTTATTTAGATAATGGTAATGAAGCTGAACAGAAGTTCTCGACTACGTAAACAACTAGTTTTAACTAGCTTATGTTTCGCGCCAACGAAGTTTTAATGCTTCAAATGTTTTCATCAGCGCTCGCTGCGACCTTTTGCTTTCAACTGTTTATTGCTCAAGGGAGAGGGAAGCAAGGCCATCGTTCAAAAAAAAGTTGCGCGAGTAGTACGTCACCATCCCTCGCGCTCGGAATGTGTCGTCCTTCTTCTGCGAAACGCCGTGGACCGTTTTGAATTTTAATGACGGTTTTCCTGGACGTCACTAACTGGGCGGACGATTGCAGTTTGTGCACATGAAACGACACAGACAAACTACGAAACAACATGAAAATGAATAGTCTTCGAAAATTACACTGGCGCTGATTACGTCTTCTCTCATATATTTCAGCGACATCCGAGGTTAATAAAAACGTGTGTATTACTACTTATCAAGGGACAGAAAAAACTGGTTTTAAGAAAAACAAACGTCATTTTGATATTTTGTTTGAAACTTTTGTAAGATCAGCTGACGTACGGTAATTTTCCACAGGATAGAGACCATAAAATTCATCATTTAACATAAAAAGGAAAATGTGAAAGTTTGATTAACAATTTTTGTTTTCTTTCGCTCCTACGGTATCAACATGTGCTAAGAGAATAAATTAGAGTTTTTGTTGTTAAATGTAACTAATATTGATGATGTGTTGATTATATATTTTTGCTCGAGTATCCTTTGGTTTATAGACAGTTACAAATTATTTTCTAGTATTTATTTCTCAATTCTTTTACTTTTTACTGTCATGTTATAGCTTATTATCTTTGATATTGGAGCTCCATATACACTGCATAACTTATCTAGATCAAAAGGATTACGGTTACGAGGTAAATATGAAAACATTTGAATGATGATGTTCCCTTATATTAGAGGGAATAATGAAACAGAATTATGGGAGGGAAATATGAGAAGACAAACCGGGTCAAGTTAACATCAGATAATTAGTAAATAAGTAAAGCTGAATCAATAAAATTAGGTAAAAAATAAAATTATATATGTACCACGAGGGTTAACTAATTCTAATGATTTAGGGCGACAAAAGCCCTCGGGTCAAAGACCCTCGTGCATTTTCTCGTCACTCGATTATTAGAACCCTTATAATGCTCTTTGTGCATAAATAATTATTAACCGTAGGATGCATGGTCCCGGGAAACTACATGAATGCATATGCACGGCCTTTGAGAAGTATTTCGATCAATACGATCTAAAAAAATCTACATAATTTTTTAAAATTCTTAATAACGTTATTTCTTAATATTTTTAATAAAAATCAGCTCTCAATGTTGATCAGAACCTATCTATAAAACTTCCGAAAATGTTTCCTTTGGCAGTAACTAAAAATAAAATACAAGAATAGAAGAAAGATTACACGAAAGGCAAACAGAAAAATAACTGTGCAGAGTAAAAATAGAAATAAAAGACGTTAGGGTCTCGGGGGTCCTCCATCCTAGGGTTAAACAAGTTATACAAGTAAAACAGCGATTTGCGTGTGTGGCATCGTGGAGAAAAACACACAGACACAAGTATGTACAAGATTATTTACACGTATGTACAATAACTAAATTCTGCTCCGAAACTACACACTTTTGAGTATTTCCCTGTGGATACCCCACATAGCTAGGGAGGCCCCGCCTCCACTGCCGCTTCTCCCGCGCCACTACCGTGACCTCGTCACCCGTGCAAGATGCACGACACGCTCCAGCCTGGGCGTAAAGTTTTGCGCATCGCGCGAGATTTCCAAAACAAAAAACGTGTGAGCTCGTCGGCTCGATTTTATACCTAGAGTGTATCCGTCACGTGACCGTCCTTGGTGTAGGAGTGATGCTCGCCACGTGACCTTCCAGGTCAAGCTGGCGTCCACTTGGTCTAAATATATCCCAACGCCGTGGCGCCAAGGCTATTCAGCCCGCAGGTATGCGATACTTCCGCTCCTCGTCCCACCCATGACCGCCAACGTGACGCTACACCTAGCTCTCGTGCCCGCTTAATCAAATGAACTGAAAATTAACGTGAACAATATGAAAATGAACTCTTTCTATTCCTGAAGAACAATGTTTTATGGAAATATATCACATTGTAAATAAATTCCTATATAATTTATATAGCTGATATGGAAATAAGTTCTTCCTTTTAATAATGTTCACGTTAACTTACAGTACAACTGATGAAGTAGACCACACAATCTCCAAAACGTTGTGTTTCATTACTTTTGATCTCGCTTAAGTGGCTCATCAATTGATGTCACTGTATTGCTTCTGACCGGGAGATTTTTGCGTGTGAGTCCGGACGATGGCAAGCTTTTTGACTCTAGCTAGATAGCTGGGTCGAATTCAACCGCTCACAGGAGGAGAATTCTAGCGGCCGGCTATTCTGATTGGTAGTTTTCTGTTGTTTCACGATCGCAACCAGGTGAGTACTGGAGTTGTATCCTAACAAACGGGCAATGGTCCGCCCGCCATCTTTGCTACTTTTTCCTTGTCCCATTCCTTGCACCTTACACACACACACACATGTATACACTCACTTGCATGCAGTGTACTGCCATAGATTGTGGGAAACCAATCAAGTGCTTAGAGCTTGTCACGGCCGGACGGTGCCGGGTTGGTGGGAGATACCTGGTTGGGTAAATCCGCAAATATACGTATTAGTCGACGCCGGATCTCGCCATACAGCGGGAAAAGATCACCATCATCCTTTTTTTAAAAAAAATGGTTGCGTCGAGTTTGACGCAACGCGTCTCCAAGCCCCTTGGGGGGCGTTGGGCGTTTTGCGCTTTTCGGAGTAATCCTCCATTAATTACAGCGCTTTTAAAATAATCCTCCGTCAATATTATGCCCGTCACGCCTCGTTGCAGTCAGTGGTCAAGAGGACCACCAGGCAGCATCTTCGCGTACGCTCCTCCCACCACGCGCTCCTGCGTCACTACCCAGCGGCCAGAATTAGGAAGGAATAAGGATAGGGTTTAGGACACTTCACTTGGACTAGCCCTTGTGAAGCAGCCAAACTCGTTTTGTTGGAACAAATTTCACATGAGATTTGACGGGAATCGATCCCGGAAATCTCCTTGGTGAAAGGCAAGCGACTTCGCTCTGCGTCACGCGATGGCCCAACCAAATGGTCATTCTCCTGCACTAAAATCTACACCATACATACGAGACTGGTTTCTTGAGTAGTTGATGCGCCCGGAAACTAATCAATGAATAACTTTTTAAGAGAAGGAATAAATCTGTACCGGGAAGTGTGTGTGTGTGTTGAGGCGCCCGTCCGCGCGTGCGCAGTGGAGCGGCGGGCCCGGCGGGCGGCGCCCGAGCGGCTGGAAGCGGCGGTCGAGCGGGTGGGACCGCCAGCCGCCCATGTGGATGGCGTCGGAGCGGTCCATCTTCGAGCGCCGGACCACGCCCGACGACGCGTACCTGGGCGCCGCGGCGCCCCGCCGCCCGTCGCTGACGACGGGCGAGCTGCGGCGCAAGCTGGACGCCGCCCGGCGCGCGTACGACCTTGCGAATGAAACCGTTGGTGGACGATGTCCGGCACTTTGAAATGCGTATGCCAAAGGCATTTTCGTACGAGTTGCGTACATTAATATAACCCGAATTCGTGGGAACATACGAGTACAACGTTTTGGAATAATTCTTCTAGGAAATTCTTCTCTTTAGCGTACGAATGAAATATTGATGGACAAGCTGACGGTAGGAGCCGAGTCCGGCAAATTTTAGAGTTGCGTACATTAATATAACACGAATTCTTGGAAACATACAAGTACAATGTTTGGAATAATTCTTCTAGAAGAGTTTTTCACTTTGGCGTACGAATGAAATGCTGGTGCGTGAGGCGACGATGAGAGCCAAGTCCAGCATTTTGAAATGAGTATGCAAAAGGTATTTTCGTACGAGTTCTTGGAAACATACAAGTACAGTTGTTTGGAATAATTCTTCATAGAAGAATTCTTCATTTTGGCGTACGAATCCAATGTTGTTGGACAAGGCGACTTTAGAGCCAGTCACACATTTTGAAATGAGTGTGCTACAGACACTTTCGTATAAGTTACCTACATTATTAAACACGAATTCTTTGAAACATACAAGATTAGTTATTTGGAATAATTCTTCATGTACGAGACGGCATCCAATTGTTTTTCATATCACTTCAGTGTTTTGTTTACGGCGTACCCAGTTCTTGTATATGGTCATTACGTCCTTACGGTACACGCACTGCAAAGTCCAATTTGCTTTGTTGTTTCATTCGTTCTTGTATTTTGTTCACTTTGTAGTACCCAGTTGTTTAATATGGCCGTGACGTCTTTATGGTACGCGTACCGCAACGTATTTTATCGCAAAATTACACTTTCCAATCAATAAACAGAGAAAGTGAGCACTAGTTTCCATGCGTGAATACAGAAAATGTAATGGTTCGTGTGGATTGTACACATTTGAAGAAAATATTTTCAAAGTGTCGTATCTCCACATACAGCCCTATAGTTCAAGATAGGATTCGATGGGGTTTTTTTGGCACAATTTAACATGAAAATAACGTCATTTTTAACACAATATTCGTGAGCATGAAGAAGAAGGGGCTTAACAATATATTAATACCTAAAAGCAGAATACAAATGGAAATGCAGATGCGTTTTTTATAAGTAAGCTCTTCATTTAGATCAGGTCTCTTAATTATTTTTCGGCCCTCTGAGACTCGTTACCCGGCACTTGAAATTTCACCTCGACTTCTCGCCTCTCTTCTCATACCATATAATGTACGACCCAAAAGTAAAGCGTTGCATTTTTAAAAATAAATTTATTAATCAGATAAGTACTTACAATTCCTCAAAGTATGACCCTCGTGCGTCAACACTATTTTGCCAGCACGATTCCATTCCCCGTACGCTCTCAGGAAGTCCTCGGCGAAGAAGTCCTTTAGAGCCCTCGTCGTACTTGTTGTCTGAAGCCTTTCATGACCCTTTTCAGCTGAAGGGAAAAAATAAGTCCGCCGGAGAAAGGTCGGGTGGTTGTGCAAGCGTTGCCACACCAATGCGGGCCAGATAGTCCTTGACAGCGAGGGCGGTGAGGGGCGGCGCGTTGTCGTGGTGAAGCTTCCACGAAAGGCTGATCTCCTTTCGGACAAAGGTGGCTCTGTTGTTGAGGCTCTGGAGTCCTTGCTCATGCAAGTAGGCGTTTACGCGGTGTCCAGGAGGTACGAACTCGCTGCGCTCTATCCTCTTTGTGTCAAGGAAAGCAATGGGCATGACTGATATTGGCTGTCCGGGAGACGCCGCGTCTAAGGCACAGGTGCCGACGTTTCGGACGCCATTCGGCGACCTTCTTCAGGGCATTACGCCCTAGGGCGCCATAGGGGGCCCTACGCTCTACGCCTCAGAGCATTACGCCCTAGGGTGCCTTATGCACTAGGGCTATACACTCTACGCCTCAGGTCATTACGTCCTAGGGTGCCCTACGCCTTACGCCCTAGGGCGCCTTACGCACTAGGACCCTACGCTCTACGCCTCCGAGCATTACGCACTAGGAAGCGCGCGCGATCTGTCCTTCCTCTTCCTTATCCTATCCTCTCCTGTTACACACACACACGTACACTAACATGCACCACACTACCACATATTACGGGAGACCGGTCGGGAGCTTAGAGCTTGTCCCGGCTGGGGCGGTGCCCCGCTGGTGGGAGAGTCCTGGTTAGGGGGAAACCCCACTAGCCCACTGTAGGTCGGCGCCGGATCTCGCCATCCAGCTGGGGAAGACCAGCACCATCTCCAGAGGAAAAAAGCATGCACTACACTAACGGGACTAATGACCGAATCAGTTGACGCGCCCGGAAACACGAAGAAATCAATCAATCAATGAGTCCGCTTAAAGACGTAGTGGTTGCCGCCACGCCTGCGTGCGTTCGCCGCAGGTGACGGGCGCGGAGGCCAGCAGGCGGCGCTCCGTGGCGCGCCCCGTGTCGCCGCCGCCCTCGCCGCCCTCGCTCGTCGGACGCCGTCTCTCCGACGAGTCGGACCGCGTGCCCGACGCGCTGCCCCCCAAGCGCAGGAAGGTAAGTCGCACGGCCCCGCTCGAAGGGGAACCGCTCGCACCGGGAGTTTTCCGATCAACCCCACACGAACGCAGGATCAGTTCCCTAACCAAATGGGCGCGAGCTTTCCTTCCTCTTCCTTGTCCTACTCTCAAACCTTAATTACACACACATTCACATACACTAACTATTACACATGCCGTATGACCGGTCGGGGGCTTAGAGCTTGTCCCGGCATGGGCGGTGGCCCGTTGGTGGAGACACCTGGTATTGATCCGTTCGTTGTTGCATTCGTCCGTTGTTGTTGACAGATGAGTCAACAATAGCCGTTTACGTCTCAGCGGAGCGCAGTTGTAGGCTGATGCGTAAGTTCGAAATGAGTTGCATTTAACGTCTGCTCGTCTGGTAGTTCTGCGAGTTAGTCTGTTCAGTTAGCCTGGTCCCTTCTGCTCTCCTCTCCGAATTCGTCTCCCGTTTCTGTCTTTCCTGTTATCCCCCATCGCGTGGGATCGAAAATTGCAGTAGTATTTACTATTTGAGGGCGTTATTTAGACCGTAGAGGGAAGAGTCACGTGGCATTGACGGTGAATCTGTGGTGAGGCGTTGAGCAGCGATGTGCCCGCGATCAGCTTCATATTTGTGGGATACGTCTTCGGGCCCGGGGAGAGGGACGTCACGTTAAAGGCGGCAATCGGGTGCTAAGGCGGTGTTACGTGAGTTGCCCGCAATGGCGACTACCGTTTACTGTATTAAGCCTGTTTTACACGGTAATTACCGGTTTTACCGGTAAGCCGGTTTTCATCATTTTTCTGTACAGAAACTGGATGGAAAAAGGACGTTCGGTTCTATGCGTACTGAAACTGGATGAACGTGATTCCAACGTTTTACACGGTCATTCCTAGTCTGTACGTAATCGTGATGAAAATACTTCCTCCAAACGCCGCAAAATGCGCTAGAAGTTTAACAGTTGAACATCGCATTTACAGAAACAAATTAAATTAGCAGAAGGATGATCAGATAGTTACGAATTCGCAGAGTAAGGAGTAGGAAAGATGTGTGAGGTATTGTGGTATTATTTGCGTGAGGGATCACTGAACGCAAAGACTCAGTATCACAAACAACACGTGCCCTCGCCACGCGCCAGATATATGTATATATATATATATATATATATATATATATATATATATATATATATATTACTCCCTGCCGGAGAACTCACGCAATCGAAGAAAGTTCCATAAAGTGACACTAGGGGCGCTGTAGTCAAACTGGATGAAATCTGTACGGAAAAATGAAGCATGCATCATTTTTCGTACAAATTACATCCAGTCTGCTCAGTATCGACGGGAAATGATGAAAAAATGACCGTGTAAAACAGACTTTTGAAGGTTTTGTTCTCACGGGAACTGCGGCATCTCGCTTGCAGATGGAGAAGGAGCGGGGCGGCCACGCGGACGCGTCCGCGTTACCAATGTGCATCTCTTTGTCGCCGAGATGCCTTCATAGAGCTGTATTTGCCAGGGAGGCACGTAGCGATTCTAATAAATGGTTATATACATTTTGCAGTCGGCGCCAGGTAGTAAAGCGAGGGGGGGAGGGGTTAAAGCCCGCCGCGCGCCGGGTTGGGCCCAGCCCTTGCTAATGACGTCTTAATTGAAATGATTGGAGGCGTTGTCATTGTCAAGAATAGGTGATACATAGGTCAACAATAGATTTAAGGCGTTGCCATTGTTGACAATGACAACGCCTTCAATCATTTCAATTATGTAAATGTCAACTAGAACTCACCACTGAATCAATAATGACGTCTTAGCCGGAAGAAGGGGGCGCCGGGGATCGGCGGTCAGTGTCGCGGTGGCCAGAGGCTTAAAGAGGCGTTTCTTTCGAAAGTCCGTGCTTCAGCGGAGGTGACGGAGCCGTGAGAAGAGGAGGCTCGCGCGAAGACACTCCACGTAAATGACTTCATTGCCCATTTGGATTTTGTGTTTTTTTCCCACACGCGGCTGCGTGCTTGAATGCTCTGGGAGCGGGCTCTGTGAGGGTTGGCGAAAGCATGTTCCGAACGGCGGGTGGCTGCGTGAGTAGAAGGCAATTGGGGGCCGCGCCCTGTTAGCGAATTTGATCGCGATATTGAATAATGACCTAATGTCATCAATAACCAATTAAGTCTGCAGCGTATGTGTTTTTAATGCTGTTTATTTTTACTTTTACTTTCTCTCCCATTACTTCGTAAGAAGAGAAAGTATTGCAATCGTCCACCTGAAAACGGAGAATTTTCGACAGAAAAATTGCCGGTCCCCGGAAACGAGAAAGTGGATAAATCTTGTTTCTACATATAGTAAATTACTTTCTCTACGACTATAGCAGAATGTATTCATTTCTCCATGTTATCGGATGCAGTAAACATGCCAATTCCACAAGCCGTGCGAGAATATTATTCTAACACACCTGTCGACCAATCGCATTCGTCCTAGTTCATTACACAACGACTTAGGGTTCTCGCAGTCGCCTACAGAGGCGCTTGTTACACATGTTTCAGAGGCGCTTTTCACATGTTACAGTTTACGCTCGTTGCAGAATATACTATTCTCTAACACGTTGTGTAGTCAGAATAAATGTTTTGTGCGGTCGTTGATTCCGAAAAACCGATTGATAGTAAAACGTATATATGTTTGTCCGTCTGTTCATGACCAGACAATTTATATTCCCCTATCGATAAGAACGAACTCGAGGGTGTGCGAAGGTGAAATTGATATTTTGGTTTTTGAGAATACTTTACGTGAAGCCTACACATTTTAGAAGTTTACACAAAAGTGGTTCTATTTTTTTAAATTTAAGTTTGTCCTCGGCTAGCATAAAAGACGCGTAAGATTTTTGTTCAAATCCCTGTTTTTTCCAAAATTGCAAAAGTTAACTATTTTCGTTTTCCTTAATTACAGTATTGAAGATTTTTTCCTGAATGAAATATGTTCTCTTTCCATTTCTTCAGCGACCTTTACGATATCCGAGAACAAAGTTTAATCAAGAAATTTGGAGCAAAGCTGAAAATAAAATGAATCAGAGACATTTTACTATGGACTGTGCAGTTCTTTTGAAGGTTTTTGCAGAAGTCACACCAGTAAGATTTGTATAAAAAGATATACACCATTTTCTTCATTTTAAAGTAGTAAATGTGCATCTGTGCAAAATCCATGAAGCTGTTTTATTTTCACCATTCTCTCAGCCACCCTTCACAATATTTCAATCGTATCGCTCTGACAACGTCAGTGCTGTTTCCATAGTCGCAGCCCTGATTCACAATACGTACTTCGAATAGTGTGCTCTGACAAGCGACAGTGCCCTTCCATAGACGCAGCCACGCTTCATTACACGTACTTTTAATCGTATGCGCTCTGACAAGAGACTATGCTGCCGGCCCCGTGGCCGAGATCGCTAAGGCAGTAGTGTCGTAGTAATCTCGGACCAAAGGGTCGCGGGTTTGAGTCCCGCCTCGGGCATGGTTGTATTTGTGTTCGTACTTTCACCCCTTATCATCACCATATCGTTTCATCCACATAGTTACCATAGCGTTAACAGCAATAGTGGTCGCTAATGACCTAAGATGTTGATGCGACCTTAAATAACCAATTAAAAAAAAAGAGACTATGCTCTTTCCGTAGTCGCAGGTCTCTTTCACTATACGTTCTTCTAATCTCGTGCGCGCTGAGCAGCGACCCCGCCGGCTTCCTTCGACGCCCGTGAGCTTGTGTGTGCCCGACAGTCCATCATGCCCGCGGACGCGCCGCTGACGACGCCCCACCTGCGGTCCATCACGCGCCCGTCCATCCAGCTGTCGGAGCCGCCGCTGGCGTCGGCGCCGGGGGCCGCCCATGCCGCCGCCGGCCGTGCGCCCCGGCTCGCGCATGTCGCTGCGCCGCCGCTCGCTCGGACCCCCGCAGGTGCCACGCGCTACGACCACCTACCACCACCACTACCACCACCACTACCACCACCACTACCACCACCACTACCACCACCACTACCACCACCACTCACCACCATCACCACTACCACCACCACTCACCACCACCACTACCACCACCACTACCACCCACCACCACCACCACCACTCACCACCACCCACACCACCACCACTCACACCACCACCACCCACCACCACCACCACCACCACTACCACCACCACTCACACACACCACCACCACCACCACATACCACCACCACTACCACCACCACTACCACCACCACCACCACCACTACCCACCCTACCACCACACTACCACCACCACCACCACCACACCACTACCACTACTACTACTACTACGATACAATACATGCATAGCATGTATATGCATCGCTTGTATTGTATATCACGTACAATACATTACATACAATACTTTGCTAGATGACATTAAACGATTAAAATGGATAGAAAAGTTTAAATCTCAAGTAAAATCATTTCTGCTACATAACTGTTTCCATACAATTGGATACTATACTGACCACCAAAAGGTCATTAATTTTAAAAGTGATATTTAATGTATTATTTACCATTTGGACTGATAATCCTAAGCAATCTGTAACAAGTATTGTACGGCAGCTTCCTTGTCAATGACCCTAATCTCGATCAGGTTTTGCGTCCAGTTTCCCTGATCCTTTGAGCAAATGCTGAGATGGCCCCTTGTTTTGCTTCTGCGCATAAATGTAACTTCATTATCTGTGCACGTGTTTTAGAATTCAGTGGGAAATATCGTTATTCGAATTACGGTTCTCCATATTGGCGAGGCAGGAAGTATTATCCCTTGACGAAGGACATGATGAGGGATAAGAACCCAAATTAATTGATGATTTACCCTTGAAAATATATTTTATTACATTGGAGCGAATATTTTTGTTAACAATCCTTGCAAAAAACGCTTATTTTCTTTCTGTATTGAAAATTCAAGTGGTACATTGCTTAGGGAAAGGATCACTGAATTTTTAAAAACGTGTACAGAATTCATTTCTTCCCATAGCTGTCACACACAGTTTTTAACTGTTTTGACGTAAAATAAATACGAATACTCCAACCAACCCCATTATCACATCAACCACCACCACCACCACTACCAAATCAACCACCAACACCACCACCACACTATCACTACTACTACTACTACTACTACTACTACTACTACTACTACTACTACTACACACTACTACTATTACTACTAGTTGAATGTAAAATTATTGTCCTGCACTTCACATTCTATTGAATTATCTGTTAGTTTAGCCTCGTTCTGACACAAATTTTGCGGAACAAATCCCAGAACTCCGATAACTATTAAGAATACTTGTTTTTACACCCCTACATTCGGTTGATGCCCATTTCCAAACTCTTGTATTTAAGACGGGCCTCTACCTCCTTGTTTACGACGTTTTGATCGCACGGCTCAGCAACATTTACCAGTAGACACTTTTTTTCCAATCTCGGATAAAAATATACGGTTTATTTGCTGCTCTATTGCGATCAGTTTGATTTTGTTGGTCTTTATTATTATTATTATTATTATTATTATTATTATTATTATTATTATTATATCCGAATTTTTCATTCTCTGCACTATGTGCTCGAACATTCACCTTGACAATTGCAAGTCTAGTCTTGGTTGATCTCGCAGATACAAGACATGAACGAATGTTACCGTCTAGACATTTCAATCGTGTCCCAATCAGCAACACAACCCAGAAGTTCTCTTACTATTCTGCAGGTGTCCAATATGACTGCTTTCTGCATTTTCTCTACGCATGAAAATTGTAATTCCAATACTTGAATTCAATACACTGTGTTTTGGTATTACCCTTGAGGTGGACATGATGATGCCGATATTCTGAAGTCCTCATTAAAGGCGAAGTTCTTTAGTCAGCGGTACATATTTCTGAAATTTCTGATGTCATAAACAGATTCTATATTATTGTTGACGACTGCAAAATTGATAATCATGGCTGTTTTTTCGAACTATTATATCTGGCATATTGTTTGAAATTGTGGTGTCTGTAATTATGCTTCTGTCCCAGCATATCTTCAATTATTAATTTTTCAAGATTGTAGAAAGGATGATATTTGTAATATGGGGCATTACAGGACTCAAGTTCATATTTTCTTACTAATCGTCTATGAATTATTTTATCCATATTATCGTGCTTAACTTTAAAGGCGATGGAAGCCAACACTACAACCAGCAATAATGTGCTGGATATTTTCATGCTGTGCACTGCATCTTCTACATTCATCACTTACTATGGAGTAGTCTCTAATTAAATATGGAAAAAATTTTTTGTTCCGATAACCTGGTCTCGAATGGCTATCATAAGGCCTTCTGTGTCTGGGTTCAGTAAACCACGTGTCAACCACTGTTAGATTACTTTAAAATCTAAGTTGTGGCCTGATAGTTCATTGGGATCTCTACCATGTAACTTTTCGGTACCACTGTTGCATCAGTTTCCTTGCTTGTGTGCTCTGGTTGAAACTGAGCATTTGGAAAATTTAAGGGGGTGACACTGAAGTAAGCCTAGATACCATAATGCTTTCGTAGAGCTACTAAAGCAGTGTCGATGTTTCTCTTTTCTTTCAGAAAGTACTTTCTCTTTAGAGAGATGTTGCTGTTGGTTATATTTGCAATGCCCCGAACCCTTTTCCACATGGTAGATTCATCCTCGAAACAGCAGATTTGGAATGATGATATCGAAATTAGGTCATTTGGGTTCTTACATGTCTATCCATTGCTAGAGGTCCGTCTGACTCCATTTTATTAATCCCATTGAGTAGATGATCACAGGAATAGTGTATGTTGTTGTTATTATTATTATTATTAATAATAATAATAATAATAATAATAATAATAATAATAATAATAATAATTCCGTTAGAAAAGCAAAATCTTTTTCAGGGTTAGTTCAGGAAACTACATCTTTTCCTCCTCGTTTCCTCCCAGTATTATTCGAATAAAACTGCGTGAAACCAGAATTATGAAGTCTGCATGGATGAGTACATCTCACAGTTCATTGGCCTCAATGCCCTCGGCATGGCGTCATCGGGGTAGCCGAAAGCCTTCACCTCACGGTTTATATTTAAATTGCCAAAATTGCTGTTAAGTGTGTAGGGGGATTTCCCCTGTAGCACCAAAAGCAACTGGTACCAGTGGCGGCTGGTGCCCCAGCAGACTGAAGGTTGCACCTCCATCGAATGACCGAAATGCAATTTCCAAATTTCAAAATACGAATATGTAATACAAATGTATGCAATTCAAATCAATTGAAACTAAATAAAAGTCTATATTGAAACACTGCTTACATAATTTTATTCGCCCGCGTAAGACATATACACCTCCGGCGCACGTGGTTCTGGCTTTGATTTCCACTGAACACTTGAGTTCGACACCAGCACATTCCCACAAGCACTATTGCTTCGACACGTTTCACATAAATAAAATTATTTTATTTCGAAACCTTCACTACCCTGGTATATTTGCAAAATGTAAGATCTTCGACTCACCTTTGTATTCATAAGAACGTTCGCAAACCGCTGGCCAGCTGGAGCCACACTGGCTTCAATGAAACACTAAGGGACTTCCATCCAGAACGGCCACTTTTACACCAAGAACTCGTCAAATGTACGTTTTGAATAAAAAAACTAATATAAATGAAAACAAATTCCAAAGTTAAACAATGATTGAATATGTCAATAATTGTAACTTTTTTATTTTCAATAACAAGCGAAAATCATAAACCTACGTAGCAGTGAGTCAGACAGAGACAGAATATGGGAATTCTCCCCTGAGATTCCCTCCGTCGCCGCGCAGCGCTAGACAGCGCCACTAGACTGGTTGCCCAACCAAAGGCCGTATGTTCCCCGTGCTAAATCGAAGGGCCAAAGAGTAATCAGTAAACCCATTAATACAGCCAAGAGCGTGGTGCAATTCCTGGCAAGGCACCAGACACCGGAGAGAGCGCCAGTTGGACGCTCTTTCGTTTCAAAATGATTTCATATACATCGATATTGCTGCATTATATTTAATAATGAATGTTTTAAAAGGAAAATGTATATTACTAAGATATTATGAGATCTTTTTCATTTTCTGGGGGTTGTGCAACCGTGCAACCTAAGCACGAGTCGCCACTGACTGGTATCACTATCACTTTTGTCATACCTGAAATTCGCCAACAGCCTAGACGGCATTGGGCTGAAAGTATTGTTCTGCAACGTGAAACAATGTGAGCGGCTGTGGGGGAACAAGGTTCTCTCAGCTGTGGTTTGGATTTGAAATGATGGGGTTCTTGACAAGATATAGAACTTACATCATTTTAAAACAAGTTTGGGAGTTCCATATTCAGAGACATATTTTAAATAGTAACTGTTGAATCGCAGAGTCATTTGCATCTTGCCTACTGCTGGTAAAACAGTTATCATTAGTTAGCAGTAAGTAGAAACTTGCTGTTAACTAATGATAACCGTTGGTAACAATTAATGGTAACAGCTTGAGAACAAGCTGTTCTACCCAGCACCAGCCCCCGGCGAGTCCTACGCTCCCCAGGCAGTTTTACCAGGCGTCTCTTCGTTTGTGACTCCATCCTAAGTGATGGGAGGTGCGTGTATTACCTACTTCCAAGCCCAGCTTGCTTTCTTAGGCTATGGGAGCCGCTGTTGATCACGAGACTGGTTCCTACACCGTCTCCCTTGGACCACATCCAGTTGTCCAAGTAATTTCCTCCCTATCAAGACCGCCATCTTTTGTCAGTTCGTCGTCGGCCCGCTCCACCGCAGGAGCTGATTACCACAACCTTGGTGTGAGCTTTTCGCACAGCGTAACGGCGCTCCCCGCATGACGGGTGTCATGTGAGCTCAACGAAGAGGGCTGTTCAGCGCGAGCACGTCGCCTGCTGCGCCCAGCAAGAGCATGCCGTGTGGGTAGGTCGGCGTACTCGAGAGGGGGAGCCGAGCCAGGACTGAAACCACTGAACCAACGAACCGAAGGGAAACCAACAGGCGCCACTGCCGTTTTCTCCTCGAAAGAAACGAGTTTCACTGGTCTTAAATGTAGCTACTAGACTTAATAAAGCTGCCTGTATACCGTGAAAACTGAAGTGTACAACAAAGTTGGAAGAAGTCTTGCGACCCACCGCCACCCACCCTTCAACCCTGGGCCAGCAACCAGAACTTTTCTTGTGTGGTAAAAATCACCTGCGCCAAGCTCCCCGAGTCAGAACCGCCAGCCGCCAATGCTTTTGTACAGACTGCTTAAATAAAGTAAATTGATGTTATAAAGTAAATTGAAATAGCTTCAAACGGGGTTTTCGATTATACATTAATAAAAGTATATGTTCAAGCGGTTTATTACTTCAAATGTTGGTGCGCATTCCTTGCTTCCAGCACGGACTGTCTATGCCGA
Source organism: Teleogryllus oceanicus (assembly GCA_964035755.1). Lineage (NCBI taxonomy): Eukaryota > Metazoa > Arthropoda > Insecta > Orthoptera > Gryllidae > Teleogryllus > Teleogryllus oceanicus. The sequence continues at coordinate 14,654,153 of CAXIVR010000005.1, forward strand.
ATCATTTCATTCATCATTAAATAAACTGATACATTTGTCGCGTCAGTCATATGACTAAAACTATATCCTGTCATCCTCAAACCAAGCAATCACGGCATTAAAATACTTATTTTTTTATTGATAGCTTGATAGCCTTCAGTACGAAGGTCGATGTACACTGTACATCGACCTGTTCCTGGATCGAGAATTGTCGTTACGAGGAAAACATGAAAACAGCTGAATGATGCTACATGTTCTCTCATGGAAGAAATTATGAAAGGGAATTATGGGACGTAAATATGAAAAGGTATAATAAAATTAATAAGACATGTAAAAAGTAGTATTCATTATTGAGACATTTACTAGATCCAATTTGCACTTAATCTGTGAGACTAAGCACACATTCCTCTACAATCTACTTTACTTAACTACAAGATTTCTGACCAGATTCAGACTGAAATACTGTTATAAGGCAATATGTGTCTGTAACTAAAAATAATCTACAACAAACTATACTATTCTACCAATGGTTGTGAAAATGCACAACTACATGTAGCGAAAAAGTGAAAGTTTGAGGGCTGAATACATGGTAATATGAACACCAATTTAAGTGTGCAAAAATGCGGCATAGGGCCTTCAAACCCATTAACCTATTCAAAGATATATTTTTTGTGTAAAACTCAAAATTGGGGTCATTTCTAAATTATAATTGAATTCCACTCATATCCCAAAATAATGTCGGAACTTAGAATGTCAAAACTGGCCTTTGCCTGCAGGGGGCAACGGAGACGACAAAGGCGCAAGCGACGGCAAAAGCGGCGGCGAAAGCGGGGGGGGGGGGGAGGCGGCGGGGGCAACGGAGGCGGCGGGGGCAACGGGGGGCGGGGGCGGCTCAGGATCTAGATCACCGCATCCCTCCATCATCTCTCAAGCATCAACCGTAAATAGCGCAGAGCGACAGTAGCAATAAATAGTAGTAACTAGGAGGAGCCGTGCGAGCATTCAGCGCTGTGTACTTTATCTTTAACTCGCGAGTACTAGTGGGAAATAAAATGTACTCGCTCACACAGTTTTACTTTCTCGCCTACTGCTTAAGTACTATAGAGAAAGTATTGTAATGTTGCGAAAAAACGGCGAATTTCCTACACAAACCTTCTTACTGCCGGGTTGTCGTAACGAAAATAAATCTTGTCTAAATGGATAATTTAATAAATCTTGTCTTGGATAAATATTGTCCCTATATAGTAAATTATTTCCTCTAACACATTATGTAGTCAGAATTCACATTTTGTGGGTCTTTTGATACCGAAAAAATTGATTGACTCCAAGACGTCCGCCTGTCTGTCTGTGTTCAACGCCATCCCCTAAACCGTTCAGCTAATGTTGACTAAAACTGATACTATTCCCCAATTGATCAGGCTGATGTCGCGTCCCTTTGAATTTGAAACAGAGGTTTTTAATTTTGGGAATGTTTGACATGAAGCACAAGGGACACTTTTCAAAGTTTCAAAAATGTGAGTCCAAACTTTTTGATTAAATTTTGTTGTCGGATGGCGTAAAGAATCCTTAGAAGAATGGTAGAAATCTCATTTTTATCGATATTCCTGATTTTTCGAAAATTGCAAAAAGTTCAATTATTTAGACGTCTTTATACAACTACAATATTGAAGATAGGTTTTTCTATCATGAATATGTTTTTAATGACCGATTTAAAATAAGGTCATGTATTTTAAAAAAATTCTTTAAATTTTCACCTCGCATGTATCAAAGAATGATAAAAGTGCTGGTCCCATTTCCGCCGAATCTTCGTCTTTTTGAAAACTGCATAAATTTAGTATTTCAAATTTACAAAGTTGAAGATCTTTGTCTAAACACAATCTGTTCTAAAAACATTAGCTATTTAAAAAAGGCCATGTACAATTTTTTTGTAAAAACATGTAGTTTTTGCGTAATTTTTGCTTGAAATTTATGCAATTTAAAAAAGATTATTTTTCTCAAAAATCGCTCCAAATTTTTTTCTTAAATTTGTTTCGCATATCACACAAAAAGATTAAAGGAATGCTGCAATTCTTATTTAGTCATTTCCGTGTTTTCGTAGAAATGCAAAACCTTAACATTCGGAAGCTACAAAATCGAAGATAGAAATGTTTGTCTTAAATAAAATATATTCTAAAATATTCTTTTGTTTCAATGAAAACCTTTGAATTTTTGAAAATGCATATGCATCCTTTCTTAACCTTTTTCTTGATAATGGAGAACTGTAGGACTTAACTGTGGACTGATGGCGTATCGGTAACCTGTCTAGTATGGCATATTAAATCTGAAGACCACAGTTCAAAGTCCGGTGCGGAAAAAAATTTCTGATTAGAAACACCAGTTTGCAAGTTCAGGTCTTACAATATTGTGTAGCCTTTACACATAATTCGAGATGGTACGTGATATTGTAGCACCGCTAATTTCAGTATGACTGACTCACAAAAAGAGAATTGCGACTGCACAAAGAGTTATAGAAAGTGATTTACTGCAAATAGGAGTTTTCTGTCGGAAACAAATCGATTTTTGCGGCAACATTACAATATTTTATTATGCGAATACGAAGTAAGGCGAGGCAGTAAAAAGGAATATTGTATGAAATAAAATGTGGCACATTAGGGTTTACGGAAGTGTTACATTACTCGTTTCGTCGCCTCAACCGAAAACATCTCGTCCGTAATATAATATGTTCCGGACTCGTAGTATAATTTATTTTTCCAAACGCTTCAAGCAAAATAAAAATAAAAAAAACTTTGGGAAATAACGTTAAATTCCCATTTCTGTGAGTGTAGGTGTGTGTGTGTGTGTGTGTGTGTGTGTGTGTGTTTGTATGAATGACTCGGCTCCATAGTTTCCTGGCTCCCAGACCCTGTCTCAAAACATCCTGCAGCCTATAGGTCAATCACAGTCTTTCATCTCGTGATCGAGAGGAGCTTCCGAAATTCCCCCAGGGGCGACGCAGCTAAGCATACTGATATCGGGTAGGGGTAGCAAGGATATGGCACGATTGGCCAGAGGAACCAATAACCTAAAGGTCCAGGATTCAATTCTTGCACCAATACCATCCGAATACCAACAGACACTAACATTGGTTGATCCGTTGATTGTTTTTTTTGGGGGGGGCGTCAATTGTTGTGGTATTTAATTCTGTACATGTTGTGCGTGTTATAATTCGGGAGGTAACGGTAGGTGAGGTCTAGACGCCGGCTTGCGGGGTTTCCCTTATCCAGGTATCTCCACCCGAAGGTACCGCCCCAGATGAAATAAGCTGTAGGCTCCGGACTGATATCCCGACTTGAGTGGTTGTGCCTGCATGTGTGTGTGGGGAGGGGGCGGAAGAGAGAGGAAGAGAGGCAGATTCAGTGAGCGAGTGAAAGTGAGGGAGAAGGAAAGAGAGACAGTGAGAGTAAGAGTGCGAGTGATTGTTAGAGATGCCGGGGGCGTCAACTACTGAGGTCATTAGTCCCGTAAGTTTAGAGCATGTTTTTTCACCGGGAGGTGGCGATGATCTTCCCCCACTGGATGATGAGATCCGGCGCCGACTTACCGTCGAGTAGCGGGGTTTTCCCCAATCGGTATCTCCCACCAGCATGGCACCACTCCAGCCAGGACAAGATCTGTCTCCGATCGGTCTCCCGACATGTGTGGTAGTGTAGTGCATGTTAGTGTAAGTGTGTCGTGTAAAGGCGGCTCCACACATTTGTTACTCGGCGAACACCGAGCAACCGCTCACCGAATCCCGAGTAGTGTGGATGAGTTGCTCGCTATGTGCCGAGTGACGAACATTCGGGGTTCGCCCTACCCACCGCGTGTGAGACTTTTGCACACATCAAAGGGAGCGAACATTCGCCGAAGATGTCAGCTGCTCGGGATTGGGCTAGCACTAGCTCGCTGCTCGGCGAATGCCGAATGTGTGAGCCGTCTTAAGAGGTGAGAATAGGACAAGAAAGAGGAAGATCGCGCGCAGTCTGGGACCCGTTTGTTAGGGTGCTGCTCCGCAATCGCCTGGTGTTGATCGGAGAAACCACGGAAAACTACCGAACAGAGCAGCCAGTCTGTAGAATTCTCCACCAGACAGCGACTGAATCGACCTAGCTGAAAAGCTAGTGTCGAAAATCCGAGAGAGCGCGAGAGAGAGAACGCCATATATATATTTATTTTATTTAATAGGTAATTATTACAGACAAATTAGAAACTTGATCCAATGTGGCTAGGCCGAAGTCCTTTCAGCCATTACAATACCTACATTCTACCGAGTTCTAACTTATATATATATATATATATATATATATATATATATATATATATATATATATATATTATAACATATATATATATTATACAAATATATATATATATATATATATAATATACAGAGAGAGAGGAGCGCAAAGCAGAGAGAGAAAGAGAGGCGCGCAGAGAGAGGAGAGAGAAAGAGAGCGGCAGAGAGGAGCGGCGAGAGGAGCTGAGAGAGGCGTGCGAGAGAGCGTGCAAGAGAGAGCGTGCAAGAGAGAGCGTGCAAGAGAGCGCGCGCAAGAGAGAGCGTGCAAGAGAGAGAGCGCAAGAGAGAGCGTGCAAGAGAGAGAGCGCAAGAGAGAGCGTGCAAGAGAGCGTGCAAAAGGCGTGCAAGAGAGGCGTGCAAGAGAGCGTGCAAGAGAGCGTGCAAAGAGAGCGTGCAGAGAGCGGCAGAGAGAGCGTGCAAGAGAGCGGCAGAGAAGGAGAGGAGAGCGCAAGAGAGCGCAGAGAGCGCAAGAGAGAGCGTGCAAGAGAGAGCGTGCAAGAGAGAGCGAGAGAGAGAAAGAGTGAGAGAGAGCGCGCGAGGGAAAGGGAGAGCGTGAGAGAGAGAGGGAGGGCGGGTGTCCGTGGGGAGCAGCAGCGAGCGAGGGCTGTTGGCGCGCCAGGGGCAGCGTCGCCTGTCGAGCGGCACGCTGCTTGTCGCGCGAGTCGCTGCTGGCGAAGGAGCCGACGACGCAGCCCGCCCCGCCGCTGCGCCGCCCTCCTTCGCCCCGCCCCCGACCGCCCCGCGCCCGCGCTGCAGCGCCGCCCCTCCTTCGCCCCGCCCCCGCCCGCGCCCGCCCCCGCGCCACAGCGCCGCTCCTCCTTCACCCCGCCCCCGGCCGCCCCCGCGCCCGCCCGCTTCAGCGCCGCTCCTCCTTCACCCCGCCCCCGCCCGCGCCGGAGCGCCGCTCCAGCCTCAGCTTCGGCGTCAAGGCCAGCGACCTGAGCGCCGTGCCCGCTCGCCCGCCCGGCGTCGACGCGTCGGGCAGCATCATGGCCTCTCCGCGCGACGCCTTCGACCCGCACGCCCACCGCACCAGCCGCGCGTTCGTCTCGTAAGTTCCCGCCCGGGCCGAGAACGTGCGTTGGACGAGGCGTTACAGGAGTTAAGTATGTTCATAAGTGGAGCTGCTTATTAAAAGAAAACGCTGAGACAAATTTCACAAGTCACAGTATATTTTCGGTAAGTTACAATTTTGACATTTACAGTATGACTTGAGTTGATGTCGCGAGATGAAGTGCTGTCCAAGCGGTCGTGGTGGCTTCTTTTATACCGCCTGGAGAAGGTGGTGGAGGCGGTGTTTCCTGGGCAGTGGAGGCGGTGCCTGTTTATGGAATAATATCTCGTTATTTGGGCCTTTTCTTCTGGTTTCAGCGGCGATAGGGAAATATAGGTTTCTTTCCTCTTCCAGTGGCGACAGCGGGGAATGTTTACAGCCGAGAAGTTCGTAGGCTGACCTTCGGGCCTCGCAGGGTGGTTTCCACAGTGTACTTGAGGAGGGTGTGGTTCCTCGGTACATAACAGGCGGTTTCCACAGTGCGCTTGAGAGTGAAGTTCTTCTGTACATAACACAGGTGTCTAACGTTCTGAGTAAAATGCCGATTATTAGCTTTCATGAAGGGCAGGGTTACAGTAGCACCGTCTGTGCGGGCGAGGAAGTTTGCGTACTCCAATGAAGTTGAGAGCATTACTGGGGGAGCAGTGCTGGCTGGTTGATAAAGTTGATAGTACTGCTACCGGTAGGGTTTCCCATGCTGTACAGATCTCGGCGGAGGAGTCAAAGGATTGTCTCACAACGTCCCGTTCATCAGATATCTCACTTATCCTAATTTCAGGACTCCGCTGTTTCCATTTCCTCCCCCTCCCCCACCTACTGTCGTTTGGACGGTATCTCTGTCTAATGTGGTGTTATTTCCACTTACTTGTACCACATTACTGGTGTCTTTACTATCAGACCTCTCTTGGTCCCTTGTGGTATTTCGACCCCGACGCTATTAGGTTGCGAGGGCTTGGGTATCTTTCATTTTCTTTTCTCCCCCTTTTCTCATGTATTAAATTCTTCTTTCTTCTTTCATCTTCTTCTACTTTTCCCTCGCTTTACTTTCTTGATTTACGTAATGGGGAAGGGCAGAGAAGGCTCTGAGGCGAGAGGGAAGCCGCTTGTGCAACTCAAATCATTATTTGTTGAAATCAAAATTGTTTGTTCCCTGTGTAAACAAGACACAGCAATCGAAATTCATGTCGCAACCAGTAACATATAAAAAAAGAATACAAAATGTGTTTGCATGAATATCCATCTATAACTTCCTATACAATCCCAGAGAGGAACTGTTAGAAGTGAACCAAACAACTACTCAAACATTCTACGGACGGACTACGATGGAATTGTAGATGCCGTACATCAAGCAGCTTATGAGAGCCTCAGCGAAATAGAATATACTGGTAGGAAAGGAATAGGTGACTCATGGTGAAATAATTCTTTGGCAGGGAAAGTGAGAGACAAGAAAATTACTTATAGCACATGGTTAAGCACCCAAGATATTCAAGGCAAATTAAAAAAGGAAAAAACAAATTAACAAAATAATCATCAATCTATAAGTATAAATCAATGTAAAATATATTATGAAGAACATTTGAAGGAACATAGGCCCACATTTAGTAACACGTATAACATAGAGCTCGAGCAACCGCATAATTTGGGATATATTACAGTAGGAGAGACAAAAACTAGAGGTGCTACAGAATGGCACAGACTTTCTCGTGCCAAATTTTTCTAATTTCCTTGGTGTGGCCAGGTTTTAAGATTTTGCTCCCATCTCTGGCCAGCTGCCATCTATCGTCGCCCAAAGTAATTTCTCAACTTCTTGCTTTCCTAGTAGAACAACCGAATTATTTCTTCAAGAATATTAAAGAAGAGTAGAAACTCGTCCTAAATAGAAGTTTAGCCGTTTTTGACAAAATTACTATAAAGCTTTACTGTAAATGCGAAGTTTGAAGCTCTTTTTTCGAAAATCTATTAAGTTTCCGAAAAAGTTAATTTGAAGTCGTTTGTAGCACTTCTACTCAAAAATGTAATAATGCATACAAATTGATGTAAATTCCAATATTATAGGCGTGAGAGGTATTTCAAAATAATTACATTTGTGTAATTTTTGGAAAAAAAAGAATGCCCCAACATGAACGTTACGTCATATAAAAAGATTCAATTAGCACTATCCATTAGAAAAATGTGAAGAAAAAATCTGAAGCCAGTTTTGAGAAAATAGAGTTTATGTGGTTCTGAAAATTCGGAATTTTGAGCTCATTTTTATAGGAAACTGTTGTGTTCCCCAGAAACTTTATTTGACATTATTTAAAGCGAATGTACTCATAAATACAATAACGTAAAGAAATTGCCTCCAATATAAATATTACCGACGTGAGAGACAGGGCAAACAAATTAAATTTTTGAAATTTTTTGAAAAATCAAACGAATAGAGCAACATGGTGTTTATGTCCTCGGATAGGGTGCATTTGGTACTAACTCTTCCAAAAATTAATATCTGGAGACGTTTTTGAGAATCTTTTTTGTATATTTTTAAATTGCAAATATTTCACGCTCTATAGTACGAAAACAACTAAAATTTTCGAAAAAATGTGCATGTCCTTTATGATACAACCATTTATGAACAACAAATATCGTTTGAAACAAAAAATCTCCACCTTCAATTTCTTCAAAATCTAAAAGCTTCAACTAGAGTCAGATCGACGGGGCTTTCTTCAATTTTGAAAAGATTGTACTCATGGTTTAGGTACTTGCAGTGTTCACTGACGGATGGACGAACGGACGGAGACAGACGGACGGACGAACGTTTTGAAAAAAACAACTTTTTCGGACTTCAGGGGACCCCAAAACGTGTATTTCCGTTAAAATCTCGAAATCGATTTTCCGCAGCTTTACATAACTTTCTCTATACTACGTATATTACTCCGTATGTACGTATATATAAGAGCAAGTAAAAACAATACAGAGATTTAACAGTAGGTGCTACAACATTCCTAGCCTTTCACCACTGAAGTCCGGATTCAATTCCCGTCGAATCTCATGTCAAATTTGATCCACCAATACAAGTTTGGCTGCTTCACAAGGGCTAGTCCAACCCATGTGAAGTGTCCTAAACCCTACCTCTATCCTTATTCCTTCCCAACTCTGGCCTTTGGGTTGTGACGCAGAAGCGCGTAGCAGGAGGCGCGTACGTGAAGATGCTTCCTGGCGGTCCTCTTGACAACTGACTGCGACGTGACATGACATAAGAAAAAAGGTTAATGTAGGATTACTCCCCAGCGCACAGATTTAATAGAGGATTACTCCCCAGTGCAAAGCCAATGCCCCCCCCCAAGGGGCATGGAGACGCGTTGCGTCAAATAGTGGACGTAACAAATTTTAAAAAACCTTGACTCAACTACGTCTGTACGCACAGGGACTGATCGGCGAAGGAAGCGGTGTGTGTGTCGTATACTTTTCCATGTTCAGAACCTTGACTCGCTGCGTTTTTGTTCACAGAAACTGCGCGGCGTGGGCGCACCTGCTGAACGGGCTGCTGGCGCTGTGGTTGGTGCTGCATGTGTGCCTCTTCGCTGCGCTGGGGCTGGTGGGCGCCATTTTGATCCTCATCATCCTCGCCGCCTCCGCCTCATACGCGTTGCACATGATGGTGGGTACAAACTACACTAGTAGGTATTCAGGATTTTTTAAAATTTGTTTTTATGGTAACTGATATTATTTCAATTTTATTAGCTTTTTTTCAATAATACAATTCTGTCTCTCAAGTGCTTTTAGGTTTTCAAATAAGTAATGTTAACGGAGAGTGGTTGGCTTCGGTTTGTACTTTTAATTTTTTATCCAATATAGTTATTCGTTTAGTAGTTAGATTGTATAAATGGGGAAAGTACGCTTCCTTGTGGTATTTATTTTCTTTAGGAACGTTTGTCAGTCGAATTTTAGTCTTCAGAACTATCAAGACGTGACCACAAATCGCACTTGTGGGTTTGGTTAGTGCAAGCTGCGAGGGGGGGGCACAAGTCGGGGAATATATTGTGGCACTACTTTTGCCAAAGTGAGGTGTAATATATCTGTCGAAATGCATTATCTTTCAAGGTTTTCTTTGCACAAATATTTGCAATTGCCTGCGCTTGTCTTTTGAACATCTCACAATGGCACTACAGCATTTCTTTTCATTTTTAAGTTTACTATTTATTGTGCCTTTTTTACTTCCTCGCCCAACTTGTAAGAAGAGAAAATATGTTAATCCTGTAAAAGTGATTGAATATAGTCCCTATATATAGAAAACTTCCTCTAACACACTAACCTGTGAAGTCAGACTCCATGCTTCGTGGCTCCGTGGTACTGAAATATCGATTGACGGCAAAACGTCTGTCTGTCTGTCTGTCAACGCTAGCGCCTAAACCGTTATGCCGATTTTCTCAAAAATTTGTATTCTTTAATCTATCTGAAGGAACTCAACAGCGGCTATTTTGAGTTTACATGAAGTCTCAAAAACATTTTCAAATTTTTCCCAAAAATAGTAGCAAATTGTCGGATTAAACTTTATCCTAAGATAGCTGAAGGATGTTAAGTGAATGGGTAGGTCTCATTTTCGTTGAAATACCTACTTTCGAAATTTGCAAAAGTGAATTTTTTCGGTGTTTTACTACAATATTGAAGATAGATAATTTTCCAAGAATTAAGTATGTTATTTGGAGACAGGCCTTAAAATAAGGTCATGTACAACGTTTCGAAAATATGAATAGCTTTCACGTAATTTTGTGTGAAAATTAGGCTATTTTAACATTTTTCTTAAAACCGGTTCCAATATTTCTTTAAATGTTCTCATGTGTCCCTAAAATTGCAAATGTATTGGTGCTAGTCTCATTTCTGGCAAAATCTCTCTATTTTTGAAAATTGCAAAAAAAAGCATTTCAAAACTACAAAATTGAAGATTTTGATTTTCGCCCGAAGCAAAACTTGTTTTAAATAACGGTTTGTTTTGGCGACATTTGTTCTTGAAATTTGTGCAATTTCTACGAAAAAATTGTTAAAAGAGCTCCAATCTTTTCTTTGAATTTCTCCTGGTATGTATTAATTCACGGTAATTCTGGTTAAAATTAATGCAAATTATTAGAACATTATATCAAAAACCGCTCAAATTTTTTTCGCATATGCAACAAGGGACGCTTAAAAGAATGATGTTTGTCTCATTATCGTTGATCTATCTGAATTTTAGAAAATTGTATGTAGGAAATACTGGGTTGAGACAATTATATTTTAAGCGTCGGACCGAAAGCTTATTCATATATAGGAGTAGAAGACGGTATACACGATGGTAAAAATGGTGCTAGTGTCGTTTCCGCCGAACTCCCTTTATTTTCGAAAATCCAAAAATATTAACAATTCAAAACTGCAAAATTAAAGATTCTTACATGCAATGCTTACTAGCTTAGAAGCAAAATTGACTAAGTATCAGTAATTTACAACTCTGTTAAACTAATCTCCTGAAGAAACTGGAAATTATTCGCAATCAAGGGCATGCATCAGTAATTCAAACGCCACTCTATACAAGAGTCACAAAATTTACTTGGCGAAGTCAATATCTAATTCAACCAATTGAAAACAACTGCAACATTTCTTAAGCGTCCTTTACGCTATTCGAGGACAAAGTTTAATCAAAATATTTGGAGTATTTTCGAGAAAACGTTAAAAATGTTTTTGAGCATCACGTAAAGTACCCACAAAAAACTAAATATTCAGTTGAAAGTCTCAAAACCTCAAGTTCCTTAGAACGAACGGGGAATGACGATTTTGGAGAAAATTGGATGAGCGAGTTTAGGCACTAGCATTGACTCCAGACTATGGTCGATGTTTTGCCGTCAATATATTGTTGGTATCAAAGACCCAATAACATGCATTGTGGCTACACGTGTTAGGGAAAGTAATTTACTGCATATATACGAGTTTTTCCGCCGAAAATTCGCCGTTTTCCAGGGCACGATTACATAACTTTCTCTTTTTACGAAGTAAGTGTTTACTTTCGTAATAATATTCATCAATTATAATATCAATCACATCACCAATCTTTTGGCTCCGCTTCATCAACAACTTCAAGTATCTGTTAAGTCTCAGTCGTTATTTTAGATAATGAAAAAGGTAAATTTCAGTTTATAGTCTAGTCTTTTTTTTTTCTTCTGAAAATACTATAGCGTAAATAATGTAACCAACCCACGTTGACCAAAACAAACACGTTTGCGCTATTATATTCTTGTTTTTTATTTGTTGATGGATTTTTCTGCACAAAATAAATAGTTCTCTTTGATAGTCGATTCACATAACTGATTGAAATCTACGGATAGAAAATGTACTGGATGACCCTGAAATTTTATTATCTTTTAACTTCTTCGTACAAATATCATACAATCAGCACAATGTCCTTACGGAAGTAAACATGATAGGAAAATAATTAATTTATATTTTCACTACCGTTTACCACATCAGCGGGAAATTATTCTAGAGATATACAACGGTAAGAATTCAAGAAATGCAACCGATATCCAATGTAGTGCGTTCGCGTTTACTGTTGAGACTGTGCAAGGGAAACTTTAGAGACGAGAATGTTCTAGAATTCAGTTTCGGCAGACGCATAATCATCGGCTATGGACGATACCTTCTCATGGATGAGGATTCTAGAGAGCGGTTGCTGTGATCGGTCGTTGCAATAGCCATTTAAACCTAAAACGACCAAAAACCGAACACAAACCATATACAAAATTAAAGGGAAATTTGGAATAATTAAGTACTATATTCCACAATTTTAGGCTGTTGTGGATTTATTTAGTATAATTGAATGAGTAGTCCATTATGCCCGTAAGTCCATTTTCCCGTAAGTGTAGTGTATGTTTGATCGTAGGGAAGAGGTGGTGATCTGTCCTCGCTGGATGGCCAGATCCGGCGCCGACAAACCCCTGGGGTTGCGGGCTTTTCCTCTACCAGTTATTTCCAACTAGCAAGGCACAGCTCCAGCCGGGATAAGCTCCAAGCTTTCGGCTAGTCTCCCGACATGTGCGGTAGTGTAGTGCATAAAAGTGAAAGTGTGTGTAAGTAAGAGGGAGAGGATGAACAAAGAAGAGGAAGGAAAGACTGCGCGCGGCCTAAGGCCCGTTCGTTAGATTGATTGATTGTTTTTTTTTGTGTTTCCGGGCGCGTGAACAGCTTTGGTCATTAGTCCCGTTAGTGTAGTACATGTTCGTTTTCGCGGGGGGATTGCGATGATCTTCCCCCTCTGGATGGCGAGATCCGGGGCCGACCTACCGTCGGTTAGCGGGGTTTTCCCCAACCAGGTATCTCCCACCAGCGAGGCACCTCCCCAGTCAGGACAAGCTCGGTAATGCGGTATATTTTAGTGTAAGTGTGTGTGTAAAGGGTGAGGATAGGAGAGGGAAGAGGTAGGAAAGATTGCGCGCGGTCCGTGACCCGTTTCTTAGGCTACTGCTCCGGCATTCACCTGGTGTTGATCGGAGAAACCACGGAAAACTACTGATCAGAGCAGCCAGATTCTAGAATTCTTCTGTTGAAGTTGTGTTGAAGGCAAGCTAGTGTTGAAGATTCGGTCTACGTCGAGACTCGAACTTAGGACTTCCCGGGCAGAGGCAATGCAGGGACGTCATTTGATGCACTGAGCAACCTATCACGGTTTTAGTTTTGGATATGGCATGGTTGAGTATGGTTTTGAGGCGCGCCGCGCTGCTAGCTTTAGATGACTCGATGCAAAAATTCCTGGTGAATTTCAAGGCCCACGTTCAACACGGGGTGCCGGTCTCTTTCGCCTGGTGGAGGCTCTTGAGGCGCCTCGCCGGGTGAAGGGGGGGGAGGGCTGCACTGCGAGCGTGCGCGTGCGTGGGTGCGCAGCTGCGCAACGAGCTGGCCATCTGCTGCGAGCAGCAGGTGCCGTGGCTGGGGCTGCCGCGCGCCTTGGAGCTGGCCTGCGTGGGCGGGCCGCGCCCGCTGCGCGCCATGGCCGTCTGCCTCAGGTGCCACGCCCACCGCCACGCGCGACCTTTATACGTGGTATACAGAAAGTTATGTGATGCTCCAGATTTCAACGGAAATACACGTTACGAGGTCCCCTGGTATCAAGTGATTTTCTCCAAAACGTCCGTCCGTCCGTCTCTGTGTCTGTGAACGCTACTAGCGCCTAAACCACACGTACATTTTCCAAACCGAAAAAATCCCTGTCGATCTGGCTCTCGTTGAGGCTTTGAAATGTTGAAAAACATTCTTTAAAATATGGGGATACTTTACATGAAGCCCCCTCAAGACATTTTCAAAATTTTCTCAAAAACGGTTCCAAATTTTTTATTTAAATTTCTTGCGAGAATAGAGTAAAATACACTTATAAAGGAGGAATGGGTCAGATTTGCACGGTTAAATCAGAATTTTTAAAAAATTGCAAAAGTTTCAATTTTTTCGGCGTCTTCCTAAAATTGAAGATAAAGGTTTTTCGTTCATATGAAATTTGTAGCTCATAAATAGTTCTTTTTTGAGGTCATGTATATGTTTTTTGATAATTTTTGTAGTCTTCGTGAAATAGTGAGTGATATATTCGCAATTTTAAAAAATAACAAAAAAAGATTTTCTCAAAAACGGCTCCAAATTTTCTCTTTAAATTTTTGGTAGTGTTAGTGCCAAACAAAGTCTATACAGTACAGTCTATACAGACATAAACGCAATACGCAATTTTTGTTTGTTTTGTTTTTTCAAAAATTTAAAAAGTGTAAATTTTTTACTTATCTTTTTTTACACTTGTGGTTATATTATTTCTTTATGAGACTATTTCTTTATGTTATTGTATTTATCAGTGCATGTACTTTAAAAAAATGTCAAATAAAGTTTCACGAAAACTCATCAGTTGTCTGTGAAAATGAGCTCAAAATTCCGCATTTTGAGAAACGCTCAAACGCCATTTCCTTCCCCCTCAAACGCTTAAACTGACTCCAATTTTTTTCTTTAAACTTTTACAATCGTTAATACTAATTGTTCTCTTTAATATGTTGTAAAGTTCATTTTTGTGTAGTCTTTTGTTTTTCAAAAATTACATCAATTTTTATTTATTTGGAATAGATCTTACGCTGTTAGTATGCACATTTCTAGCCGTTTGTTTACATTATTACATTTGTGTGTGGAAGTGCTTTAAATGAAGTTTTTTGAAAACTCAATAGATTCCTGTGAAAAAGAGTTTCAAATTTCGCATTTACAGTAATGTTTAATCGCCATTTTCTTCAAAACTTTCTTCAAATTTATCAATGAAAATTTCTATGTAGGACGACGTTTTACTCTTCTTTAATATTCCTGAAGTATTATTTCGGTTGAACTATGAGGAAAACAAACAGTTGTGAAAATTTCAAAAAAAATTACTTAGGGGGACGATAGATGGCAACTGGTCAGAGAATGGAGCAAGATCTTAAAGCCAGACCGCACCATAGAAATTAGAAAACTTGACTACGAGAAAGTCTGTGTCATTCTGTAGCACCTCTAGTATATTACTTTTTCAAATCTCTATTTTGTTTCAGAAGTGTGCACGTGAAAATTGTAACCATTTCCAATATTTTTCATAATCGACCCAGTAATGGCCAATCGACTTTCCGTAGAGTAAGCTTCCGCGGCCGGAGTTGGTATTGTGTAGGGGCTAACCGAGACGAGCCCCGTCTCTCTTGTGGTGGCTGACATTTTGGCCAACACGTTGAGACTTGCCTCGGAGCGTCCCCGCAGGGGGGATGGTGATGATGGAAGTTACCGCGGTGTAGGTGGAGTGTCGCAGACGACCACCCGGCCCTGAGTATCGCGGCGTCACTGACGTCGATAGCTTGAAGGTGCAGGTAGTAAGTAGGCGTAAGCTAAGCTCCTGGTGGCCGATTGCCCGGCCACCCACCAGTTGGGCCAACGGTGCGCGTCGACCTTGGAGCAGGATTGGGTGAAGAATCCTCTTCGGAGTATCTGGATCCCACTTCAAAGTCCGGCGGGACATCAGTCACCCCCCGCCAGGTTGCTTCGGTACCGGTGTCACCCACATCGTGAGCTGGCGGTATGCAATGGGGAGACGGGATGGGGGCTCCGAGCCGCCCGGGCCTTAGTCCAGGTGGCCCCCAGTTGGGCTCTCGGCTTCGTCGTGGCCCGATACTCTGGGCAAAAAGGAGGGAATTTATTCCCGTCGCATGTGAGTGGCGCATTATCGAGACTCTGGTACTAGCCCGGATAGCTAGTAGCTCTGAGCAGGCAGGGCGGCCCATACCCAGGCTTTGTATGCGGAGGTTACCGCGAAGGTCAATTGGTTTCCGGCAGTATCCGGACGTCAGCCTGTCGGCGTCACGCGTCGGCGGGGGGTGAGGATAAAAGCCGAAAAGACACAGGTGCCCACCCTGGGGACTTGTCCCCGTGACGAAGTGAATAGTGTGGAGTAGTAGGCCACACGAGACTTACATGCCTCGGAGCGTACTGCTGAGGAATGGAGTACTCTCTTTTAGTGAGGCCACAACATGTTTCCAGAAACGCCAGCCACAACAGAGGCGCGGCTCGTCCCAGATAGCCTAGACAATACAATCGACGTTCTATTTCGATTGGTCAGTCCACATTCTATTTCAAACGTAGTATTTGGGACCAAAGAAACCTAAAATTTCGGTTATTGTTATGATATTGCAATGACAATATTATTAACATATTTTCAGCTTATTCTTTACCTAGAAGCTAAAGCTTTCAGTTAGAAGTCCTAAGCTTTACGTTATGCAGATTGAAGTAGGAAACTAGCTACTAACTTTGAAGTATTAAAATAAAAGCAAAATTTTAAGCTAATGACAATGTTAATCTGCATTGCCTATTATCGCCATAAACGCCTCGCCAAAAGCGTAAAATGAAATGTGTGCCCATTCGTTTAGGACATAAAATACGTAATTTTGTCAATTGTTAATTCCAGGAAGTATAGTCTTTTGCTACACCTTTCGCGTAATATAATGAATGTCTGTTTACTTTGTCCTAGGGTTACAGCGTATGCAATGTACATTGTTCTCGGAATCACCATCATCACTTGTCACGTGATAATAACATCATTGCTTCTGGGATATGTAAGTAGATTTTATTTATATAATCATAACTGAAGCATCGAACTATTTATAAACACTTACTGTTGATAGTTTCTGTCATTTGATGGGGACGTTTTCCTTCCGTTGCGTAATCTCAATATTCGGCAGAAGCACTAACCGTGCGGACACCGTTAGCTAGCCGGCAAAGTCGGACAGTCGGCCCAAAACGCCAAATATGTGCATACATCTGTATTTCTCACAAATGAACAAGTGACAAATCATATGCGAAAGTATGGATACCAATTATTTTAACAGAATAATTTTTAGCTCCTCTACAAAATTCTACGTTCTTGACTATATGCACCCATCGGAGGGTGGGAATTTCCTACCCAGTAGTGGCATATCTATAGCGATTTGTACCAATGGCGTCTTATGAATTACATAAAGCAGACGCGCGCGTGCGTAGCTGTGGGAGCTCTTCCTGGCGCCGATTGACCACCACCTCTACGTGCTGCTCCTGGCGCCCTTGCTGCTGCTGGGCAGCATCCCCAACCTTCTGTGGCCCGTGTCGGGGCGGCGGTCCTGGCCGTGGCCTGCGGCTGCCTGGTGCTGGTGGCGGACCCCCCCGGCCCCAACGCGGCCCCCTTCTTCCCCCCCCCCGCCCCGCCCGCTCGGCCCCCGCTCGGCGCCCGCTCGGCCCCCGCCCGCTCGGCCCCGCCCGCCCGCCCTCGGCCCCGCCCGCTCGGCCCCGCCCGCTGGGCCCCACCCGCTGGGCCCCGCCCGCTCGGCCCCCGCCCGCTCGGCCCCCCGCCCGCTCGGGCCCCCGCCCGCTCGGCCCCCGCCCGCTCGGCCCCCGCCCGCTCGGCCCCCGCCCGCTCGGCCCCCGCCCGCTCGGCCCCGCCCGCTCGGCCACCGCCCGCTCGGCCCCGCCGCTCGGCCCCGCCCGCTCGGCCCCCGCCCGCTCGGCCCCGCCCGCTCGGCCCCCGCCCGCTCGGCCCCGCCCGCTCGGCCCCGCCTCGGCCCCCGCTCGGCCCCCGCCCGCTCGGCCCCCGCCCGCTCGGCCCCCGCCCGCTCGGCCCCGTCGGACCCCGTTCAGCGACCACAAACAAATGCAGCTCAGCTCAGCGCCATGCCGTCACGCCTAGTGCCGTCATGCCTGCGTCTCGCCACGCTCCGCACACCACGCCTCTTGTCACGTCACATGCTTTGTCACGTTACGCAAGAAGTAGTTAAGTCTCGACCAGAGAGGTGTGGCTTTGCTTCCGATCTGTCTTGCCCCACCTCGCCAAGTTCAACCCCGTCTGGTGTCACCCAACCCCTCCCCACCGGGTTTGACCTCGCCCCTCCCCCTAAGACATTCGCGTGCATTTCAGTTCTCAATAATATTTATTCCTACTCTCATCTTATAAGTATTTAAACCAAACCTGCACATATTCCCTCATGCCTCCATAGAAATATGAATATATAGTTTACTGCTTACATGGAGTCTTCACTACAAATGTTCAATGTTCTGCGAGGTACCTTAAAGGTGTTTCGGGAGGCTAAAGGCAGCAGGTCTCCGATATCTCCAACACATTTCGTGGAATATAAATCTATATTCATGCAAGGATCCCATTCTTCCTATAAATGAAAGCAATAAGTGGGAGAATTTACATATTCCGACGTACATTAACGACCCATTTATTAACATGTTTAAATGTAAACCTTCAACATGCGGAGAATAGTTTTAAACAAATTAAAAAAATGAACTGCTTCAGATATTTTAGAGGATTCTCGTCTGTCCATTCCCCAAGTAATTTTTTAGAGCTTACCTAAAACCAAAAGAGTGAAATTTTGGATTGGATTCCGATGACGTCGCCGGGACGTACGATCCCTGGCCGGGGACGGGTGAAGAAGCGTGGTGTGGTGGTTGTGGTGGGCGCAGGTTGTGGTTGTGGAGAAGCACATGGACAACCCGCCGCGTCTGCTTGGCGTCAGGGGCTACCTCAACTGGTGCCTCGTCCTCGCCATCGCTCTCCAGACTCTCGTCAGCACCACCATCTACGTCAAGTTCGGCTCCAACCTCTCCTTCGATTTCCTCACCAGTCTATCAAGAAACATGTGAGTGGTGCTTGGCCATTTCAGGTGTACGCAAAGCACGGCGTAATAACGAGTTTTTTTTATGATTTTTAATCTATTTCATTGTTCCTCTTTCACAAAATACATTCGATCATTTTGCCAAAAGTTGACATCGCAACAATTCGTAATAAAAAGGGTACGTTGACCTAATACACTTGAAATTCAATTTTGAGGGTAATTTCATCAAAAATTCATGTTAAAATGAGCCTTTAAACCTAGTAGTTGGTTTAAATGCTGTTCTTATGTTCACAGCCTGTTAGACGTCGTTATCTTCCTCTTTGTGTTCGGCGCGCTGCTGGCAGTGCCTTTATACGTGTATGCCCTGCACGATATAATCTGGGATATGCACCAACACCTTCTTCAGAAGTACTCAGAGAGTCAAAAACTCTTCTGTGAATTCGGACTGCGTGTAATGATCATCACATTATGCAGTAAGTGGCGATGAAACATGAAAGAAAATAATTTCTTAGCAAACTCTTTAATGTACAATATTAGATGTTGCAAGATGGACGTGAATGCATCAGTGTCTATCAATATATTTTCTAGGCTGTCCGGGTGACGCCGCGTTGCAGGCAGAATTGCCGACGTTTCGATCATCTTTTTCGCGATCTTCTTCAGGGATGGTCTGCGCCGGTGTGGTCTGCGCTCGGGTTTATGTAAACCCCGCAGACCAGCCCTGAAGAAGATCGCGAAAAAGATGATCGAAACGTCGGCAATTCTGCCTGCAACGCGGCGTCACCCGGACAGCCAAGATAATCATGATTATGGGCGAGGAAGCTTACGACTTCACTTATCAATGTCTTTGGAAGCCTGGCAGGTCAATATAAATTAAATGGAAATAATACTGTTCCGAATGAGGAGGTGATAGCTAGCAGTCAACGCGAAAAGCGTGGTGCAACGTAGACAATGCTGCCTAGCTCATCAAAAATCCAATTCATTACTCTGAAACTTCATTTCTAACGAAGATATTTTCTGATAGCTTACTCTTAAATGATTATTTGCGAAGAATAGATATATAGGCAAAAATAACGTTGAAAATAGAAAAGTACGTATGAAAACATACAAGGCGGAAGCGAAGGCACTAAAAGCAAAATCGTTGTTTACATTTCACAACAAACAGTAAACAGAGAGCTTTAGATATGTCCATGGCCATGTGACTCCCGACGTAGACAAGCAGGGAATTTAATATCTAAAGGTGAAGGTATTTAGTGTTTTCCTACATGAGGGATATTCCGAACAGGAGACTGGAATGAGGGAAATTACTTGATAGTGAGGGACCAATAAACACGTATTTTTTCGCCACAACTGAAAGGGGAAGGGTACACATTCAAGATGGAAGAGATTTTTCTCGGTATTTGTTTCTCAAGTTGAAAGCTTACTATATATATAATTTATCAATAGTGAAAACGAAAGCAAACAACAACAATACAGAAGTAATGTTTCTATACTTATTCAAAGAATTAAAATCGACTAGCTTTTTTTAAAAAAATGTGTGAAAATCAAATTATTTCCTTTGAAGAAATAACTCAGGCATTTGGAATGAATCATAGTGGAAATATGGAATCATGGTGTTATTTCCACCATGGAATGAATATTATCCCTCCAGGTAATCTGTACAACAATTATATCCATTTTCGCCAAAACAATTCATAATTGTTCATTCCTTATACCAATTCCCTTATTTTCAATGAAAAAATTACATCCAAATTTGATCAACACACAGCAATAGAAATTAAATTTAAAATGTAAACATTGGAATAAACATTCTGTACCATTTCTCCAGAATTTGTAAGGAGAAAAATATTCAAAACTGACAAACCTTTTCATTGCTTTTGTTAAATACTCAAGAGAGTATGGAATATAATTTCCCAAACTTTTAAATAATAATACTAGTTAATTGCTAACTAAGTAATCATTGCGGAAATCTGCCTTCTTTACCCTGTAGGGTCACATAGTAATCCTGTCACATGCTAATTCCATATGCCATGAAATCACATCATACAAATTACAATCAGAAGAAATTCATGGATAAACATTTTGCAGAAACGTTATGGCAGTAGAAATAGCTGAGTAACTGTCCTCCTTTCACTCAGCTATTTATTTGTCGATCTATGATATTGGACAATCTCCAATAAAATATTGCGCTAACACAGAGAAACAGGAGGATCTCATCCCCAACTTAACAGAAATAAACAACTCTTGACACATTCCTTATAGTAAGAAAATTGCAATATAAGTTACAAATAAAAAGCACATACTTGTCAACAGTACCAGTTAATGTAACAGAAAGTTCACCTTTCTTCAAGCTCTTTTTCCATTAATAAATAATTGGTTCACAATCCAAATAAGCATATTGATGATTGACACATTAAAATGCACAAATTCATTTATCAGTCTGTTTAATTCTTCAACTTAAAATACTGCAACAAAACATCTTTATTTAAAAGAATATTATACATCTGGGAAAAGTGCAGTCAGAAAAAGTCACTTGCCACTTCAAATGTAAGGACTTACATCTATAATACTTTAACAATTCCAAATTGGAGTACCGCATCTCAGCTTAAGGCGAGATTGATTCTTTAACCTCATACCTAGAGAGTTCAACTATACAACCACGAATTAAATGTTTTGTTTGTGCTCACATTAATCAGTTAAGACTCCAGTTCACGAATATATTCCCACTCTCCCATCCAATTACATTTGCACCTATCCGTCCTTTCATCCCGCAACGCACCTCGAACACTACGCCACCTCTCCTCATGAACGAAATGTTCCACAACAAACTCAAGTACATAGTTTATCAATCCATTTACCTCATCTCATATTTGTAGTGGAGAGCTTCATCCCACCGAAGATTGACAACTCAGGACTGTTCCACATTCCTGTCTCGCGCCATTCCACCATCCTCTCCGGTCGCTTGGCTCCACCATAAACAAAGACTTTTGGGGCGCACGTAAGGTTCGACACTGCATTATGCTCCAGCGAACTCTGTTCGTAACTTTCATTACTTCCGCTGCCGGCATGGAGCGCGCATTTCAAATTACATTGCTGCGCGCTTCCCTCACAGCGACACCACTGGATCAATATCGATGAAACATTTGTGCTAGCCTTGTGTGGTCAGGAGTACTATATGCTATGATTTACTACCGTCAACAGTATATTTACAAAATAATTACTTTTCTGGCCTTGTCTCGCCTAGCATTACATCACAGATTCAAGAATGCACCAACGTGCAATTTTGTAGCTGCACGCCACCAGAGGATGTCGACTGAGATCTACAATTAAGTTCAATTGCTTATTTACAGAACTGCTTGTTTATTTTTACTGTCAATTGTCTAAATCGAAATGATTCTGAGTTTTTCTCCACTCTATTTATGAGTTATTTGGATATTTATTTTAATTGCAGCTAGGCGTGAAAGTATTAAGTGTACAAGAAAGAAGTATGAAATGTTTGGAAAACTGCTTTTTGCTGATGGATGTTTGATATGGACGAAAAAAGGTATGACTTAGAGTCCTGCACGAGACGATTTTGCTCGAGCACCGCGGCAGTTCGCAGATAATCCGCTAGGCGTCAGGCCAGTAGGACAGGATTTTGCTCGGCCGCGATCCAACGAGCGAAATAGGCTCGGCCTTAAAACGCGAGCATCCGATGCTCGGTGCGAGGAGGAACGACGCGGGCTAGCCTTGCGTAGATGGCAATGGCGCCTCACGGGCAGTGGGCGCCATATATGTATGTATATATATACATACATATATATATATATATATATATATATATATATATATATATATATATATATATGTATATGTGTATATATGTGTGATAAGATATTCCCGATTCCCGAAGAATCCTTATCCAATTGATCGGGTAACGATTGCGCTGTTGCAGAGGGGCTGGGGCTGGTGATCCCGGCGTACGGGAAGGAGAACGGCATAAGCTCATTTACAATGCCGCCCCACCCTCAAAAGAAAAAATATTAAGAGTAAAGTCGTAAGATAATGCCGATTCTCGAAGAATCCTTATCCAATTAATCGGGTAACGATTGCACTGTTGCAGCTGTGCTGGCGCTGTTTACCCCGGCGTACGGGAAGAAGCACGGCCTCCCGGTGGCCCTGACGGTGCCGCTGCTGCTCTGGGGCTTCCCGGCGCTCATAGAGATCGCCCTGTGCTGGCAAGTGCGCGATTTCGGGCCCTACAAGTTCGCCCTCTGGAAGGACGTCCTGCTGATTGTATTGACGGTTGTGTGTCTTGCCTTTGCCATCCTTTACCAAGTCGCGGGCTAACATCTGAGAGATATCACAGGTCCAACCCCGAATTGAGTAAAATGAACTCTTGGAAGATATTTTTTTGTTTTATCTTGCAGACAAAAAGTAATATCTTCTTAATACTACGTTGTTCACTCATCGTCTCTTTACATCTTCAAAACCTTTTATTTCCTATTTATCTTTTTAGCATGATTATTGATTTCAATTTTCTGTTGAATAGTTTATGTATATATTAACGTAGCTTTAAAACGTAATGAATAATGTTATGATAAAGTATTAAGGTATATTTTCAATAACGTTTTTATCACATCAAACTTGCAAAGCAGTAATTGAATAGCTAATGCAAATTCTTTTATATGACACTCAAAATAAATGTAAATGAGCATGAATTATGTTCAAAATAAATTAAGTTTTGAATATTAATCTGTCATTAATCCTATGCTTACAGGATGATTCATAATTGTTATAAACCTTTTTCAAAGCAAGGAAGATTGAGAAGACGTTCCTGAGAAAACCTCCGACACAGCATCACCCGGGAGAACTTTTCTAATTTCCAATTAACTATTTATATATGCTTCTCTATACACTGTGCCATTCTGTGTGGTGTTTGGCAGATGGTCGGCAGAAGAGGCACTATCGCCACACAAATACTTCCTTTTCCATGTGTGCTCTGCACGAAGTTTCTTGGGTAATTAAGAGCGAACAAGGCATTTCATAGACAATGACCCAATAGAAAACGAAATGACCTCAGTATCACGACACCTACGCTGACTTTCTCTTTCCCTGCGTCCAGTTAATGTACGTTTGCGTCTTTTGGGGCGCGTGGACAACGATTCGGAATTCGACATAACCTTTAAACAATGTAACTTGAGTACAACCGAGCAAAACCCACTGTACGAATATTCTTTACAAAATACACCAAAGCAAATACATGCAAACTGTCAACACCACAATGCAATTATTACACTGAAACAATACCTTGACGAATGGTAAACAAATATCAACAATCAAAACAAAACATCAAACAGCGTGGACTCACATCTATGGACTCGTGTATATCGATTTTGAAACTGCCACCCTTTGAAAGAAAATAATTGACTATTGATAAGCGTACTATTAAAGAACGATTTAATCAATTAATTTACACCGTAAATGTTGGTGAATCAACACAAACATTATCTGATAACACATCTAGGGATCATATTCTTTCATTTAAAAGAAAAAATACAACAATCGGTTCAGTAGAAGCTCTAAACGAAGCCATGGCAGAATACCTTATTTTTTTAAATATATAGATAACAGATTTCGGTCGTGTACTTTTGATATTTTCCAGTCCGATACATATACGGTCTGATTACTTTTTCTAATATACCATTTTGATATTGTATCACAAATGCGTGGCATCTGCTGATACAAGATTTTATTACCTTCCTCTATTAACTGCGAGTTGGTGTAAATAAGGGACTATTCAGTCCCTAGAAGCGTTATTGCAATTGAGTGTCACTGGGCAACCACAGTAGGCGTCAACCGGTGACGCTCAAACGTTTGGAGCAAGCACAAAGAAGTTTGGAGCAACGTATACTAGATACGACAAATAAACCCGTTGCTCAACTGAAAACAACAAACTGAAAACCAACAGTGAACTGAAAAAGTCCCTAGTTGTTTTGGAGATAGTAGGTTTTGAGAAGCTTATGCGCTTTTGTCGAGGAAAAATTAAAACCCGTAAACTCCCTCTATTAATGCAATATATAAATGGTAAGTTTAAAGCTTCCTTTCGATTACATTTTGGGTTTCTAATGAACAGAAAATAGCAAAGTTGGACATTAAAAACGATGTTTAACATCAAAGAAGAGAAGCGATGTATTTGAAGTCGATGGCAGCGCATGATCATTCTCATGGTTCCCCAAAAGGCTAATCATGATCAGCCAAACATTTAAAACTGCGAAATCCATTGAGAAATGTAGAGTGTCTGTGTAAAATATGTATTTTCCGCAGACTCACAATAAAAGGCGAGTGCGAACTAAAATTCATTTATCGAATGGGCGCTCAAATCATTTGAATTCCACTAAAAACAAACATTGTGCCTAATGCATCTTCTTTTGACGCCTCCACTGTTGTCGAAAATGCTAGGGAGCTCTGGGGCAGCAGAATACACCTGACCACAGCTAGAGAGGTCGGTGAATATACGTGGATGACCATCACCTTTAAATGAGAGTGGTCGAGTCTTCGGTTTTGTTGGTTTATTTGGCAGGTGGATCTGGAAGTAACGGTTGCTTGCCAAAGTAGCTTCGGGATTACAATCAATTAGGAGAGTAGAGATTTTATTTAGGACACCTTTTGCGAAATTTTTATACTTTGAGAGTATTTTAATCTATTTTTTTCGTCCTGAATCTATAAGAGGTTCAAGGCACACATCTAGCACTCAGTGTTACCCACTGTCGGTGTAGCAAGCTCCGTTTCGATGTTCGCTGCCTTCTTGGACTGAAAGTCGAAAGAGTTCGTATCATATCCGGAGGCGTTCTACTTGTAATCTTCTTGCTTCCGGAAATGAAACGCTTAAAGTCGCTCTGCTGTTTGAATTTACCTTTCCTTGATAAACTCTAGTCTCTCATTCGAGCCTCAAGAGCACTCTAGCAGCTACCGCAATGTGGTGGACGACGAGCATGGTGTTTCACGTCACTAGAAGCAGGGACCGGGAGCGGTGGCTCAGTGCATCAACTGATGTCTCTGCAGCGCCTCTAACCGGGAGGTCCTAGGTTCCCACTCCCCAAGGCGGCAGGATTTTCGACACTAGCTTTTCAGCTAGGTCGAATTCAGTCGCTGTCTGGAGGACAATTCTAGCGGCCGGCTGCTCTGACCGGTAGTTTTTCGTGGTTTCTCCGATCAACACCAGGCGAATGCCGGAGCAGTACCCTACCAAACGGGCCACGGACCGCGCTCGACCTGTCCTTCCCATTCCTTGTCCTATCCTCTCCCTTCACACACACACTTACACCAACAAGCACTACACTACCACATATCCCGGGAGACTGGTCGGAAGCTTAGAGCTTGTCCCGACTGGGTCGGTGCTCCGTTGGTGGGAGAGTCCTGGTTAGGGGGAAACCCCACTAGCCGACGGTAGGTCGGCGCCGGATCTCGTCATCCAGCGGGGGAAGATCAACGCTATCTCCCGAGAAAAAATATGCGCTACACTAACGGGACTAATGACCGAAGCAGTTGACGCGCCCGGAAACACGAAAAAATCAATCAATCAATCACTAGGAGCAGGCAGGATTGACTGATCTGCAGCGCTGACTGATAAGACGAAACTTCTGGCAGATATAACAACGCAGGGGAGTTCGACACTGACTGGCATGCCCGAAGTTTGCATAATCTGCAAGAGATTATTTCCAGAAGCGAAGGCGGTCAAAAAGGTAAGAGTGGACATGGGGATTTCTTTTCCATTTTCTTTCTGCCTGATTCTGCATATATATAAATCATCTTGTGCTTTGAAGGATGATTTTAATTTATCTTCATTTTCTGCCGCAAAATTCTCGTTATTCACGATTCCCTTGATTAGATTGATGCTAGAATGAATAGACACGATAACATGAGGTCTTTGTTTTTTAAGAGTTTTTCTGTGTGGCTGTCAGAGGAGGCTTCGAAGATAATGGTTCCATTCTCTGGCGAACCTCCTGAAATTTTGCAAATCAATCCTGGATGGCCCTGCTCAAACGTACAGCCCTGAAGCTTTTAAAAGTGCAACTTTCTGCAATATTTTCCAAAATTAAAAACCGCTGCTTAGTCGATTTATCCGAATCTCTAAAAAAGAAACGATATTGTCACTTTTTTGTCTCGAACTTTCACAAGGTCTTTCTTTTGGGAAGAGAGAATGTGATAGTTTTTGAATCAATGAGGAGAATTTCAATTCGTACCTGTGGTCCCAATCCACCACGCAGCCGATTAACGTGGCGTCTCATTGCAATGCTAGGATTGCCACAGGAATGTAGCTGGGAATGTCAAGACTTCTTGCCCGCTGCGCATTAACAGGTAACTCTGTGACACCCACTTTCACCCTGGAGTTCAGTCAAAGACGTGGTCCGAGCCGACTGATCGAAAGTGGATTAGCTCCTGACTACCTGTGTAGAAGAATCCGGGGTGAAAAGTAGCCTCTTGCTTGGGGCATGCAGTACCTGTATACACACAAGGTCTACCGAGAAAGTGTGGTATTCCCCAAACAGAAGAGGAGTTGGGGTTACGCTCCGCTAGTGGAGGGGCACAGCCCCTCCCCTTCCCCTTCACCGGGCGGTGGGGTATAAATTCACAGTCCGGGAGCGGTGCGCCCTCGTTCCGTAATGAACCTCGCATCAAGCTACCACCTCCGCCGGACGCTAACGCCCCAGTCGTGGCGTTATCAGCTACGCGATAAGAGTGGACTTCAGACTGCCGCCCCGGCGCTACACGTCCGTTGGCGTTACAGCTACGCGATAAGAGTGGACTTCGGCCTGACCCCGCGAGCCGCCTCGGCTCGCTATCGGCGCTGCCAGTAATAAGGATATACGGCAAGAACGCCGTTATGGGAATTGTTCAGTTATCGTTACTTTAGTTTCAAGTGTATTTGTTATGGTGACAGTAAATCACTTATAAACATTGACTGTGTAATTCACCCCTGAATCCTGAACTTTCAACAGAAAATACCAGCGTCCAGGCGGCAGGCGGAGAGGATGCCCAAACTCCTCAACATCTAGGTCATCCGTTCCCTTCGACACATGTCACTGAACACAGCAAACACATGGAAGAGCGCTCAGGGTGCAGAGAAGATCAGTGAGGAAGAAAAAAGGTGAGAAAGTAATGATGGTCACATGTGATACGTTCAGAGCAAGAGAATGGCACATGGAGAAAGGAACACATTAAAACCTTCTGTGTATTCCCCTGTCGCCCCTCTGGTGTGGACCGTCTCACTATCACGCTTTACACACTTCAATCGCACCTTTTACTCGTTCTGTATGAGTACAATGTATTGGAATATAACATGTTTATTAAAAGTTGAAACAAGAAAAAATTGGAGAAGTTCGAAGATATCATTTTCACAATTAATCCTTTAGTGATGAATCAAGACTGATAACATTTTTTACTTACAATCACCAAGAGTGAAGCAATTGATAAATATGTTCGATGAGTGGTCAAGCGTCCATCGTCATCAGAGAAGAATCTGCAGTCGCTGAACCCACGAAGATCTTGGGTTAGCACGTGGTTGAAATCACAATCTTACTCTAGACACACGACCAAACTGCAACTTTAAAAAACTGGAAGTACTGCAAAATAAAGTTTTAAGAAATGTTTTAAAAGCTTCACGGTACATCAGAAATGATCAATTCTAAAAGAATTATCTATAGAACCTCTGAAAATTTGAATTTTGAAACTTTCTTCCAATATCTACTTTTCTCTTTCATCTTGCCCAGCCACTCCTTTGTACGCTCTATATAAATCAGTCAATCTTTTTTCCACGAATAAAATCAAGATATTCTAAAGACCTACTATATCCTCCTTAATTAGCTGTAAAGTAGGTTCCAACATTTCTAAATTCAATATTTATGTTTTTAATCCAAATATTTTTTAAATAAGTCTTCCTGGGTATCATTAGTTGTTAGTTATTGTCTTATACTGTCAATATTATTGTCTTCAAACATTGTACATTTATGATGTAATGTAGTTTTAAAAAAATTGTATCTACTATGTAACGCAAAAACCATTGAAAGACATACTAATGTCGAACAAGAATAATAAAAACTATTTTAAAAAAACGGCAGCTCAGCGCATCAACTGATGTCACTGCAGCGCCTCTGACCGGGAGGTCCTAGGTTCGAGTCCTGACAGCGGCAGGATTTCCGACACTAGCTTTCCTGCTAAGTTGAATTCAGTCGCTGTCTGAAGGAGAATGCTAGCGGCCGGCTCCTCTGATCGGTCGTTCTACGTGGATTCTCCGATCAACACCAGGCGAATGCCGGAGCAGTACTCTACCAAACGGGCCACGAACCGCGCGCGATCTGTCCTTCCTCTTCATTGTCCTATCCTCTTCCCTTACACACACACACACACACCTACACTAACATGCACATATTCCGTGACACCGGTAGGGAGCTTTGAGCTTGTCCCCACTGGAGCGGCGGTGCCCCGCTGGTGGGAGAGTCCTGGTTAGGGGAAAACCCCACTATCCGACGGTAGGTCGGCGCCGGATCTCGCCATCCAGCAGGGGAAGATAACCGCCATCTGTCGAGAGTGCTTCACGTTGTAGTGATGTTTGCTAGTCGTAGATATAGCTAGTCTGTTCGATGTTTACTATTACGTCTAGTCTGGCTGCAAATCTATAGTGCTGAATAGCAATAGATGAAGCTTTTACTACTGATGGGAATGTTGTATAGTGCAAAGTGTGCATCAATTTATGCTCTCCAAATGATTTTTAAGACATTTGTGTTATTTTTAAAATTTATTTAGGTTTTTTAATAATTTAATTTCGTATTATGTAAATGTGTTTTATAATTAGTGAATTTTGATAGTACATATTTATTACATATTCTTACTGTTTTCATTACATATTTATGTACAATTTTTGACGTTTTATACTACATATTTTTTCTGTCTCTACAGATGAGAGTGCCATCAACACAAATTACGTTGGTATCACGACCACGAAGCAGAGATAGGATCATCCTAGTGTGACGTGCTGGGACTACACAAGTACACAGACAACTGTTTCTGAGACAAAACATTTACATATATTTACACAAAAATCAACAAGTTAAATGTATAAACATTAAAAAAATGTCCGACAACCTTTTTTTTCTCTTAGCCGCGAAACCTCCGCGACCGTCCCTAGACCTACAGCCCAATGCCACTGCTCTAACGCAAGTGAGCAACGCGTCGTGCGATATAGTCGGGCGCTGAGTCCATTATAAACTCAGTTATTACATGGCCAAACGCCAAACCGGTCTTCGCCTGGAAGACTGCGTGCTTCGAGAGTACCAGAGATATCGCCCAGTCTTTCGACTCTCAACATATCCCCCGTGGGCGCAGTCCACTCTGCGTTAAGTACCCTGAGGGCTCGCCCCTCTCCTCGGCGCTTCCATGCTGTCGGGCGTCCAGAAGGCTCGACGACCAACCTTCTCTAGGGGTCTTGCACCATCATCCCAGACTCGCCACTAACCTTTCTCAATAGGTTATTTTAGAGCGGGGATTTCCTGACCCCCCTCCCCCTGGCGTCCCTCTATTCAGCGAAGGTGCGGCTCCCAGCGTCGCCTCCACGACAATAGGCACGCAAATCTGGGAAGAGCATACCAACTGCCCTCATCCCAACCGCATCCAGCTCAAGTGTGCGGGTGTAACGGTTTCTTCCGGCCCGACTGTCTAGAAATCGTTGCCCCGACGCCACTCTAGGAGGTAGGACCATCCTAGGCTAGAAGCAGCGAGGGACGGGTAGGCGAGTTGCCAGTAGGCATGCGATACTAGCGCCCCGCACGGCGGTGAAGCTGGGGACGGTAGCAGCTGCGGTAGCAGCCCATGATAGGGATGTGCCCTTAACAGCTAAACTGTTATTTCTTAACCGTTAACGTTTTGTAACTGTTACGCGAAATGCATAGAACTGCAACCTATTGGGCCTTATACGAACTACTACAAGCTTTTGTGGCAACCATTTTGTACGATAACTTCACAGCAGCTAATCAATCATGATTTACCAGTGTTCAAATTATAGATTCATTAATACATAATTCGTCATTATTACACACCATGTGCCACACTATTTTTATATTTTATTGTATACACTACAACAAGATGTTTGTCCTTTAAATTAAGTCCGTCCAATGTCTTAAGTTATTTCGGTCCCATTGCTGCTTATGTCAGAAAAATTTATATGTACGGTCCAATACCACGTTATAATACTTAATATTCGATATAGTCATTAACACTTTAGCTATAGGTATGCAAAAACACTGTTTCTCCTTATTATTTTTGGTACTTGTCACTTCACTGAGCACAAGTTACATATTTGAAAGAATATTTGCAATCTGAACCCGAATCACTTCTATTCTAATAATATTCTATTATTCTATACACATTCGCTACACATTATATGAATTACTATTCATCCTTGCCAGTAAATCCAGTCTCGTTCATATCAGCTGCTTCTCTGTCCAAACATGTTAGGGAAAGTAGTGCAAGGAAGCACCGTAAGGTAGCTGCACAGGCTTTACGGTACTACCAACGTAATTCGTTTTGCGTGGTTCAACTCTTAGCAGTCGCTACAACTGATTTGACTCTTAGCAGTCGGCCATGTTAGGTTGCTGGTCATGGACCTGTTATTTTTCAACTGTTATTAATAACAGGTTTTACGAGTCAGCTGCTTTTGTGACAACAGTTATTGGAGAAAAGCTGTTAAGCCCATCTCTAGCCCCTGGTTCTGCTTGGCACGGAGAGACTTTCCTGAGGTGCTTTAGATCGGCAGCAACAAGCAGCCATGGAAGTGTGTGACCAATAAGGAAGGGCCCAGTCAAAACGGCTCTTCCCAAGCACAAAAGAAGCTCTCCATCGGGGTATCGAATCCATCGAGTTATTCTCGCAGAGATACTCGCCCAAGTATAAAAGCGAGCAGTGGTGAACCCACAGCAGACGAAGAGTGCGAGCAGAGAAGCTGCAGTTGGCACGCTTGACCGGACCAAGGTGTCGCCTGACGATTCTCTACTACTCGCGCAACTTTTCTTGAACGATGACCTTGCTTCCTCCTCCCTTTAGCAATAAACAGTTGAAGGCAAAAGCTAGCAGCGAGCACTGATGACAACATTCCAAGCATTAAAACTTCGTTGACGCGAAAAAGAAGCTAGTGAAAGCTAGTTGCTTTCACAGTGTAGAACTTCTGTTCAAATTTATTACCATTATCTAAATAAATGGCTGAGGCAGGTTCAGGTCTTTCAAGGGAGACACCTAAAACTCTTATCTAGTGTCCCTTCTGTTGTCTACCCGGAGCGATGACCTGACCGCACACGTAGCAGGTATGATTTTGATTTTCCAGAGGTTGGCATTACTGTAAATACTCTAGTGGCCGACTTCGTAACTGAACCCCAACTCCGCCCGCATTTTTTCAATCCATCGTTCAAGAAAAATTGCGCGAGTAGTACACGAATACGACGACTCGACTTCTACCCGTTAGATTGTCTTCATGTGGTGAGACTTTCGCTTGTACAGGGATTACTGTTTGGATTGTAGAATACACTATAATATTTCTAAGAATAATCCCACTTTCTGCTGGACATTACATAAACAACTTGCTTTTCAGATCGCTTTGACAACCCCATTGTGATTCCCACTTTTTTACAGAAGGCGCCTGCAGACAGAATAAATTATTACGTTTATAGCAGAGCACCGTCTTCCAGAATCAGATCTACGCAGCCTATTCGGGCTAGGGGTCGATGCAACTACGGAATGAATAAGTAATTTTGTTTTGGTTCGATTGTTTGAAAAAAACATATCCAAAGACAAAAACTAACCCATGATTAATATTGTTGGACATTATTCCATAACATTAAAAATTGTTCGTTTCGTAGTTCACTGTGACCTTTTCTTCCTAATAGACGTACCAATTAGCAAGAAGAAACAGATGGAGTAGTTTTCTCCTTTAACTCTGAAATCTCTTGCTTTTTTTAAATTATCTGAACAAATTCATGTTAAGCTATCAAAATTTTGCATTTCCAATATTAGTTTTAGTACGACATTTTTTTATTTTCGTAATAAAGGGCCAACAAGTAAGCGACAATATTTGAAATTATTTTCAAGTAATTTCGACAACTTTGCTGGGTTAACTTTACAGAGGATGTATTACTTGCAATCGCGGGCTGTTCTGAACGACACTACAGGGTATCAGGTTACATTAAAGAATACGAGTACGTAATACAAGAACTTAAGGTCATCATTCTGACTTATGATCTGGGCTGTCCGGGTGACGCCGCGTCGAAGGCTGGGGTGCCTTCGACGGGCTAGAGGTCAGCATTCGACGCGGCGTCATCCGGACAGCCCAGATCATAACTCTGGCCGCGGAAACCTACGGTATCATCATTCTGACTTGTAAAATCCGTGAAAAATATTTTGCAGTCTTCTTATTGTTCTATTATCGCAAAAAATGTCTCTACGGCGAAGTAAAGGCCCCATAATTCTGTTTGGTCGGAAGAAAAAATAATTTCAATAACGTGACGTTAGATGTGATTTCTATTGCTCTACCACTCTCAAAAAAACCTTCCACTGCGCATGCCCGAACGTGGCCTCTCCCTCCAAAGCTCCTATTTCCCCGCCTGCCTGCGCTCTTTGTCGCAACATAGCTCTCTCTTTGTCTTTCTCTCGTGGGTCGCGCTGTAATTCAACACTGCGAGTTTGGTGATAACAAACTGATGAGTGAGAAGGATCAGACGGAAGGCAGCTTACGTGTTTCTACAGTAGTGGTTGTCCAAACGATCAACAGAAAATAAGCCGTGTCTTGGAGAGTTTCGGTCTCCAGTCCGTTTGACCGTAGCTAGTGAGCAGTGACAGTGTGCTTTACACAGTATCTGCTGTTATTCACAAAAAAACCAATTATTACAAATAATTCAAAGTATATCCACTGAAAAACGATAGGTTGTTGATCAAATAATCATTGAACATGGCCACTTTCCTCTCCGTCTTCCAGCGTACCATCCAGATCTAAATCCAATAGAACTTGTTTGGGAATTTATAAAAGGGCGTGAGGCAGCAGAAACAATTGGTGCATCCTTAAAAGAAAACGAAACGTTTTGCAGAAAAGCATTTGCACAAAACAGTGCTGAACAATGGAAGAAATCCTGCGAGCATGTGTAGGGAATAGAGGTGACAATAATTCACAATGTGATGGGCCATCAAACGATGTATTCATTTCGTTGGGCACTCCTGAGAGTGCGAGTTCCTCTTTTGACAAAGAGCAGTGATGAGTGGCGGTCAGCGCGATCGCTGCGTCTCGCAGTCGCCTCTCCTTCTCGCCTACGCGCTTCCTTGTCGCCGAGAGGGGAAATCTCAGATGCCGCAGGGTGGGGGCAGCTTCCGAGACTTTACCAAAGGTACTTCCGCCATGATGGTTTTTTTGCGAGCGGTTCAGCTATAGTTTGTGGGACACCTATATAAGCACTTTAAATAACAAATCATTCACTAATAGATATTCATGAAATTCATTAATAAGAAATCTAAAATTATTAATGCTGAAATACAGGACAGTGATAAAATATGTAAAAGTTTTCTGGGGCTGCCACATTTTACTTTCTCGCCCTTACTTCATAAGAACAGAAAGTGTTGTAAGCGTGCGCTGGAAAAGGGCAAAATTTTTACCAAGAACCCTTGTTGCCACGACCTGGTAAAAATAGTGGATAAAGCTTGATCCTATACATTACTACCTCTAATTCGCTTTATACTCAGAATCTAAATTTTGTGGGTTCATTACACCGAAAACTCGGCTGAGATCGAGAGTGGTGGTCAGTGCATCAACTGATGTCATTGCAGCACCTCTGACTGGGAGGTCCTAAGTTCGAGTCCCGATGGCAACATAATTTTTTGACTTAAGCTTTTCAGCTAGATCGAATTCAGTCGCTGTCCGGAGGAGAATTCTAGCGGCCCGCTGTTCTGATCGGTAGTTTTCCGTGGTTCCTCCGATCAACACCAGGCGAATGCCGGAGCAGTACCCTACCAAACGGGCCACGGACCGCGCGCGATCTTTACTTCCTCTTCCTTGTCCTATCTTCATCCCTTACACACACTTACACTAACATGCACTACACTGCCACATATTTTGGGAGACCGGTCGGGAGCTTAGAGCTTGTCCCGGCTGGGACGGTGCCCCGCTGGTGGGAGAGTCCTGGTTTGGGGGAAACCCCGTTACCCGGCGATAGGTCGGCGCCGGATCTCGTCATCCAGCGGGGGAAGATCACCGCCACCTCCCGAGGCAAAATACGCACTCCACTTACGGGACTATTGACCATAGTATTTGACGCGCCCGTTGTCCACTTCATCAAGAATACTTAGAGTTATATAATCAGGATCATAAAAAAACAATGGAATACGACTTGGAAAGAGTACGAAATAAGCAGGATACATAAAATGATTCATGATTTTCATAAACAATGAACTAAAAAAACTCAATCGCATAGATAAAGTGACACTTTCTCCAACCAGATGTGAACACACCAAGCTAACTGACACCTGTTAAATCACACAGCTTCCTTAAAATGTGAATCATGCAACGAACAACTGTCAATTGTCCATGTCTTTCAGTCATGTACAAAATATATCCATGAACGCCAATCAATCCTACAGACTGGTAATCTTGAAAACAATGTATCCTCCAGTGAATTTCAGAAAGAAAAAAATATTATTAATATTTATACATAATTAGCGTTATGTAAAATGTTAAAAGTGTGTAACGTTTTATAAATGACTGTCAATTGTAAATTACTTTCTTGTTTAAATTGTATTT
This sequence comes from Teleogryllus oceanicus, assembly GCA_964035755.1. NCBI lineage: Eukaryota > Metazoa > Arthropoda > Insecta > Orthoptera > Gryllidae > Teleogryllus > Teleogryllus oceanicus. The sequence goes on from CAXIVR010000005.1 coordinate 14,689,426, forward strand.
TTACTATGTAAATTCCAACATGTATTAATTACTGTATATCGTATATATTTGCAGTCGCTAATAACTTTGTCATTAAATCGACTTTAAATAAAATTAATAAAAAAGAATTTGCAAATTGTTGAGATAATATGGTATTGAGATACACTTACTTTTCTACATTTATAATTCATTATGCTTTGTATAATTATACTAGCAGTACTGGCAACATCGATTACATGAAGTCTTGAATTAATTTAAATAGGTTAATTTAAAAACAAGAATAAAGTTTGAAAATAATTGATTAACAATGTATTCCTTATTAAAGGACGTATTTCATTTTGTGTGAATTTTTATCTGAACGCTCAGCAATATTGGAATGGGTTTTCTCGCACAGTACCGGGTCTCTAATGCTGTAAATCACGTCGCGGGGTATGTTTCGCAGTTGGGTGCTACATTGAATCAATTTTCAGTTTTCATAGTTATTGTTTACAAATGGCAGAGTTTTCGTAGAGTCCGGATTGTATGTACTCGTACTTATTTATATGTATACAAGAATAAATACTTAGGTAAGGGAAAAGACAATTTTTTCTCTAGTCTGAAACATCTACAGATTGAGAACGTAGGTTTCCGCTCCCGGAGTCAGTAACTATTTAGCTGTCCGGGAGATGCCGCGTCCTACGAGGTCCGTAGGTACAATTATTCCTCCTGGAGGAATGTTGCAGGTGCCTAACACTGGCAGTATTTGTCCACAAGAGCCTTATTTTTTTAACTATATTCCATCAATTTAAAATTTTTTTAAAAATTCATAAGTGTTCTTAGATGAAGTTTTATAATTGTTTCGTGCCTGAGCCGGTGTTCTAAGGTACAGGAAAACAGTTCTTGGCAAATCCGGTTTCTACCAGTTCTTTTTAATTTCCATAACCTAAGGAATTTCGGCCCTTCACTACAGAAAGTGGTTTTAAATTATTTTTTCGTTCCTGTTTGATCAGCGCATATGTATTGGACCTATCAGAGATTACGAACTCCCAGACCAGAGCAATCATTGGCATTATAAGTAGTTTATAATGAAACGTAGAGAATTGTTATGAGTAGAAAGAACGAAAGGTATAAATTTATAAACGTGTGTTCCGTTCTGGTACGAGGATATCCTTTACTATGAAATTCATCAACATAGTAATCAACTTTGAAAAACTCTCCCATTCCTAGAAATTACAAAATGGACCTTCAATTAATCAGAGGAAATTAAATTAATGAAGAGTTAAAGATTATTTTTTTTTCAAAGCAGATTTCTTTGATTTACTGATTTATTTGAAAAATCTAGTATGTCTTCATTCGCTTTTCGCCGCGTTCCCGACACTGTCCACGGCAACTAGTGGCGTTTCAAACTTTTTTCACTGATTTTGTGAGTTAAGGTGTTCTCAAAATATTCACAATGTCTTTTGAAAAAAATTTATTAATAATTAATCAAAATTTAGATAATTTGTAACTATGCAATATTTGAGGAAGTAATAGTAGCTTGAAATTATAGATGTCTATTTCATGAAATGGAATTGAGATCAGCTTGTTCTCTGTAGCCTACCTGTTTATTACAGAATCAGTCGGCTTTGCCTCGACATCAACAATGCTAAAATCAAAACAAACAGTCGGGTAACTTGTGGCAATAGTTGATGTTGAAGAAATGTGTTAACATTTTCGTATTGCTGTATTTTACTTTTTTACATTAGTGTTCAACTATCTGAAGGATCCAAGATACGCCTTCAAGATTTTGTGCCGCCAATGAAAAGCAGCGAGGAGGAGACACTAAATAAGAAGTAATTTCTAAGTGTTTATGTAGAATGATGCCTTAATTTGCAGTTTTTATATTTTAATAATTTGATGTGTCTTGTCTAGCAACTTGTATTCCTGATAACAGGTAAAAATTATAATCGAGAATTATTTTTACGTTTTTCTTGTCGGACATAGTTTCTAGCCATTTCATTATTGTATAATGTCAATAATTTAGATCTTTTGAAGGTTTCAATTCAAATATCAACCATAAATATGCCCCATAAATTAACTTGTTTTTTATCGAGTTCCAAAATGTTCGAAATCATTTCCCAAATTTTAAAAGTAGAAATATATTGTACAAGTTTCATTTATTTCATTACAATGCTTCAAAGTTACATCTGTTATAAACTGCATGAAATGTTAAACAGTTATTTCAAAAATGAAACACGCTCATAATTGCATTCTACACAGCTAAACAATTCTGTTTTCCAGACATAGGATTCAAATGTTAAGGCCAGAGATTTTTTCCAAGACATATTTCCTGTGAGTTAGACAAAATTATCCTAGTAAGGATATTTTTCAACATATCTCAGTTCAACATATATTTGAATAACATGATCAATTATATCTTTGTTTTTCCCTTTCATGAGGTATCTTTCTGTGGCGTTTTTTTTACGTGGGTGTTTTGATGTACAATTTACTGACAGTCAGAAAAACAATGGTTTAGTTAGTTTTAAAATACCAATTACGCACAATTTTTTTAAAGGCAAAGAGGCCGAATTAGATCGGACACCGCTTTCCACTTACCATTCCAAAATTTATTTATTTTCTTCATTTTGTTTATTTTATTTTATTTCTTTAATTATTAATTACGGTACATCGTTTTTTATTTTAAACTTCACCAAAAAATTATTAAGTGTTATTTTTACATCATACTCGGTATTCTAAAGAATTAAAATGGAAGATTGTCTAAAATTGAAGTCAAGAAAACATTGAACTGTTGGTCCGAAAAAACGGTCTATGTGAAAATTTTTTCAAACCCATATTTACAAAATTTGTTTCAGCTTGTCCTGCAGCGTTTCTGCTTGTCCTATAAACCCATGAATTGTAAATAAAGTTATTCGACCCAACGTTTCAATTTATCCAACGTAATTCTTTTCTGAGCTGAGAGTATTAACAGAGATCGTAAAGGAAGTGTGACATAAATCGAGACATAGAAGACAAATATTCTATGTATTTCTCCAAATATATTGTAACGTATTATGTGAAGTTATGTGAAGAATCGATGTCTCTTATGGTATTCTCATTGTCACACTTTAATAAGTTGAAAATTTATAAAAACCTTCATTGTATTTGGGTATCTGCCCTCTTCCTTCTATCCTGACCCACGCTTACATTTACAAGCAAAACACTACCACACATGTCGGGAGCGAAGAGCTTGTTCCGGAGGTGGGGGTACCTTGCTGGTGGACTATGCCTGGATGGAGAAAACCCCACAAGCCGTCGTGTTGGTCGACGCCGGATCTGACCATCCATCGAGGAAAGACCATCACGATCAAACATGCACTACATTAAGCGGACTAATGATCTCAGCAGTTCATACGCCCGGAAACACCAATCAATCGTAGACTCATTTCAGTTATACATGGACTCATACGGGAGTGTGTTTAGATTTAGGATGATTAAAATGTCTTCAGGCGTAATATTTATTTACAAAAAAATCACAATGTGTATTTTTAGGAAACCTGTCCGGAAGAGAGTAGCCAACCCTTTGAACACACCAAATGCCATATCTGAAAGAGACGTAGCAAGAGGTCTAGATGTCGACCCTGCAACTGATCCATCGAGAGACCCTGCCAGAGATCCATCAGCAAAGAGGGGCATACGTCCTGCAAATTATCCTGATGGCAAATCTGGGCCGGATCAAGCTCAGACCACATCTGCTAGAAAACCTGCAAGAGGTCCAGCAGATTCTTCCAAATTTGCGACAAAAGAATCTGAATTTTACTCTGAAGCAGATCGTAGCAGTTCTCCCCCGCACGCATCTGCAAGGTATTCTGACGAATCAGAAAAAATAGTACAAGTCCTTAAATCAATGTTGTTGTTATTATTATTATTATTATTATTATTATTATTATTATTATTATTATTATTAGTGTACCCGTGCAAGATCTCTCGCATGATAAGCCCCACACTCATCCCTATTTTTCCATTTACATATTAAGCCTGTAATATATCTTTTTCTTCAATACTTCTTATTTTCCGTCACTTGTTCTGCATGTCTCCTTGTAATTGATAACAATATAACACAACCTTGAAAATACAAACTATTCTCATTTAACTTTCTTACGGATCAAAGAGGTACACCCGCTTAATTCAGTCACATAGAATTTCAAGTAATTAGTTTAATTTCACTTACAGTTGCAGATACTACACAGTCTAAACAGGTAGGGTAGAATCGAGAAGCGTCGAACCACCAAAATGTAAAAGAATACTTAAAAAGATCTTCGTCATGTTTAAAAAGAAACTCGTCCTGTAGATTACGGTGTGAGAAACGTTCCTTTGAGGCCTTTGGCATCAAAATTTAAGTTTTTAAGGCCCCAAAATTCCTCTTTTACAAGTTATTTAACGATATAGATTAAAAATGCGGCCGGGTATTGCGGGTTGCATTTGACATGAATATTTAGATGCGTTTTTTTTTTTCAACAAATTTTTCATTTTTCTTTAATGTCAAAGTTCAATTTGTTACGTCTCCGGAAATTCTCTTTCTTTAGAGATCTCATTTATTAAGATTGGTTGCGTGTGAACCGCAAAAGGTATGTATACTACTGAAATAAAATAGGAGACGGTTATAATTGTCACTAGCCGAATCCGCGCGATTACAACGCACAAAAGAAAAGTTGTAGAGTATATACTACACAAAAGTACTATTTATGGTATGCTCGATGCGAAAATCTAAAACCAGGAAAATATTGTTTTACGCGTTATCTGTCATCTAAAAATTTAAAAAAAACTATGTCAATACGCAATTGAAATTTTTATATTTATCAAGACCAGAACATGTGTGTTAAGGATTCTAGTAGGAAATCATGCCACAGTCTTCATAAATCCTCCATCTGAATTGTATCTTAAAAACGTAATGCCTCACATATAATAACAATCATTAAACAATTTTTGTAAAGATTCATATAACACAATTTGTGAACATTGCGTTTATATACACTCACAAATCTTAGGATTTAACACGTTTATTAACCTTTGAACGTGAAAACCTCGCTCTATAACATTGACTGCTAGCGACAAAAGCAAAACAACACTCAAAAACTGTGTCAACACGCGAAATAAAACGAAGAACTTTGTCGGAAAACATGCCCTCGGTAGCGAGCTTGCAAAACACATCCTTACACCTCAGCAGTATCCTATCCAAGACTCCCTACCTACACGTCCTAGTTTCCATCCTCCGGGACCCTTTGGACCCAATTACCTTATCCACTGAACCTAATCCTTGTACTACCTCTCCCATTATTCATTCCTCTACATCTGTAACCCCTCCTTCCACACCTTCTAACCCTCCTGGGGCACGATACTTCTTTCGACCACGCACTCAAGGTAAAAATGAGATAAAAAATAGCAACTACAGTCAGATGCAGCAAAAAATCATGCGTGTAGGTACATGCAAAAAATTCAAATAATGCATCATAATGTGCAATTTCTTTCAAATAAAATTGAATTTATCGAGGTAGCATTACAGTGTGATCTGAGTCAAATAGATGTTCTTTGTTTTAAGAACATTGGTTTTATCATAATGATCTAAACACACCCAAAATTCCTAGTTCTTACCTTGTAGGATCTTATTGTAAAGCGAGGGAATCAAATAAGGGCACTGCTTACGGAGGTTCGTGTATTTACGTAAGAAATAATATCGATTCTACCTTCTTGTCAGAATTCAATTTATATGCAGTTGGAAAAGTTTTTGAAATAACAGTCGTACATCTTACTACGCTCTCAAAATTATCTTGCTTTGCATATACAGACCTCCAGCAAAGCGAGCTTTAGATTATTTCAATTTCTTATAAAATAAAGAATTCTGAACAAAATTAGTAATCTCTTTTAAATCCATTGTGATGTGTAGATTTCCATTTTGATTTTCTGAGAGAATCCCACGAAAAAGAGCAGTTTCACAATTCAATTCATTCTTTTAATTTAGATATTACAGTGAACATACCTACATGGAATACACTTAAATCACAAACAGCAATATATAAAATTATAATTAACAAAACCACAACTAGATATGAAATAATAACGAATAATCTAGGTTTCAGGGACCACGATGCACAAATTCTTTCAAGTACTAATAATATGAATACTGACACAATAAATGAAACACGCATGTGCAGAGCATTTACTAAAGTTAACATACAATTATGTACGGACTACTTGCTGAAGGAATCATTGGACGCAGTTTATAACGCTGTTGACACAAATTTTAAAAAATATTTATTTTTCTCAAAGCTTCCATTTCACTTTAACGCGTGCTTTCCTATTAAAAAGAGAAAACTATTCATTTCACGAAAAAGTAATACTTGGATCACAGAAGGAATTAGAACATCGTGTAAAAACCTAATGTACGCTCTACTTTATTTTTAAACATCATAACGTATCACCCGGTTTCAATGTCTATATCCGAGAATATAATAGAATTTTGAGGAAAATAATAGTTCAGGCAAAAATAATGAAATATAATGAGGATATTTTGAACGCCAGAAACAAAAATAAAGCAATGTGAAATATCGTAAAAATTCCACTATCACAATATTTCGTAGAGAATGTTGTTTTAAAGGATAATCAAAGAGAAACAAGTAATCCAGAAAAAGTTGCGAATCTTTTCAACCAACAATTTTCTAGAATTGCGATTGATCTCAAGAAGGAACAAAACCACATAATTCAACATCAAATGCTTCTGAGAAAAAGTTGGCACGATGTTTATTTCCGATGCTTCTTCCAAAGAAATCCTCAGAATATTCAGTAAATTAAAAAATAAATATTCATCTAGTTTAGATGAATTTCCGGATTGTTTAATAAAAAGGTGTGCAGCTGCGATTATACACCCATTAACTCACATTTTCAATGCTTCCTTGTGCACAAGAATATTGCCAGATGTTTTCAAAACAGCAAAAATTAAGCACTTTTTAAAAAAGGAACAAAAATGAAATTAAAATTACCGGCTAATTTCTCTTTTGTCAATTTGCTCAAAAATATTAAGGCTTTTCTAAGGACGCGAATGGTGGATGGAATTTCTAAGGATTCGAATGGTGCGAATGGAAACTTATCTCAGGAAAAACGAAGCCTTTGCAGACTCACAACACGGGTGTACAAAAATCAAAATCTACGGAAACTGCCATTTCTCTTTTCTTAAAATGTTGCTCCATCATGGACCAAAATAAGAACCCACTGAGATATTTTAAAATCTTTCGAAAGTTTCACGTTATTAACCATAACATCTTGCTCTCAAAATAACATTCTTATGGAAATAGTGAAATTCCCCTAGATTGGATAAACTCGTGCCTTAAACATCGATCTCAAACAGAGGAAATACCGTGATGTCTCGAAAGGACATTATTTACTTATCTTTGCAATTATTTGCCAATTGAACATGGGGATTGGCCTATGCGCATAAGGTTCGATCTTAGGACCTATCCCATTTCTGTTGTACGTAAACGATATGCACTCATCTATTAAAAATGGAAGAACAGTTCTATTTGCTGATGACACGAATATTCTTTGCAAAAAAAAAACAATAAATAGTACAATATCAGAAGTTTTTAATTTGTTTTGTAATAACAGAGTTTTAGTTGCCGAAGGAAGAACCTGTCTCAATGCAATTTTGCTTTTCAAATTGGCAATCGTGTGCTCCATTGAAAATGAACAATATGCAATTAGCTGATGTTAAGGTAACAAATTTCTAGGTCTCTCAATTACGCCAAACCTAAATGAAATGTACATATTTAGAATTAAATACTAAATTAAGCTATTATGTTACGAATTCAGAATTCTTTCAAAGTCTGTCAGCCTTCATGCAGCTCGTTGCGTGTATTTTGCACATGCACATTCCCGCCTGAGATGGCATAATATACGAACTCGTACTTGGGAAGCTCATCCTTTAGTTCCCAGACATTTAGATTGCAAAAGAAAATTATCCGAATAATGAAAAATCCCATCCACGTGATCCCTGCAAGCCTCTTTTCACTGAGCTTGGAATCTCACCATTGCCTTGCCTATTTATTTACGAATCTGTAGCATTTGTAAAACTGACTTACTTGACGGTGGGAACTTATTCTCATGTAATAGTGATATTTATAGTTACAACAAACGACGTAAAAATCATCGTCAAGTGTCAGTATCAACAGCTCATTACAAGAAATCCACATACAATACATGTATGTTACTTTACAACACATTTCCAGATGAAATTAAACAATTAAAATTGGTACACAAATTTAAGTTAAAAGTAAAATCTTTTCTGCTGCATAAATTTTTCTACACAATTAGAGACTATACTGATTGTCAAAAAGAAAATTAATGTTTACCATAAGAAAACAATGATATAGTATAAGGAATTAGTTTCATTTGTATTGTATAATTAAAAAAAAGATTTAACATGCCGTAACAAGTAATGTACTTCAGCTTCCGGGTCAATGACCCCCACCTCGATCGGTTTTTTGTCCAGTTTCATTGATCCATTGAGCAAATGCTGAGATGGCCCCTAGATTTGCTTCTGGACGTAAATGTAGCTTCATTATGCGCACATTTTGTAGAGCTTTCTTTTTACTTGTAGTGGCAATAGAGCCTAGGGTGAGTTTCTAGTTGTTATCAATACAAAGAAATCAAGTCTGCAGTTCATTTACCGTTACATATAAGTTTTCTGTAACTCGAAACGAAAATATATAATTTTTGAAATGTTAATCTCGTGGTTTTATAAATTTATTATTATTATATTATTATTATTATTATTATTATTAACTATTTTAAACTTTTTCCGTCTTTCAACTATTAATAGTTAAATTGTTGGAAATGGATTCTAAAACTCAAGAAAGCGTGTGCATATGATTCTCTCCCCCATACTACATTTTTACTGTATTTTATTAAATAAGTAATAAATAAGATAACATGGAACACAGTAGACTTAGAAAGATCTAAAGAACAGTTAATAGGAGATAAACCTTATTTCTATTAATTTAAAGATAAAAACAAAAGTTTGTGTTTTTTGTATTAATAAATGCAAGTGATAACGCATCTAAGCCCTTTTACCTTTCATCTAACAACATGAAAATTCGTTGAGAAAGTACTCGAATTCCGAAAAAATGCCTCTTATAGATTAGATTAATGTATTTGGGCTTAATTTTGTTTCGAAAAATAGACTTTATATGAATAATATTTAATGTACACTATTTATATTTTAGGAAGCCCGTTCGGAAAAAAGTAGTTGATCGTTTGGACAATCCAGATGCCAGATCTGAGAGAGATATAGCGAGAGGACCAGATGTCGACCCAGCAACGGATCCAGCCAGAGACCCTGCCAGAGACCCTGCCAGAAACCGTGCCAGAGACCCTGCCAGAGACTGCCAGAGACCTGCCAGAGACCCAGAGCCTGCCAGAGACCCTGCCAGAGACCCTGCCAGAGACCCTGCCAGAGACCCTGCCAGAGACCCTGCCAGAGACCCTGCCAGAGACCCTGCCAGAGACCCTGCCAGAGACCCTGCCAGAGACCCTGCCAGCCCAATCCTGTGGTGAGCGAAGATCCTGCAAAAGACCTGGCCAGGTCTACCTGCTAAGAACCTGGACGGACAAAGAATATGTGTCACATCCTAAGAAAGATCGCAGTAAATTTCCCACGGCTGTTTCAGATCGGTATCCTGACGCTGAATCAGTAACAAATACAAAAGTTAAAAAGAAATCCCCCACTACCAAATCTCCTCAAGTCCTTGCAAAAGATCCTGTCCGTGACACTTCAAGAACGTCAGTCACAGAAACTGTAGAAGATCTTGAGAAGAGTCAAGAAAGATATCCTGCTGTTGAAACAGCAAATCAAAATCTAAAAGCCACCGTAAAGAAAATTCCACCTCGGGAGAGAACCACTGGAACAGATATAGCAAAGGATACTTCCAGAAAATCCGTAGCAGGTTCTGAAAAACGACCTAGCAGAGTGCGTGAAACAGATTTTGCTGCAGGCCAAGCAGCGAATGTTGAAACTCAACGTGAAGAACCACGCGCTAAAGCTACCAAGCATACTTCTGCCAAAAAGCCTGTCGATCCTACAAGAGATCCAACCAAGACCGGAGAAGTTTTTACAGCACCCGATGCAAGTATGTAGAGAACGTGTGACAGCTACTCGCAGACCCCCTCCAAGAGATCCTGATGTTGACAGTGAACAACCACGCTCCAATGATACCAAGAAACCCCCTAAAAAGCGCTTGAAAAGTCCTGCTGCAGCACCTACTGAAGAGTCGGCGATCAGCCTAGGAAGAGTGCACGAAGATGATCATGAAAGGACATCTATTGTAAGCGTTCTTCCCGTACCTGTGCCGATTATAACCCCTGACAGGACGGCTCGAATTCAGCCGGTTGCACAGACGCAATCCAAAGAACGAGTACGAATATTTTCGCAAGAAGGGATCATTCGGCCGTTGACAATGAAGGAGACGCAGTCAACGGGGAGAGAAGGCACAGAGGTAAATATTATGCAAGCACACGCGACGGACGCTGTTCGCAGAACAAAATCATTATTGATAGTTTCAACAAGGAGTTGTATTCCTTGTCATATATTCTATTTTCGTTATTAACCTCAGCAATATTTGATGTTCTACTGTTTTGCAATTCAATACAGATATTGTTTACGAAATGAAAAACTCTAGTTTTTACTTTCTTGTATACGTACGTATAAACGGAGTAATATATGTAGTACAGAGACATTTATATAATACTGCGGAAAATGGATTTCGAGATTTCAACGGAAATACACGTTTTGGGGGCTCGGATACCCGAAAAGTTGTTTATTATTAAACGTCCGTTCGTTCGTCCGTCCCTCAGTCCGGTACCGGTATAAGACGTCAAGTACTGGTATTTTAGAAGTATTTTACGACCGACGTCTATACCGGTAAAATACCTATATTTAAAGGTATTATATCGGTGACTCTTATGAAAATACCTGTATTCATAATACCGGTATTTCAATAGAACCCGTACAGATATTTCGGAGGAATTCATTCTGATTTTTACCACTCAGATAGCTCAGAGGAACAATTATGGACACTGCGGAGTTTCTAATCGCGAGGTCATTGGGTTCGAGTCTCGACTGTGACGCATTTCCGGCACCAGCCATATTCTAACTAGGTCGAGTTCTGCCGTTCGCTGGGAATAAATTCATTGGTCGGGTTTTCTGAACGGGTGTTTTCTATGGTTTCTGCGGTCAGTACGAGGCAAATGGTGGAGTAGTACTTAAATAAATGGACAACTGATCGCGATTTTTTATTCCTCATCTTTTGGCCTTAAATACACATTTAGACCTCCCGGGAGTCAGCGTCTGGAGTTTGTTCCAATGATTGATTCCACTGGTCAAAAATGATTTTGATATATAAACAATTTCTGATATTTCTTACGTATTTTCATCTGCTGATTCCCCCCCTTTTTTTGTAATTTTGAATTTTTGCCTATTTGTTAACATTTGTGATATATAAGCTACTGATTAGAAGTATTTTACATTTAAATTTTATTTCGTTGAGTCAACCATAGACTTATAATGTTTGGTGATTTGGATTACCTCGAATTCACGAGTGACAACAATGACAATGACATTCCCCTACAAAACTATGATTTAAGATGACATTTGGAGATGAATAGGTTTCTTAAAAGAAAGAAGATAATTCTTTGCTCTCTTTCGTGGCCAATTGGATTGCGATAGAATTGTGTAATACAGTCCACTACATTATAAAGTGCGGTGTAGAAGTGTTTTGTGTATAAGAATTATGTCTCAAAAGTGTGTTACTGATATAAACCACTTCTGTTATATGTGTGGTGAGCTGACTTTCAAGTGCACAGGTAAAAGTTTACTCTTCTAATAAGAAGAGTCATGTCTGTGTTTATTTCCACGCAAAACAGACCAGAACAAGACATGAGCTCCGAAACTCTGTTGTGCCAAATGTGTAACACTGTCAGCTGGCTGGTTGAAAGGATCCCGTGATATGACTTTTGCAGTCCCTATTGTTACATCCACAAAACACTGTGTTTGTAAAACATTATTTTATTATCATTTATGTACAAGGCAAATTCTCTAGTTAACATATTCCCTTTGGTACGCCTTTCCTGCTGGTGTCCCGTCTCGGGACGCTGCGTCGATCCACGTGTCAGGCTCCGGGCCCGCGCCTCCCCTTAGGCCGGGCGTCACGCCGTCTCCCTACGGCGTAGATCAGAGGGGCGGTCGCCCCGCCCGGCTCTGCTGCGCTCCTCCGCCACGGTTCCCACTCCTGACTGGATCCGGACTGCCTCCTCGCTGCGAGGGGGCTCGCTATATACCCCCTTGGGGGCCACGGCTCGCCGGCTGGGCCCGCCGCCGAGGATGGCGGCGAGTCTCCGCACGCTCATACTGGCGTGACGGCCCGCGCGCTTTCCGCCTTTAGGAGGCTCGGTGGCGGGACTTACGAAAGCGTGCGGGCGATCACAACACCTATGATATGGCGCGAACCTAAGAATGATGAGACTGCTACTTCTGCTTGACAGATGAACTGGAATAAGTTCGAAGTCGAGACACAGTGTTAAATAACAGTATTTAGATTCAGCAATTATACTGGTGCTTCATGGGCCAGGACTTTCCGAACCAACTCCATCAAATGACATAACAATGACTGAAGAATTTTACGATGTTCAGGATGAATTACAGAATTTTGCAGATTTTGCGGACAATGATGCTAAAAATAACCTCACTTTGTAACACAGGAGAATTTAAATGATTTGGTTCGGGATCTTGCTTTAAGTAAAAGCACGGTAGAATTACTCGCCTGAAAATTGAAAGGATAGAAGCTACTGCAGAGTGACGCTAATGTATGTTTTTTCTATCAACGTCAAAAGGATTTTGAGCATTTTTTTCTCAAGAGGAGGAACTAGTTTTCTGCAATGATGTTGAAAATGTGATCCAGTTACTGGACGTTGAGCATAAATCTGAGGTTTGGCGTTTGTTGATGACTAGAAAAAAGTTTGAAAGGCGGTTACTACATAATGGAAACTTATCCATCCGTTCCTTTAAGCCTTGCAGTAGGTTTGAAGGAAAATTATGTGAAGATGAAAATCTTACTATCCGCAATCAAGTATGGCAATTTTTCTTGGCAGATATATAGGGATGTGAAAGTAATAGCCATCTTACCAGAGTTACCGCTTGAGTATACAAAATTTTGTTGCTTATTGTACAAGTGAAAGAAAAATAATGTAATCATTATATTAAAAGGAACTGGCTGAAAAGAGACACTTAATCCAGGACATAAAAATGTTCAATAACTACTTGTACGTTCTGAAAAAATCTTATTGCCTCCACTGCATATCAAACTAGGTTTGATTGAGAATTTTGTGAAAGCTTTGATCGTGATGGCAGTGCATTTCTTTATCTAAAAATTAAGTTCCCAAGGATGAGTAATGCTAATCTAAAGGAAGGAATATTTGTGGGACCTCAAATAAGGGACCTATGAACGACACGCAATTTGAAAGGGAGTTAAATATGCAAGAAACATCTACATGGCACTTTCAAAAAGTGGTAACAAACTTTCTAGGAAACATCAGGTCTGATAACTATAGAGATCTTGTCAGTGAGATGATTGAGAACTACAAGATAATGGGATGTAATATGTAACTGAAAATACACTTTCTGCACTCCCATCTCGATTTCTTCCCTCAAAACCTAGGGGATGTGAGCGACCAACATAGAGAGCGTTTCCACCAGGACATCGCGGAAATGGAAAGGAGCTACCAGGTTAAATGGTGCCCATATATTTTGGCGGACAACTGTTGACACTGAAAATAGATATTCCTCAAGCGAAGTACAGTCGAAAATCCACTTTACATACATTATTGGTGTATAAATGAAATTTCAGCTAAGAGATCATAATACTATAGTGTACAGACACGAGAAAGGTTTTTGAGTGTAACTCGAAACGGATCTCTTAATGGAAATGTTATGTAAAAAGATTTGAAATAAGCACAAAAAAGTAGGTCAGAAACACCTTTTGCTTCCCTTATTAAAAAAAGATTCAAATTTTGTTGGCCAGTGTTATTAGTGATTCCGGGCGCGCCAACTGTTAAGGTCATTATTCCCGTAATTGTAGTGCATGCGTGTTTTTTTTTCGAGAGATGGCTATATTCTTCCCCTTCGATGGTAAGATCCGGTGCCGACCTACCGTTCGCTTACACGGTTTCCCCCAATCAGATATCTCCCACCAGTGGGGCCCTGCACCAGCCGGAACAAGATCTAAACTAATAAGCGGTCACCCGGAATGTATGGTAGTACAGCGCTTGTCGGTATAAGTGTGCGTAAGGAATGGGTAAGATAGGTGAAGATAGAGGAAGGAAACCTCATGCGCGGTCCGTGGCCCGTTTGTTAGGATACTGCTCCGGCATTCGCCTAGTGTTGATTGGAGAAACCACGGAAAACTACCGATCAGAGCAGCCGGCCGATAGAGTTCTCCTCGAACCGCGAGTGATGTTTCCTTCCTCTTCTTTGTCCTATTCTCACCCCCTACTCACATACTGTGACTTACTGGGATTTAAGAACACAGAAGACTGTTTCAAAGATAAAATATTTACATATATTTACACAATAATTTACAAGTTAAATTTACAAGCATTAAACAAAAATCTTTGACAACCTTTCTTTCCTTAGCCGCGAAAACCCCGCGACCGTCCCTAGGCCTAGCCCAGTGCCACTGCTCTAACGCAGGTGAGCAACACGTGGTGCGATGCTGTCGGACGCTGAGTCCCTTAACCACCGTTATTACATGGCCTGACGCCAAACCGATCTTCGCCTGAAAAACCGCGTGCTATCGTAGCACCGGAGATATCACTCAGTCTTTCGGCTCTGGACATATTCCGCGTGGGCGCAGTCGATTACCCTGAGGGCTCGCCCCACCCCTCGGCGCTTCCGTGCTGTCGGGCGTCCAGAACGGTCGACGACCCGCCTTCTCTAGGGGTCTTGCACCATCATTCCAGTCTCACCTTTCTCAATAGGCTATTTTAGAGCGGGGCTTTCCTGACGCCCCCTCCTCCTGGAGTCCTTCTATTCAGCACGTCGCCTCACGGCCTAGGCGCGCAAATCTGGCAATGACAATCAACTGCATCCGGCTCAAGCGTGGGGTGTAACGGTTTCTCCCAGTCTGACTGGCTAGAAAACGTTGCACGGAGTCACAATACACTTACACTTACACGCACTGCACTACCACATATGCCGGGACCGGTCGGGAGCTTAGAGTTTCTTCCGACTGGGACGGGGCCCCACTGGTGGGAGATACATGCCTGGTTGTTGAAAACCCCACTAATCTATGGTAGATTGGCGCCGAATCTTGCCATCTAGCGGGGGAAGATCACCGCCACCTACCAAAGAAAACATGCACTACACTTACGGGTGCAGTGACCTTAGCAGTTGGCCCGCTCGGAATCATAAAGATACTAGAGTTCTGACACCGGTTGATAAGTTTCGCGTAACGTTCCTGGCGCTGCCGATGCATTCTTGTAAACCGCTTCGTAAGAGCTGCGAGGGCTGTGCCGCTACATAGGCCGTTTCCAGAAGTCAGCGTTTCAACCTACAGACGTCTCTGGTTCGGCCCAATCCTTAAGTTTCGCTCAGAATGAGGATAAAACACTCGACAGACTTCAGGCTATCAACTCTTTTCGCAGTGTGGAGGATTGAAATTGGGGCGACGGATATTTGACCGTTGGCTCAAACAAACTTTCTGCCGAGTGTTTGTTTATGTGCCAGTGTGTGTGCGACAGAGTGAGAGAGAGAGAGAGAGAGAGAGAAAGAAAAAGAAAGAGAAAAGATAGAGAAAGAAAAAGAGTAAGAGCGAGAAAAAGGAAAAGAGAGAAAAAGAGAGTGTGCGTGTGAGAGGGAGAGAAAGAGAGAAAAAGTTCGAGAAAAGAGAGAGAGTGTGTCTGTGGGTGTAAGAGACAGAGAAAGATTAGGAGAGAAAAAGAGAAAGAGAGAGAAGAGCAAGAAAGTGTGTGTGTGTGTGTGTGTGTGTCGCATGTGTGTGGATGTGCGCGCGAGAGCGAAAATGCGTGCATGATCTTTTATTTAATTACTAAACATTTCGCAAAATTATTGAGAAAGTAAGTTATTTTCTCTTTGTGGATGGTGTGAGTGACATGATTACCATTGAAAATATAATATCGGTATAACCTTTAAGGACGTTCATACCGATGTAGATGTCCCCAAGGTATTTCACCGGTATAAAGGAATAAAGGTATTTGATTGAGATATAAAAATAGTGGTATTTTATCCTTTACCTTTTCGGACCCTGGTTTCAATGACACTTTCTTAAAAACGGTTCTAAACTTTTCCAGGAAAAAATTCATATTTCCATATATGACGAGGTTTTACTTTAATATGATATTAGTAAAGTAAAATTTCGTATCTACCATCAGTAAAAAGAGAAATTGAAAAATTTCAAAAAAAGTTTTGGGCGGCGATAGATGGAAGCTGGAGGATGGAGCAAGACCGAGAAGTTAGCCCCGTCCGAAGAAATTAGAAAACTAACTAGTAAAGTATGTTCCCATCTCTAACATCACTAGTTTTAACTTCGTGATAAACTAATGAGAAGCGAAATTAGTCCTGGCATTTAGTTCGCAGTTGACACTTCAACTGTCTTCTTACCTCAAAATACTGGAAAGGTTCACTAATTCCAATAAAAATAATAATATAAACAATACATTTATTAGTATTTGTATACACAACTGTGCCCCATGCCGGGCAGCCCATTGAAACGGTTTCTTTAATTCCCTCCGCAGAAATCATAAAAAAATATTGATATTTATATTGCCCTTCTTTGCTACACGTTCGACATTCAAACGATTCCCTATTTTCTAATGTAATTTAACTCGTGAATAGTTATAACACACAAGATGGAATCATTTCTACCTATTTGTGACTTGTAATTATTTTTTATCATAAACGTCTCATAGGGAAATATATTAACCGTTCAATAAATTTATTTGGTTGGGTATGGGTTCGCAAAACTCCTGTTATGCAAGAAACGGGATGTCTATCATTGATTGTTGGGAATTGGACACGTGAATTATATTTGTCTCGCTCCAATGAAACATCAAAATTTTCAGAAATTAGTTGTTGCTTCCTGATTTATTTGTAATCAAAACTTAATTAAAAAGAAGTTCTTAGAAAAGAAAGAAGAACTTAGAAGTAAAACTTAGTGAAAATTAGTCGGTGCAACCTGGTTTATTTGTAATCGAAACTTCATCTCACTGCCGCCTCACCTGGCTAATGCATAATATATCACAAAAAACATGAACGTACAACAAAAACACAAATACTGTATCCTTAGAACAAAAAATTTACACTTACTTTCACACATAACAATTATCAAAATCATTCATACTAGCGCGCATACCTTCCTTAAAAAGCATTTGTGTATTTACATTCGTGTATAACAAATTTTATTTGAAGGAAAAGTCTACTTTCTTCAATTTTGCAGTTGTAGGAAGCCGTCAAAAAACTCAAACTTTTGAGATTTTCGAAAATTCAGAGTTGAACCTGAAAATTGGTTCTTTATCACTTTTATAAGTGTATTTTACTGTATCGTGCAAGAAATTTAAAGAAAAAATTTGGAGATTTTTTGAGAAATTTTTGAAAATATCCCATGGGCTTTATATCAAGTACTTCGAAATTTTAAAGAATGGTTTTAAAAATTGAAAGCTTCGTTTCAAGCCAGATCGACAGGGTTTCTCCAATTTGGAAGAAATCCTACGAATGGTTTAGGCCCTAGTGATGTTTACAGACGGTCAGACACACGGGCAGACGTTTTGGCGCCAATGGACTTTCCGGTATCAAGGACCATAAAACAGAGATTCTGGCTATCGAACCTGTTACAGGATGTTTTCTTTAACAACTAGATTTATATCCGTAAAGAACTGGATATATATAATATAAATGAAAAGATAGAGGAATACAGAGAATCATGGAGACATCACATTGGAAGAATGGGTGAAGAAAGAATTCCACGCTTAGTGATGCAATACCGACCGAAGGGTAGGAGAGATTGCCCTAAAAAGAGAAGAAAAAAAGAAGAAGAAGAAGAAGAACTAGATTTATCTACTTTGTCGTTATCACGACTCAGCTCTTCATTTTTTTGGGCAAAAATCAGCCGTTTTTTCGCTCAGCATTACACAACTTTCTCTATTCTACGTATATTTCTCGTACGTATACGAGAAAGTAAAAACCAACCGGGAAGCTATAAAAAGTAGTAACATTAGAAAGACATCTGAATATAAGATTCGGTAGTTTTCGATTTCGCAATTTGAGTCAATGGGATTGTGCGAAAATTGCTCTTGCACGTTTGTTCAGTAAATCGCTTCGCGTGCAACCAACTGCAGATTTGATTTTTCTGGATTGCTAACAAAATAGAAACTCACCCTAAGCTCTACTACCACTACAAGCAAAAGGAAAGGTCAACAAAACGTGCGCATAGTGAAGCTACATTTACGTCTAGAAGCAAATCAAGGGATCATCTCAGCATTTGCTCAATAGATCAGGGAAACTAGACAAAAACCCGATCGAGATGGGGGTCATTGACCCGGAAGCAACATTACATGTTACAGGCATATTAAGTCTTAAAAAATTAAACAAAACAAATGTAAAATAATTAATTATACTATATCATTGTTTTGTTTAAGTAAATATTATTTTTCTTTTAGACGATCAGTATATTCTCTAATTGTATAGAAACAGTAATGCAGCAGAAAAGATTTTACTTTTTACTTAAATTTGTGTACCAATTTTAATTGTTTAATTTCATCTGGCAATGTGTTGTAAAGTAACGTACATATATTGTATGTGAATTTCTTGTAGTGAACTGTTGAAACTGACACAAGATGACCATGATTTCTACATCGTGTGTTGTAACTATGAATATCAGTATTACATGAAAATATGTTCCCACCGTTAAGTAAGTCAGTTTTGACAAATACTACAGATTCGTAAATAAATATGCAAGGCAATGGTAAGAGTCCAAGGTCAATGAAAACAGACATGCAGGGATCATGTGGATGGCATTTTTTCATTATTCGGATACTTTTCTTTTGTAATCTGAATGTCAGGGCACTAAAGGATGAGCTTCCCAAGTACGAGTTCGTATATTATGCCATATCTCTGGCGGGAATGTGCATTTGCAAAATACACGCAACGAGCTGCATGAAGACTGACAGAATTTGAAAGAATTCTGAATGCGTAACATAATGAGCTTAATTTAATATTTAATTCTGTAATATGTACATTTCATTTGAGGTTTGACTTAATTGAGACGCCTAGAAATTTTGTTACCTTGACATCAGTTAATTGCGTATTGTTCATTTTCAATGGAGCACACGATTGCCAATTTGAAACGCAAAATTGCATTGAGACCGTTCTTCCTTCGTTAACTAAAAATCTGTTATTACAAAACCAATTAGAAACTTCTGATTTTGTACTATTTATTGTTTCTTTTTTGCAAATAATATTCGTGTCATCAGCAAATAGACCTGTTCTTCCATTTTTAATTGATAAGGGCATATCGTTTACGTACAAAAGAAAGAGGATAGGTCCTAGGATCAAACCTTGTGAGACCCCATGCTCAAATGGCAAAGAATTTGGAAATATAAGTAAATAATGTCCTTTCGTGCCACTACGGTATTTCTACTAAGACGGACAAGGTACAACAACCATGAAAGGATGACCCAACTCTCTGCTCCTGTGGCATACAATAAGAAGGTGCCTATACAGGTGGGCTGCGCGCACGTGGGAGTTCTGGAAAGGCCGTCAACATTCATACTCGCATTGCTGGGTACCGAGAAAGCAGTATGTCGAAACGACTGTATCTAATACCAGAGGAATTCAGTGACAATTGCACATAGTCCCACATTTCACCTAGCGACCTCTTCAAGTTCTTCCGAAAATTGCTTGAGAATCTATTTCCGATATAAAAGGAATTTCTGAAATAGAAAAATCCATAAATTTAGTGTTAATGAAACTCAGTTGTATTCTACAATTCATTATAATGAGTTAGTAATGTACGTGTTCGATTTCGTCCCGTCATCCTGTCATTTTTCAAGGGTTACCGCCAGTCTTTACATCAAATCAACTAGCAGTACTCAACAGCAGGTACTTACACACATTTTTTTGTAAAACTACAAAATACAATATTACTTGAACGCGCAAAACTGTTTTTCCAGGTTAAAAATTTTTCGCTCGTGCCTCTCACTCTTCCCTTCTCTCTCTCTCTCTCTCGCTCTCGCTCTCTCGCTCTCCTCCTCTCGCTCTCTCTCTCTCTCTCCTCCCCTTTCTCTCTCTCTCCCACTCACCCTTTCTCTCTCACTCACCCTTTCTCTCTCCACTCACCCTTTCTCTCACTCTCTCTTTCTCTCACTCTCTCTTTCTCTCTCACTCCTCTTTTTCCCCCTTTTTTCTCTCCGCCACGCCCGCCACGACTCGTCACGACTCGTCACGATCGCACGACTCCACACGACTCCACACGACTCCACACGACTCCACACGACTCCACACGACTCCACACGACTCCACACGACTCTACACGACTCTACACGACTCAACACGACTCAACACGACTCGCCTAGCCACATAAAGATGTGCACTGTACGTGGGGTACGCAGGCCGGGGAGATCCGCATGCCTCTGGAGCTGGCCATGTCGGCGGTGAAGCATAGCCAGGACATGGGCCAGAAGAGCGCGAAGAGCCGGCCCACGAAGATGCGCCGGCCCTCCAACGTCTCTTCCACGACCAGCGCGAGGGAGAGCCGCAGCAAGGAGACGGCGCCGCTGGACGAGTGGGAGCCGGACGAGGAGGAGCTGATGCGCTGGACGACGGAGGCGCGCTCGCGGGACGTGGAGGAGGCGCAGCGCCGCATGGCCATGCAGGAGGCGCGCGCCAACATGGAGTACGATCCCTTCGCGCATCGCCCGGCTGCAGTGCTCTCGTGAGTGTTCGTTGCTCCCAACGCCCCCTGCTACCCTCTGTAGACACGCCGCTCGACCACTCGGCCCCGCCGCTCTCTCCGCCGCTCTCTCCGCCGCTCTCTCCGCCGCTCCCTCCACCGCTCTCTTCGCCGCTCTCTTCGCCGCTCCCTCCTCTCCGCCCCCCCCGCCGCTCCGCCGCTCTCTCCGCCGCTCTCTCCGCCGCTCTCTGCCGCTCTCTCTGCCGCTCTCTTCGCCGCTCTCTCCGCCGCTCTCCGCCGCTCTCTCCGCCGCTCCTCCGCCGCTCCTTTGCCGCTCTCTCCGCCGCTCTCTCCGCCGCTCTCTCTTTGCCGCTCTCTCCGCCGCTCTCTCCGCCGCTCTCTCCGCCGCTCTCTCCGCCGCTCTCTCCGCCGCTCCCTCGGCCATTGCTCCCCCCCCTCTGCTGACTGCTCCTTCCATTGTTGAGCGGTTTTGCGCTGCGCAGTTCGTGGGCGGTGGCGATGCACCTGGTGAACGGCATGCTGGGGTTAGGGCTGTTCCTTATGCCCTTCTGCTTCAAGTTGGTGGGCGTGGCGCTCGGCGTCGTGGGGCTGTTGGTGCTCGGCGCCATATCCTGCTACTGCATGAACATGGGGGTGAGCGTCTGTCCCGTTTCTTACCCGTATACCCAAATACTCTTATTACCTCCACCAGAATTTATATCGAACGCTGAAAATACAATGTAGGGATTCTAGATAAGCAAAATCTTGATAAATTAAAATAAATTAAACCATAATTATGTAATTTTCTAATTAATCTTTGTTTTGCTTCGTTGCGAGAAATTTTAACTTTTAACTATTTCACTTAAATTATCGTTTCCATGTTGTCGCGGCAGGAAGTATTATTCATTGACGAAGGACATCATGGATAAGAGCCCCAAATTTATTGCTTATTGGTATATGACTTAGTGTAGGGATCACAGAATTTTGAAAACGTGCACAGAATTCACTTCTTCTCATAGCACGTCATACACAGTTTTAACTGTTTTTGACGAAAAGTAAGTAAGTAAATAAATAAATAAATAAATAAATAAATAAATAAATAAATAAATAAATAAATAAATAAATAAATAAATAAATAAATAAATAAATAAATAAATAAATAAATAAATAAATAAATAAATAAATAAATAAATAAATAAATAAATAAATAAATAAATAAATAAATAAATAAATAAATAAATAAATAGATAGATAAAACTATAAAGATGAATGTGTGGAAGTAACATGAGAAAAGCAGATGTGCCTCAGCGCTTGCGAGGGGAAGAGAGGCGCGGAGGCGCTTGCCTGACCTCGCCCGCCCGCGCCTGCCCGGCTTGTGCTGCAGCGGCCGGGGCCCCTCCGCGCCGCCATTGCGCCTTCCGGCTGCGCAGATGCGCAACGAGTACGCCATCTGCCGCGAGGTGAGGGAGCCCTGGCTGGGCCTCCCGCGCAGCGTCGAGTACGCGTGCCGGCACGGGCCCCGATGTCTCCGCGCCACCGCGCCCGCCTTCAGGTACTTCCTCCCCCCGCGCCCTCCACACGCGCGTCTCTCCTAGGACATTCGAGTCCCGACGGCGGCAGCTTTTCTGCTAGGTCCAATTCAGTCGCTGTCTGGAGGAGAGTTCTAGCGGCCGGCTGCTCTCATCGGTAGTTTTCCGTGGTTTCTCCGATCAACACCAGGCGAATGCCGGAGCAGTACCCTACCAAACGGGCCACGGACCGCGTGCGATCTGTCCTTCCTCTTCCTTGTCCTATCCTCTCCCCTTACACACACGCACTTACACTAACATGCACTACACTACCACATATTCCGGGAGACTGGTCGGGAGCTTAGAGCTTGTCCCGCTGGTGGGAGAGTCCTGGTTAGGGGGAAACCCCACTAGCCGACGGTAGGTCGGCGCCGGATCTCGCCATTCAGTAGGGGGAAGATCACCGCCTCATCCCGAGGAAAAACATGCACTGCACTAACGGGGCTAATGACCTCGGTAGTTGACGCACCCGGAATCACTACTAATCAATCATATCTAACAAAGAAGACCATTGCTTTCCCATCATTACTGCTGCAGCCTACTACCACTAGCCGATGTTAATGGTTGTTGATTTCACGAAGACGTGACGAATTGCACTTTGACTAGAAAAATACGTAGGATTTGTTTTAAAAAATTCATCTAATTGTTCATGTCAAATGCAACCCACGCAACTTAATTGTATTTTTGGATCAATGTCGTTAAATAACTCCTAAACGAAGCGTTCTAGGGCCTTCAAAACTACAATATTGAGGCCTAAGACCTCAAAGAAACGTTCCTTACACCATTTTCTATTGAATGAAATCTTCCTGAAACTTCTATTACACTTTTGCTGGTCCGGCGCTTCTCGATATTAGCTCACCTGCTCAGAATCGTGCAGAATCTGCAGCTAAATGTGAAATGAAACAAATTACCTGTCGTAATACGACATTGAACAACACGGGTGTACCTCTCTGCTCAGTAATAAAGTTAAATAAGAACAGTTTGAATTGACAAGGATGTGTTGTATTGTTATCAATTTCAAGACGACTTATAGAACAAGTGACGGAGGATAAGAAGGTTTTGAAGAAAAAATATATTACAGGCTTAATATGCAAATAGGAAAATAGAGGAGAGGGTGGTGTTTGACATGCGAGAGTTTTCGCATGGGTTCACTAGTAATAATTAACGTAAAGTGTACATGCCAATTTGTTCGTTACGGTAGAAAATTTGTGAAATATCTAATTGTGAAGGTAAATCATCAGCCTCTGATTAAGGAGGAGGATGAAGCCCCATAAAATTCACCACTGGTCAAAATACAAAACTACGCAATAAGCAAACCGCAGTGAATATAGTAATTTGTTTCAGAGCTATTTTTCCATTCATTAATTTCTAAGTACTAGATGAATAGACAACAATGATAAGTGATATTTTAGGAAAATAATTTCATTAATAAAAATTATGATGAAAACAGACCATTATTGTGAAAAGACAACGTAACTGAGGTATAAGATACTTCTACTGTGGAATTGGCCTCGAGAGATTAAAAGAAAACCATTTAAGAATTCTCGAAGCATTCGTACTTCAAACAACTTCAGCCGATATTTGCAATATTTATCAAAGTTTTCTGCCTTCTAGGTATTTCGTCTACTTCATCTCTCTCACCCGAAGCTTTTTCATCACGGCAGCATATTCTTTCATCATAGGAGAATTCCTCCAAAATGTAAGTATGGAGGCTCAACTTCCAAATTTTAATTTACATTTCAAAACTTGTGTTAAAACAGCACATGTTTTCTCGCATTATTTCTAACAGCTTCACTATATTATACTACCACATAATCTGCAAAAATGTTTTGAACCAGCAAAAAAATGTCCACACTGAGACTCAAACTCAGGCCCTCCGCGATAACTTGCAGTCAGCCAGACCTCTATGCTACAGAAGCGCCGTGAGGGGCGAACTAGGCCCGACACTTAAAAATACTACTGTAACCAAAAATTTTCAACACGCAATTTTTGTAATTTTCGAAAATACGGAGTATTCATCGAAAATGGGACTAGCACCATAATGTTTACAGTTACATGCGAGGAAAAAAATCAATAAAAATGTTTGAGGCCGTATGGAGAAAGTAATGTTGATAGAAATTGCATAAAGTTTAGACACAAATCACATAAAATCAGCATCGCAGAAAATAAAAGTTCCTTTTAAATTTATTGTGAAAGTTCATTTCGGTGTTTTCCTTCAAATTAATTTTACATTGATTTCGTCTTCTCTTTTCTGTCTACCCATGCTATGGAGAGGAGGCATCCAAAAGAACTAAATATGCAATATTATAAAAAAGGACAATCATAAAAGTCGTAATTTGTAGAATACTGCCGAAGAACATAATCTGGATCGAACCATTCTCTCTAGATTTCCCCTCTGTCGCCCATCTATCCTTCACCAGCACCCGAACATTTCATCATTTCCCCTCATCATTTCCCCTTTTGTCATCCACCCGTCCTCCAAAACACGTCTTCAGAATTTACTTGTCCGCAAAAAAAGTTGTGTCCCCATGAGACATGCAATCCTGGTGTAAATCCTGGTGGCCTAGTCGCTTCCGAGTTATTCGAGATTATGATATGCGTTGCAATCATCTTTTTCTTTTTGTACATCAAAATCTGCAAACTTTTATTTTTTCTTCTGAAATCATTTCAATTTAGGATGCGATAATTCTCTATCCACCAAGAACACCTACAAGGTTTTATGTCGATGGTTTATCATAAACTGCCAAAAACTATCGTCGCGTATGATATACTTATGCAAAGGATTAGAAATATCGTAAAAAATAATAATTTGTAACAAAATTCCAATATGAAAATATTACTAGGTTCTACAACAATATATACAAATGTATAATAAACACTCAAATAAATGAACAGAACTGTTGCAGTCATTTTCAAAGTATATTTAAAGGCAATGTGATTTAAAGGCGGGAAAATAGTTAATTGTATAACTGCAGCCCAGTAGTCAAAAAAATTCTGAAAAAATTCACACCAATTTATGTTTTAAGAAAAGTCTTTGAATTTTCTTGAGCCTGTTCCATGATTTTAAGATTCAATAAAATTTTGTTTATCAAAAAAACTTGCGTCTGAATTTGAGTCTAAAAATATCAAAAAATTTTTGGGGGGGGGGGGGAAGAAACATTTCAAAAATATTCTTCTAATGTTAGCATTCGAATGTAACCACTGATATGTCGTTTGATTACGGAAACTTTTTATCATCTTATCCGAGGGTATCCTTTGGGTGGTTTTAGAGGAAAAAAATTGTTTAAAAAATTAAAAATTGCCTATATTTTGCACAAAATTACCCGAAAACTACTCATATTTTCGAAAAATTGCACATGACCTTATTTCACGATCTGCATTTAAAGAAAAGATTTCATTAAGTAACCCTCTGATGCAGAAAGACACGGATAAACACCTGTACAATAGTGGGGCGTCCAAGACCCGGCACATGTTGACTTGAATGTATGTACTTACAATGAATTATCAATGTTTTTTTTAATTTTATTTTATTAAAATAGAGTTACACATTTACTTCTACTTTACTGTTGCAATATTCTACAATTTAATTTAGAATTAAGACATATTGTGATAGAGCTACTGTGTTTTGCACAGTACATGTGCTACTGTTTTGCACATGACGATGACATTTATGACAATATGTTTTGGACATCCTGTCAAGTTTAGGACACATGGGACACCTGAAAGGAAAAGGAAAAGTGCGTTAAATTTTTGGGAATTAATTTTTACTGTACACAAATTTTCTACTCAACGCTTCTTTGTCCTATTTCTGATTCCACTGCATAACCAGTTTCTCTCTCAAATCCAAATACCCACAAAGCACTCAAAGTAGTTCCATGCACACGAGGATATGTGTTTTTTTTTTTTTTTTTTTTTTTTTTTTTTTTCATGTTTGATGCAACAAGTTGCACAAATAAACCATTCAAAAACAAACATCTTCTGAACGTATTGTCCTTTTGATAATCGTTGTTGATTCTTCTAAATAGTATGTTTGCATTTACCGCTGCAACATCAATCTTGTACAACAATATCGCAGCCCAACATCAAGTTTTTCTTCTGCAAGTAAAATCGTCTACCATCGGATCCATTTTATCAACACCAATTTTGGTCTTGGAATAATAAATTATTTCTGTTTGCTTTCTTTTCGTCTGTGCCTACCATTCGATCTTGATGCCGTGAACTCAACAAATAGACGATTTTCTTCCTTTTATCTTTGTATGAAACCAAGGTCATGCTTCCATTGTGGCCAAACAATGAACTGTAAACTTATCGCGATCTTGTTGAATCTCTCATTTCAACGGGAATTTACAGTTTATTAGCTCTCATAGTTCCAACCAACAACATTTTTTTTGAAAAGGTACTGTGCTAAAGGAATACTTGTGAAGAAATTATCACACGGAATATTGTATTCTTCTCACCAAATGTTCGACAAGAGTTTTCACTGTATTGGCAGCAAATTGAAAGGCTCTCGTACTGTGTTTATTGCAATGTCTTTTATGAGACCAAGAGGAACGCGTAGACTTTGAAAAAGGCATCTACTAGCTGATGGCGCGCTTCTGAGCCATTGAAATCCATTTCTGGATACATCGAAATCCAAACTTGAAGATGAAGTACGCGTTTCCTCGTTGCAATCAGATTCAGGTCTGTTGGAATCAGATTCAGATGAGCATGTATCACTGTATGGTTGAAGTGGAAAGGGTCAATTGGGATCATATTCATTGTCATTTGAACTTAATTCACTAGCATCACTCTTTTCTGATTCATTTAGAACGTTCTTGATTTCTGCTTGTGAAATCATAGCTTCAAAACACAAACGCCACGAGCAAAATGCGCACTCACTATTTTAGATTGCAAACCACTCTTAGGCAAAACTGAAACATTATCAGAGTTTACATCATATTTGTTATCGACACATCCATGTCTCAAATTTCCAGTAATCGGCTCCCGTTGCACTGTGATGAAAGCACGTGCAGAGATTGTACCACTCGCGCAACTTTTCTTGACCGATAAATTGACGAAATGCGGGCGGAGTGGGGGTATTAGTTACAAAGACAGCCACTAGAGTATTTTCAGTAATGCCAACCTTTGGTAGATGAAACTCAAACCCGCTATGTGTGCGGGCAGGTCATCGCTCTGGGTAGGCAACAGCAGGGACAGTACATAGGAGTTTTAGGTGCCTTCCTTGAATGTCCTGGACCTGCCTCAGATATTTCTTTAAATAATGGTAATAAAGCTGAACAGAAGTTCTCGACTATGAAAGCAACTAGCTTTGACTAGCTTCTGTTTCGTGCCAACGAAGTTTTAATGCTGGGAATGTTGTCATCAGTGTTCGCTGCAATCTTTTGCCTTCAGCTGTTTCTGGCTCCAGGGAGGGGGAAGCAAGGTCATCGGTCAAGAAAAGGTGCGCGCATGGTACATCACATAGCGTCTGCCGGGCTTCCGAGGCCCCGCTTCTGTGATGAAAGCATATTTAAGAAAAGTAAGCCGTAATGCGGTTTCAAATAACTCCAATTCAAAGAAAACGAACACATATCGTTCTTTAAATTATAATAGATGAATACCAAAAGGTAAATAGATGGTACACCATCATCAAGCTATTTCAAACTAAAAATACTACCGCACCTCAAAAGCCCCAATTCTGCATCAGAGAGTAAATAACTTAGGAAGACGCCCAAAAGATTTGCATTTTTCTAAAAATCAAGGATTTCAACGAACATGAGATCCGCACGCCATTCTCTTAAGCGTTCCTAACGCTATCCGATGACAAGGTTCTATCAAAAACTTAAGAGCAATTTTTGAGAAAGGCTTAAAAAATTTTTTGAGATTTCATGCAAAGTACTATCCAAAAATGAAAATATCCGTTTTAAACTCCCAAAGTCTCGAGTTCGTTCAGATCGATCGAGGAATATGCGTTTTGGAGAAAATCAGCTGAACAGTTAGATGGACAGACAGATAGATGGACGGAAGGACGGACGGAAAGGAGGACAGACGGACGGACAGATGGACAGACGTTTTGCCGTCAAAAGATTTTTCGGTATCCAGGACCCATAAAACTGAAATTACACTACATGTTAGAGAAACTAATTAACTACAAATAGGAACAGGATTTATCCACATTTTCGTTACCAGGGCCCGGAAATAAGAGCTTTTCTCCCGAAAATTCGCAGTTTTCCGGCGCTCGATTACATCTTTTTCTTTTCTTACTAAGTAAGTGCGAGAAAGAAAGAACTCTTTTAAAAAGGATAATTGGTATAATTTTATAACTATAAAAGCATGTGATACCAAAGAAGAGCGGGAACTTTTGATTGCGTTGATTTTTCGGCGAAAGAACCCTTCTGAACTTCCCTTCCGGTTGCTCAATAATAATTTTCGACCGAAAAATCGAGGCGCTTTGGCATTTCGGTGACGCGTCCAAACTTGCCAAAAGCGAATGGTTTCGTTGTAACAACACCATCTACTAGTAATCAAGAGGGGTGTTACAAGAAAACAAGTCGTTTGAGCGATGAGTTTTGCGTTTCTAAGAAGTAAGTTCACTGAGGTTATCTTTTTCCCAGTGTATAAGGAATATCGTATTAGCAGTGGAATCCCTATTTCGGAACTAATTATAGTAATATTAGAACACTAGCCTTTCAGCTAGGTCGAATTCAGCTGCTGTCTGGAGGAGAGAATTCTGGAGGCCGGCTGCTCTGATCGGTAGTTTTCCGTGGTTTCTCCGATCAACACCAGGCGAATGCCGGAGCAGTACCCGGACGGGCCACGGAACGGCGCGCGATCTTTCCTTACTCTTCCTTGCCCTATCCTCTCCCCTTACACACACACTTACACTAACATGCACTACATTACCACATTTTCCGGGAGACCGGACGGGAGCTTAGAGCTTGTCCCGGCTGGGGCGGTGCCCCGTTGATGGGAGAGTCCTGGTTAGGGGGAAACCCCACTAGCCGACGGTAGGTCGGTGCCGGATCTCGCCATCCAGCGGGGGAAGACCACCACCATCTCCCGAGAAAAGACATGCACTACACTAACGGGACTAATGACCAAAGCAGTTGACGCGCCCGGAAACACGAAAAAAACAAACCAAACCCGCCATAGCGTTATACGCGGCATCAAGGGAACTTTCTGTAATCATAAACTTGCTGGCGCCGCGGAGGGTGATTCGTTCGTGTGGATTGTTCGGCAGATCGCCAACAGGCACTTCGGCGAGATGGACGTGCGGTTGCACATCCTGGTGACGCTGCCGTTCCTTCTGGGGTTGTGCCTGGTGACCAACCTGCCGTCGCTGCTGTACATATCCATCATGGCCAACGTGTTCACGGGTGTGGCGATGGGGCTGCTGCTGTACGTGTTGTGGGAGCAGACGAAGGACAAGGATGACCCGCCCATCGTCGCGGCCACCATGCAGCCGCTGCACTTCGCCATGTTCGTCGGCAGCACGCTCTACTCCATCAACAACGTCCCGCTGGTACAATCGACTGCCTCCCACGAGGCGTTCAGCTCCTTCAAGCGATACTCATAACACCCAAGGAGACAATAATAAGTCACACACCCAGACTTTCTCGCACTCTTTAGTTCAGGCTAGCTATTCGATCTTGCCCCACACTGCTCCCGGCTGCTTCCTATTGGCATCTCACACGACTTTCTCGCACTCTTTAGTTCAGGCTAGCTATTCGTCTTGCCCCACACTGCTCCCGGCTGCTTCCTATTGGCATCTCAACTCCTTCAAGCGCTACTCATAAAATTCAAGGAGACAATAATATGTCATGCTAGGGAATGACACGGACTTTCTCGCACTCTTTAGTTCAGGCTAGCTATTCGGTCTTGCCCCACCCTGCTCCCGGCTGCTTCCTATTGGCATCTCAACTCCTTCAAGCGCTACTCATAAAATTCAAGGAGACAATAATATGTCATGCTAGGGAATGACACGGACTTTCTCGCACTCTTTAGTTCAGGCTAGCTATTCGGTCTTGCCCCACCCTGCTCCCGGCTGCTTCCTATTGGCATCTCAACTCCTTCAAGCGCTACTCATAAAATTCAAGGAGACAATAATATGTCATGCTAGGGAATGACACGGACTTTCTCGCACTCTTTAGTTCAGGCTAGCTATTCTGGTCTTGCCCCACCCTGCTCCCGGCTGCTTCCTATTGGCATCTCAACTCCTTCAAGCGCTACTCATAAAATTCAAGGAGACAATAATAAGTCATGCTAGAGAATGACACGGACTTTCTCGCACTCTTTAGTTCAGGTTAGCTATTCGGTCTTGCCCCACCCTGCTCCCGGCTGCTTCCTATTGGCATCTCAACTCCTTCAAGCGCTACTCATAAAATTCAAGGAGACAATAATATGTCATGCTAGGGAATGACACGGACTTTCTCGCACTCTTTAGTTCACGCTAGCTATTCGGTCTTGCCCCACCCTGCTCCCGGCTGCTTCCTATTGGCATCTCAACTCCTTCAAGCGCTACTCATAAAATTCAAGGAGACAATAATATGTCATGCTAGGGAATGACACGGACTTTCTCGCACTCTTTAGTTCACGCTAGCTATTCGGTCTTGCCCCACCCTGCTCCCGGCTGCTTCCTATTGGCATCTCAACTCCTTCAAGCGCTACTCATAAAATTCAAGGAGACAATAATATGTCATGCTAGGGAATGACACGGACTTTCTCGCACTCTTTAGTTCAGGCTAGCTATTCGGTCTTGCTTCGGAAACAAAAGGTATATTAAAGGGCAGTGCATTGACAGATCTTCCATTCGTACTCATGTAATTCATGTTAAAATGTTTCTGACATGATTATAACCGCATGACGTGAATTTATCGACTTTGAACGCGGAATGGTAGTTGAAGCTAGACGGAATCATTCCATTTCGAAAATTGTTAGGGAATTCTTGTTCCGAGATCCACAGTGTCAGGAGAGTGCCGAGAATACCTAATTTTAGACATAAACTGTAGACAGTAAGTGAACACCGACCTAAGTACCAAAAATGGAGTTGCGAGATAATTAAGAAAAACTGTTTCAAAAGAAAACGAGCAATGTTTGTGCAGTGATATTTTTATAAAAATGAAAAAATATGTAAATAAGTGTTTTTTGGTACAAACAAAATTTGTTGTAATTTATGTTTACTTGAAATTGTTTTGGAATTTTTGACAAGAGATATGTCCAAATATCTAGAAATGGATAGAGGGCTTGTTTTGTGTAGTGCAGTGCAGTAGACTTGTGTAGCTTGTGTAGTGAAGTGTCAATTCTAAAACCAAATGACGGGTCAAGTGCAGAGTTTGTAAACAACAATGATGTGTGATTATATTGGTATATTGAACTCGCAGTGAGGTATAGTAAAAGATTTATGTTAAAATGACAGATTTTATAAATTTATTAACTCTCATATGAAACTGCTAGAAACAAAAGTCACTTTATAGCTAACCGTCTATAAAATTCGTTGTTCTCATCCCTCTAAAATGAAATTATCTTCTAGATATCTTCTTTCTTCTCTCGTTTCATATTGTTGTTAGTTTCCAGTAGCTGAAGACTGCTTTTAATATCTTCTATTTTAGCCCCTTTCTTCAGGACATCTGTGTTGATCTATGGTTCCATATCACTAAAATTTGTTTTAATGCTAATTACATCTGGGTTGTTCTTCTTGATTTTAATCCATTTCACGTATTAAATCAGGAGTATACTTCCAAATACCGTAGTAAACTCTCTCTCTCTCTAAACACGCGGTAAACACGTTGTCCATGGAGGGCAATTAGCTCGATTTTAATTGACTCATGCGCAATTTAGTGGCGACAATCTGAACCCCTAAGAACACCTAGTCACCCTAATTTACTATATAGAGTAACAATATTTATTCACTTCTTTGTTACGAGTGTCCGACAAATTTTTCTGTCAAAAAACCACCGTTTTTCGAGGCAGGATTACAAGTCGTCTTCTTTTGAAGTAGTCGAGAAAGTAAAAATAGGAAATGTTTCTATTTCCAAAATACCACATACTCTTTGAAACTGAAGGTACTGGAACTCCTAATTAACTCACTCCAATAGCGTTAATTGCCATACTCCTCTCATTCACTCACTTCTTTAGAAATTCATCTACCAGCCGTTCGGTGCTTATTTTGCGAATTCTTAACAAGGTGTAATTGCAGATGCCTCACGTTATATTACTTGCATTTTATTAACAAACAGATACGTCCAAGCAACAAATTTCATATAATACAGGTTAATAATAATGGTTTAACTTCACATAGATATCGAAATTCTACACATCACTGACTATCCTCGTCACAGTGGGGATTCCTAGAAAAGAAACAACCAAACATGTAATATGTCTCAAAACATATCATTTTGTAGATTACGGCGTGACAAACCTTACTCCAGGCCAAACTAGGTGTTGAAGTCCTAGGACACACCGTTTTTACTTTGTAGCTACTGCTTATATTGTGTAGAGAAAGTATTGTAATGCTGCGAGAGAGAAACGACGAATTTGCGACACAAAATCGCGTACGTATACGTACACGGAGTAATAAATGTAACGTCGATAATGTGCGGCAGCAAATCGATTTCGATATTTTAACTGAAATACACGTTTTGGAGTCCCCTGATACCAAGAAAGTGGTTTTCTCAAATCGTCCGTGTGATTGATTGATTTTTTCGTTTTTTCCGGGCGCATCAACTGCTTCGCTCATTATTCCCGTTAGTGTAGTACATGTTTTTCTTCACGGGAGATGGCGGTGACCTTCCCCCGCTGGATGGCGAGATCCGGCGCCGACCTAACACCAGCGGGGCACCGCCCCAGCCAGGACAAGCTCTAAGCTGCCGACCGGTCTCCTGGAATATGTGATAGTGTAGTGCATGTTAGTGTACGTGTGTGTGTGTAAGGGGGAGAGGATAGGCCAAGGATAAGGAAGGAAAGATCGCGCGCGATCCATGGCCCGTTTGGTAGGGTACTAACTCCGGCATTCGCCTGGTGTTGATCGGAGAAACCACGGAAAACTACCGATCAGAGCAGCCGGCCGCTAGAATTCTCCTCCAGACAGCGACTGCAGCTGAAAAGCTAGTATCGAAAATCCTGCCGCCGTCAGGACTCGAACCTAGGACCTCGCGGTCAGAGGCGCTGCAGTGACATCAGTTGATGCACTGAGCCACCGCTCCCGGTCCACACTTACGAGAGTTAGTTTCGTAACACAGAGCAGTTGACAGGAGTGACAACAGCTCACAGCAGTTGACGCGCCAGGAGACACGAATGACTCAATCAAAACGTGATGTTTTTTGGCCGCCTCCGCATCTCGCCAAGCGCGGAGCGTTGAGTGTGAGCTGCGCGCGCGCGCGCAGGTTCAGTGCTGCGAACGCTACATGCGCGACCCGCGCAGCATGCTGGCGCTGTGCGGCGTGCTCCCCCGCTCCATGATCGTGCTGGGCCGCGCGCTGGTGGTGGGCACCGCGGCTACTGCGCTCGGCTCCGAAGTCCGCCCCAAGATCTACTACACCTTTCTGCCGAGCATGTAAGTGAGGTAATGCCGAAAACGCTGCCTTCGCAACGCCGCTCCCGGTGGTTGGCAACTAGCGTACTCTTACGATTCTAGGCGGTGAATTTAAACGCTGGTTATTTCCCACGTAAGACCTATTCTTAACAAAAAACGTTTATTTTGTTTATTCACACGATCACTGAAAACACTTGATTTATGCACAGATAGACTTCACTTGATTATTTATTTACACTACACTTCTCTTGATTATTTATTTACACTACACTTCTCTTGATTATTTATTTACACAGTTCACTTCTCTTACATTGTCGCACAGTCCTAAGCACTGGCCACAGTTCGATGCACTGGCCACAGTCCACTGCACTGACTACAGTTCGATGCAGGCTGGCCACAGTCCACTGCTCTGACCACAGTTCACGGCGCCGGCCACGGTTCACGTTACTGAGCACAATCACAGCACTGCTATTCACCGCGATGCACACACTTCACAGCTCAGCTTCCACTTCGGACTTAAGACTGATTCGCAGTCGCCGACCGCCGCGAATTTATACTCGCTGGGCGCCGTCGAGACTTTTCTGGACTTTGGGATGAGCGCCAGAACACTCTGGGACTGGCTAGTTCGAGGGTCGCCGGCCGATGACGCAATCCGCGCATACAGGTAGTTCTTGGTGGCGGCCGGCAGATGACGCAATATTCGTTACAGTACCATTCACGCTGTAGGACGGTACATTGACAGATCTTAATGGCGCCAAGACACCCTTAACGGCGGGTTGCAAGAAAAGTGTCCTGTAAAATTTTATTCAGTCGTTAGCAAACGGTTCTTTAAAACTACTTGGACTTTAAAAGAGTAGATCATTGCAAGAGTGATATTTAACGACCCGTTTACTAAAACTTCTTTAAAAATAAATACATTAAATGGACTATAGTTTTCAAGGTTCCAAGAAGTTCTTTGACGAAGTCCACAGTCTCCTACTCCTTCCACACAACTGTCTCTGACTACAAAATACCTTCAAACGCTCTCGTTCGTGGTGGGGTAAGTGTTTTCTGTCTTGTGCACTGCGTAGGTTGGTGACGACATCGCAATTGCGGAAAAAATAGAGGGAGAATTTTGTGCGAAAAAAAACAATTATTTCTTTCGGATATTATTAGCAAGTATTAAAATACAATTAAAAATAAAGATACTTACTAGGGAAAAATCTAATGCTGGGAAAAAGTTTCCTACAGCTTTAATACTCAAGAAAAAAGCGCAAGGCACAAAGCGCAATTGAGAAGTTTCATCCTTAAGTCTACTGTACACACAGCTTGGGCATTAATAGGACAATAACTTTTTCGTAGTATCATAGGCAGCATATAGTCGTAGTATATTTCGTAGTATCATAGGCATAATATAGCAGAGCAAAGGTTAATGGCTGGTTAACGGTTTACAGGTCCGATTTTCTATCTATAATTTAAAGAGCCCTTTAACGAATCGGTTAACTTAAAGAACATTCTTGCAGCGCTTTCTTCCGTTAAGAGAACACTAACAGGACCATTAGCGTTTAACGAATCGTTAAATATTTACATGCAACCCAGGGTAATGCCTATAAAAGAAATGGGCGCCTGTCCAGTAAAATTAAATTCCTCCGATGAAATCCCAATCTAACGAAATATTTCTAATTCCCTATTAAGTAATATTTCACAATTGAGTAACATTTAGAATCTACCATTAAGTCACCAAAGAATTGAGAAAATTCCAAAAAATTTAGTTTGGGCGGCGAGAGATGGCAGTGGCCAAGAGGATGGGGCAAGACTGTAAAGCTAACCCAGATCAAAGAAATTAAAAAACTAAGTAGTACCACAAAGTCTGGGCCATTCTGTAGCACCACTAGCTTACTTTCTTGTATACGTACGTATACACGGAGTAATAAACTAAGTGTAGAGATGAAGTTACGCAAAGCTGCGGAAAATCGCTTTCGAGATTTCAACGGAAATACACACTCTGATACCAAAATAATACATTATGAAACGATGATGTAATGATGGGTATTAATACATGAGTGTGATATTATGATACGGGCGAGGAACGAGCGAGTATCGTAAACTTCACACGAGTGTATTAATACCATTACATAGAGTTGCATACGGTACTTTTTCTACGACTTATGGTAAATTTTATAACTTATACTTTTACTTTGAATCGTTTCGTGGCAGTTGACAGGTAGGATTCAGCCAAGGCCACCTAGCGGACAGCTACCCTTCCTGCCGCAGGTAGTTTTGGTTCACCATCCGCTTGAGAGAGTTCACAAGTTGCGTCAATAATTTCGAGGTCACGTTTTCGCTTTTTCTCATTTCTGGAGGTGCCAACTTATCCTCTGATTCACTGAACATTTCAAACTAAAGAATTGGCCGGGTTTTAAGGACACGGCAGCAATATATAACACAAAATAATTTGTGATCTCATCTTAATGTCAGTCAAATGTTTCCTCTATCACTACCACTGCACCAGTCAAATGGATTAAAGTGAAATTACTACTCTATTTATTTTTAATAATATTCCACGTAAAAATTACTGATAATAAAATAAATTAAAAAAAAATTTTAATATTCACAATCAACAACAATTTATTAAAAATTAATGAAGTGTCAAAACTTGGTTTGTAAACTTCTCCGTGATTGGTCAAGAACCTGTATCATAATAAAATCTGTATCGTAATGAGTATCATTATGCATCGAATTGCAGCCATCAAATAACAAAATTATACAATGGGAGTAGGAAAAAGTGTTTGTTTCAAAACGTCCGTCTGTTCGTCCTCTCCGTCCGTATCTGTTCGTCTGTGAACACTTCTAGCACCTAAACCGTGAGATTATTTCCAAATTGAAAACAAATCTCTGTCTATCTGGCTCTTGAAGCTTTGAAATTTTGAGAGACATTCTTTAAAATTTGGGGGTACATCACAAGAAGCCCATGCAACATCTCCAATTGTTTTCTTTAAATATCTTCTTAGACCAGGATAAAATATACTTATAAAGGTGGCGTAGACCCGATTTTCAGGATAAATTTTGATTTTTCGAAAAATTCAAAACTTAATTACTTCCGGCGTCTTCCTACTACTACAAAATTAAAGATAGAGATTTTTCCTTCAAATGAAATTTGTTTTTATAATCAGTTCTTTCAATAAAGCCATGTATATTTTTTGAAATTTTTAATAGTTTTCGAGCAATATTAAAATGTGCAATTTTAAAAAATACAAAACAAGATTTTCTCAAAAACTGATCCATTTTTTTCTTTAAACATTTGCTAGATGTGGTGCTAAATGTATTCTATTAGATGACATAAACGCCATTTTCACCTATTATTTTGTTTTTCCAAAATTTACTATCGTCCGTATTGTTGGAAATCCTGAAAAAAAAAGGATGATATATAATGTTATAAAATTCATTTTTTATTTTGTTCATTTTTCCCGTCTATTTATTATATATTTTCATATTTTCCCGTCGTTTATTTATTATTTAACTCATTTTCCCCATCCCTGCAATTTTTTCAGCCTGATACATGCAATAGAAGCTCTGAAAAAATAAAACATAAAAAACATTATTCTCGCTGTATCTCTGCAAAAGATTGCTGTAGAAGGCCGATTTTTGAGATCTATGGCATTTTTATCCTCTTTCACATACGCATCGCTGTTATCGATTTGGTTTGGGGGCACTTTTCTCCGCCTTATTCGGCTATACCCTTTAGCAACTGGATTTATTCACTTTTTCGTTACCAGGACCCTATAATAAGAGTTTTCTTCCGAAAATTCGCCGTTTTTTCGCCCCTCATTACAAAACTTTCTCTCTACTCCGTATTTAGAAAGTGAAAATGAACGTTAATAATGCAATAATTTCAGTTGCGTTTCATACTGCGTATTGCGGTTTGTTCACAGAATGATGGAGGCGACTGAGGCCACGTTCATTGTGGCGTGGTGCCTCTCCTACCCGATCAACAACTTCGTCATGTACGACCTCGTGTGGGAGCTGAACCTGAAGGGCCGGATGCGCGGCTACCCGAAGACCAAGCAGACGCTCGCGGCCTTCGGGGTGCGCCTCATGCTGGTCCTCATCTCCAGTGAGTGCGGACACCAGCACTTTTGGCCTCAACTCTGCTTTTCATCCTTTTTCAGACCTTTTGTCTTTTTTTTTTTATTTTTTATTTTTTTTAAAGAAATTGAAGGAATAAAAGTAAGGAAAATAAGGATAAACGAACTATCTTATTTCAATACACACTACTTATGGTAAATCCATATTTTCAATCCTTAAGTAATAAAATATTTCAAAATGTGGAAGGAGTGAAAGCAGAGTTGAGGACAAAATTTCAACAGCTTTGTGAATATTTGGAATATGTTTTGTATCTTGAAATACTAAGATTCCTTCCCTTCTCCAAGAGCCCGTTTGCTGGTGGAGCGCTGCGTGACCTTCTGTGGTGGTCTGTTACATTGAAAATATCCGTTAAAGACTGGTCGCAAAAGAATCAAAATTTCTCAAAAAGCGTGTGTGTATATATATATATATATATATATATATATATATATATATATATATATATATTATAGCGCCACCCCCCCTCTGCAAGTGGCAGGCGCCTATTTATTTATTTATTTATTTTACGTAAAAAAACAGTTAAAAAACTGCGTATGACGTGCTATGGGGAAAAGTGAATTGTGTGCACATTTTCAAAATTCTGTGATCCCTACACTAAGTCATTTACTACTTACATTTTGAATTTCGAAAGGGAGAAAAAACAAACAAAAAAACTTCCATGTAATAAAATCTATTTTCAAGGATAAATAAGCAATAAATTTTGAATTTTGAAAGGGAGAAAAAAACAAAAAAACTCCCATGTAATAAAATATATTTTCAAGGATAAATAAGCAATAAATTTTGGCTCTGATTACTTCCTGCCGCGACAACATGGAAACGATAATTTGAATAATTGTATTTCCCACTGAATTCTAGAAGACGTGCACAGAAAATGAAGTTACATTTATGTCCAGAAGCAAAACAAGGGGCCATCTCAGCATTTGCTCAATGGATCAGGGAAACTGGACGAAAAACCTGATCGAGATGGGGGTCATTGACCCGGAAGCTGTATTACAGTAGTTGCTACAGGTTGTTTATACTCATTTATACAGTCCAAATGGTAAATAATGCATTATGTATCATTGTTAAAATTAATATTACTTTTCTTGTGATGCTCAGTATAGTCTCTAATTTTATAGAAACAGTTATGCAGCAGAAACGATTTCACTTGGGATTTAAACTTTTCTATTGAATTTAATCGTTTAATGTCATCTGGCAAAGTGTTGTAAAATAATGTACATGTATTGTATGTGAATTTTTTGTAATGAGCTGTTGATACTGTCACCTGATGAATATGATTTCTACGTCGAGTGTTATAGTAATAGACTTCGGCATTTTCTGAAAATATATTCGCGCCCTTAAGCAAGTCATTTTTTACAAAAACCACTGATTTGTAAATAAACAGACAATGTGGTAGTCGTCGACGAATGTTCAATATGAGCCTCGAATTGATCTCAAAGAGGCAGGATCTTTTGGATGTGAGAAAGGAAAATCCTGCACATAAAACAATGTTAACTTTGCTCATATATATAAAAAACAGTTTTGAATACAACACACAAAGAAGCAAACGAAGAAAAAAAGAAACACTTTATTATACGCGCGATCGCTTCACGAACCTCTCATAGCTCGGACCCTTTTGCTTTCAGTTGAAATGTTCTTAAAATTACTCAGTTTTTGCACAAAAATTAACTAATCTTTCAAATGAATTAAACACTTCAATTTACCAGTATACTGGTACCGTGCACAGTCCATACCTTAACGCGATTGTAGTTATTTTGCTTTGAACCTTACCAAGCACGTAAGTACCAGTATTCTGCTCGTTCACTTTACACAAAATGTAAAGGAAAAAAATTGCACCTATCAATTACGAACCTTAACAACACCCACATGAATGATCATTTCAACAAAATAAATGAATGCAAATAACAAACATAATTTAACTGACTGTCTCAAACAATCTGTTTAACTGTGCTACAAAATTCTCAAGACGTTTATTTTATCCCTTTTTATAATTCGTCTCTGTTTCAGTCCTAGTCCCTTTCTGAATAACGTCGTATTAGCTCCCAATCCAATCTCGTTTAATGACGCATCATTTACTCAGTTCTCACAGGTGCGACCGCTTCTCCAACACTAAATGTTGGCGGTCGTCGGCCCGCCGCCTTACTACTCGCTCCAAATCCCATTACAACATTTGATCTCTTACCTGAGCAGTTTCGTGGCTCGGCGCACTGGCCTTCGCTGCACGTCGGTGTCGCCCGCCGCGTGGCCTTGGGAAACCCCTCGTTCAGCGCAAGGGCTGCGGCGGCGCCTCAGGTCGCGTCGCCTTCGCAGAACGA
The DNA here is from genome assembly GCA_964035755.1 of Teleogryllus oceanicus. Classification (NCBI taxonomy): domain Eukaryota; kingdom Metazoa; phylum Arthropoda; class Insecta; order Orthoptera; family Gryllidae; genus Teleogryllus; species Teleogryllus oceanicus. The sequence goes on from CAXIVR010000005.1 coordinate 14,729,882, forward strand.
GCGAAATTCCGTTCCTCCGATCGTCGCGTCCACCAAATCCAGACCAGCTGCAGTCTTCCGTTGGCTTCTTTCTTTCGTCTTCTCCTTCCCAGAAAGGGAACTCGTCCACACGCCTCTTCTTCTTTCTTCTCTCTTGCCCCCAAACACGCGTTGATAGCCTGCGTGCGCCTTGTCTTTGAACATGATGAGTCTGTGCACTTCGCTTGTTGCACTCACTTGTTTCACGTTACTCTGATGAAGTGAAATTTCTCCCTGCAGTTTCAGTACGAAACATTTGAATTTCACAAGCATTAGCTATTGCTTCCATATTGATAAACAGTTCCAAAACGCGGTGTTAACTGAATCAACTTTCCTCTGTCTTTCTGTCCTGCGTACAATGTCAGATTTCACTCTTAACTACGCAAATTACAAATGCACGTATTCAAAATGACATTCACTAGACGTTCAACGTTACGCCCCAGAATGCCCAAACATTACTGCGGACAACTCAAGCAACAAGAACGTGTGGTCAGTCGTCCCCCGCATTTATGTGGCCACTCTTTCTGATACGGGAGGTAACACATCGCCCCCTTCGAGGACTGACCTGGTGTGCGTCACATGTCTTGCAAACACCGTGCGGTGTTGCGGTCGGCGGACAATAGATGGCGCTCTCGCTGACCACTGCGGCATGAGTCCCGCATTCTGATGATACTAAAGTTGCGTGGACGGTTTGAATATATATACAGGATGAGTCACGTAACTTCTGTAACTTTTGAACGGTTAAAGTTATTGCAATGCAGTTTTCACAAATTGCATGAGGAATGGGGCTAATTGATACGTGTATTCATTTATATTTTATCACTTTTTTACGAGATATTTGGTTTTTTTTTATATTTGTTTATATTTTTATGGGTATTGTGAATGTAACAGTTCGCCATAGAAGGCCATACAGCGCTCCATCAGCAAACGCATGCTCGGAGAATGAAAGTGAACTCAGTATTTGAAGGTACGAAACTTATTCCAAATATTCACAAAACTGTTACAGTTATTTCCTGAACTCTGCTTTCCATTTATGAAACATTCCATCCTTCCTCATTTTCAGACTTTTTGTATTTCTTAAGAATTGAAGGATTGAAAATACTGATTTGTCAAAAGTAGATTGTTAATTCAACCTCAAATAAGATTGTTAATTCAACTTCATTTAAAGGGGTGTCATACCACAGGATATTAATGGGATCTTGGAAGCTAAACACTATAAAAATAAATTATTAAAATTATACATGGAAAATTGCGTAGTTTCAGCGAATAATTTTTTTGCCAATGAAAATATAATAATACCTTATGAAAAGAAAATATGCAGGAAGATAATGACAATAACTGTCCCTATGTTTCTATCTCTGAATTATTATACGCTCATTAACATTACAATTGTTTGCTCAAAATGTGCAATATTCTTTGTACAGTCTTAATTATTAATTCTTGTTGTGTTTTGTTTGAAGACCCCATTAATATCCTGTGCTATAAATCCCATTAAAAGATGTTGAAGAAATTAACAATTCTATTACAATACATACTTATGACAAATCCTTATTTTCCATCCTTCATCAAAGATAGACAAAAAATCTGAAAATACGAAAGGATGAAAAGCAGAGTTGAGGGAAAAAATTGCAAGAGTTTTGTAAATATTTGGAATTTGTTTCGTATCATCAAATACTAAATTCAGCTTCCCTTCCTCGTGCGTGCGTTTGCTGGTTGAGTGCTGCATGACCTTGTAACAGTGTTACAATCAAAATATCCATTAAATGTGAGTCAAAAATCAAAATTACTCAAAAAATGCTTATCTAACATATGACAATATGTATTTCATTGAATTCGTCTTTGTATACTCGTCATGATACACTGAAACAATATGTATAGCTCCATTTGAAAGAACAAAGTAACCCCAAATATGTCGTAAAATACAAGTGATAAAATATATATGAATGCATGTACGTATTTATTGGCCCCATTCCCTCATGTACTTTTGTGGAAACTGCATTGCAATAACTTAAATCGTTCAAAAGTTACAGCAGGTGCTAAAGTTACGTGACTCACCTGTATATAAACTTTATTCACAATTGTAAAATTCATTAAATAAATAAACATTCATTCAAATTTTTTAGTTTAAAAAAGTCATTTTTCCCTCATTTTTAAGCCACATATATCGTTTTCCCACATTTTTTACTCATATATCATTTTCAAATAATTTTTAGGTCATCAGAGTCCAAGCCCTGGTTACTTTTCTGGTACTTTTCTTGAATCATTTGAGTAGCGGTAAACATTCAGTGGAGGCCATTTCTTCTCAAACCACTCATTTCCAATCTACCATGTGTCCGGCTGAGTTATCTAGGAGGCGGCTTTACCATTGACTCTCCAGTGTCTGTAACTGGGAGGACCTGGGTTTTGTGACTCGACGGAAGGGAATTTTCGACACTAGATAGAGAGCCAAGTCGAATTCAGCAGTTGTCTGGAGGAGAATTCTAATGTTCGAATGCTCTCATCGGTAGTTTTTCGTGGTTTCTCTGATCAATATCGACGAATGTTGTAGCAGTACGTTTAGAAAAACGTCATATACCACGCGCGATCTTTTCTTCCTCAATTTAGGGAGTAGGCTAAAATACAAATCAGAAATAATTGCTACAAAAATTTTATTGTTTAATAATTTTATTTGGGCCCTGTAATATCAAGTTAAAAAGAAACCCTCAAAAGGGGTATTGTGCGGTTTGACGGTTATATCTCGTAAAGGACGTACAAATTCGAAAACACGGTCCTACTATAAGTTGTAGGGCATTAAATTTTGCATTGAATGAGACCAAACGCATATTTTTTGGAACACCCGTTCTCATACTAGTTTTCATGAAATTGTACAAATTTTACGTATTTATGAAATAATTTATTTTTAACATCTGCCTTTCGGTAATATCATCTAAACTAATCAATAAGGTGGCCCATACAAAATTATAGAGGAATAAATTTTACCTTCCCAGCTGACAGAGATACTTGAAAATGAAATTTCCCCGCAAGTTCTGGTGTAGGTCCGTGGCAGATCTCACCATCCAGCGAGGTACACCGCAAGCTCGTAGGGTAAAATATTTACTACAATAACGAGGCTAATGGTCATAGCAATAGCGCCCGGGAAACCAATCAGTCAACCAATCCAGTGATTTTGTGATGATCCCCTTCTCTAGTAGCTGCGAATGATTCATTTTCTACTAGCTTTTTCCATAATCACTAGGGAGTGCAAACTTTTTCACCATACACTTATTTTACCATCTCGTCGTTTGTACATCAACATCTTCTTCCTCAAACAATAAATGGTTTCTGGAAACGAGAGAACCTTACTGTTGTACACCTTAATGCATGTTAACGTCATAAGATATGAGGTTTTGATTACTCACTTCCGTGGCGAACGAGATCAGATTTTGAGACATGGATTTTTGTATCATTTGCAGCGCGTTTTATTTAACATCTAGGAACATGTCGCTCAAATTTTTACCGAGGGAGACAGTGTGACCTCAGGTTTGACCGGGAGGTCCAGGTCATCCTGAGGGCTCACTGCCAGCGGTCTCTGACCGGGAGGTCCGCTAGATTCCAGTCCCGGGGGATCGCGGCAGGTCAAGAAGGTTATTCGACAGAAGCTTTTCAGTTAGGTTGAATTCAGTCACTGTCTGGAGGAGAATTTGAGTGGCCGGCTGCTCTGATAGGTAGATTTCCGTGGTTTCTCCGATCAACAACAGGCAAATGCCGGAGCAGTACCCTTACAAACGGGCCACGGATCGCGCGCGATCTTTCCTTCCTCTTCTTTCACCTATCCTCACACCTTACACACAAACTGACATGCACTAGACTGCCACACAAGGCGGAGGCCGGTTGGGGGCTTAGAGCTACTCCCTGCTTAGGCGGTGCCCGGCTGGTGGGAGAATCCTGGTTAGGGAAATCCCCGCCTTTCAGTGGGGGAACATCACCGTCACCTCGCGATGCATAAAAACATGCACTACACTTACGGGTCTAATGACATCAGTAGTTGACGCGCCCGGAAACACTAACAATCCATCAATCCGACGGGTAGGTCGGCCCGAATCTCACCATCCGTGTGAGATGATAACCGTCACCTCTTGAGGAAAGAAAACAAGCACTTGACTTACGGGACTGATGACCTTAATTGCCATAATCTCTGAACGTTGTTTCATAAGTAATGTGTAACACATTTCCGTTAGCTAATATGATGTTGCCCTTTCGTAATAACGTGAAAGTCAGTATGCCTCAATTGTAATTACGTAAGTGTATATTTTTAATGGTTAGGGGAAAGCAGTCCTTACGGCCTGAGCCTCGCCAGAAATAAAGAGTAGAATAAAGGTAGTTCCAAATTTATCAAATTCTTTTTAAATATTTTGGACTTACGATCACTCCTTCCTATGACATTACCAAGACATCTATGAAGCGCCCTTAAACTCAATCAATCAATCAAAACAACTATGGCATATATGAGAACTCTCTACAACCGCCAGATCTGTTCCGTTAGCATTGCAAGCTCTTCATACTTGCTGATTCAGTTTTCCTGATGTTATGGGTCAGAGGAACTGCAATATCAATTATGGAGGCTTCTTTTTTGATTTTATCAGTGAGGAGGATATTAGGCCTGTTATAATCCACTGTTTTGTCCGTGATAACAAATCGGTCCTAGTACATCACATGTTTCTTTGTTTCCAATACAGGTGCTGGACAATGTTTGTAAGACGCCGTAGAAGAGTCAAGCAACCCGTGTTTAACAGCAAGTTCTTGATGTATCAATTTTGCGACTTGGTTGTGTCTTCCAAGATAGGCGTTGTCGGATAATGCCGGACAGCCCGCCATAATGTGCTCAATTTGAATCATATATTCACGTTTCTGCATTTGTCTATCACATTCATTTTCATAACATTTTGTTTCGTGGTTTTTCGTTCGCAGCACCCTATCTTGAATAGCCATTACAAACTCTTCAGTCTTTGGGTATAAATATCCACTTACTAGCTTTTTTTGGTTTGGTTTGGTTTTTTCGTGTTTCCGGGCGCGTCAACTGCTTTTGTCATTAGTCCCGTTAGTGAAGTGCATATATTTTCTCGGGAGATGGCGGTGATATTCCCCCGCTGGATGGCGAGATCCGGCGCCGACTTACCGTCGGCTTGTGGGGTTTCCCCTTAACCAAGACTCTCCCACCAGTGAGGCACCGCCCCAGTCGGGACAAGCTCTAAGCTCCCGACCGTCTCTCGGAATATGTGGTAGTGTAGTGCATGTTAGTGTAAGTGTGGGTGTGCAAGGGGAGAGTATAGGACAAGGAAGAGGAAGGACAGATCGCGCGCGGTCCGTGGCCCGTTTTGTAGGGTACTACTCCGGCATTCGCCTGGTGTTGATCGGAGAAACCACAGAAAACTACCGATCAGAGCAGCCGGCCGGTACAATTCTCCTCCAGAGAGCAGCTGAATTCGACCTAGCTGAAAAGCTAGTGTCGAAAATCCTCCCGCCGTCAGGACTCGAACCTAGGGCCTCCCGGCTAGAGGCGCTGCAGTGACATCAGCTGATGCACTGAGTCACCTCTCTCGGTAAAAATGAGCCGGTATTAGCCAATGCAGAGACGCAGCTTTATCAACATGTTCTTCTTCTTCTTCTTCTTCTTCTTCTTCTTATTATTATTATTATTATTATTATTATTATTATTGTTATTATTATTATTATTGTTATTATTATTGTCATTATTATTGTTGTTATTATTGTCATTATTATTGTTATTATTATTGTTATTATTTTTATTATTGTTATTATTGTTGTTATTGTGGTTGTTGTTGCACCGCGCAGCGACCCTGGCGGTGGCGCTGCCCGAGTTCCTGGTGTGCGAGGCGCTGGCGCACTCTCTGACGGTGCCGCTGCTGGTGCTGGGCTTCCCGGCCATGATCGAGCTGTGCCTGTGCTGGGAGGTGCGCAACTTCGGTCGCTTCCACTACGCGCTCATCAGGGACCTGCTCATGCTGGCCTTCGCCATCTACTGCGTCGTGGGCGGCATCATCCAGACCATCATGGCCTTCGCCACAGGGGAGATCGACAAGTTCTGAGCGCGACCGCCTGCTGCTGCAGCGCTGCGAGTGAAAGCCGCGAGTGGGGAGACTGGGCGAACGCACGCAGCTCGAAACGAGCTGATTTTGAATAGGAAACCCGAACTCGGGAACCGGTTTACCTTTGGAAGAGAATAGTTTCCGTCGCCTTTGGAATATTTTCTAAAGTTATGTTTTCAATTATAGAACGTAAATGAATACCATTGATTAATAAAATTCCAATTTTTACCATGTAAAATGTTCCATTGTTGATTGAAGACTACTTCAGAGGGAGTACGTGAAATATTAATTGCATTGATTCCTATATTACCAATTACACTTAACATTATTGTATATTTAACAATTGTAAATAAACTACTGTTCTACGTTTCATTGCTGGTTCATTGGATTTTTCAACTCAAAGAATACTAACTTGTCAAAGCAACAAAAACATTCAACTTTTTAGTTGTGCTCTTTCAAGATAACCAGGAGAATAAATGCAGTTTTGCATATTAAAGAAGTTGTTCGAAAAACAATATTTACATAAATTCCTATTTTATTCACATTAAAACATCGTATTACAATTAACTTGTTTTATGGTGTTCTCATGCTTCTACTTCGTCTGGGGAATGTTGTTTGTGCGCAATGTGAAAAAGTTAAATGTTTGAATGGCAAAGTACAAAAATACTCACTTTTCTCCAGTATTCGAGCTTATCAAATGTATACATTTGCTGTGGACCGAAAACACTTATTACCAGGTAGGCAACTCTTAAACCAACTTCGTGAAATGCACTTCTTTAAAACTGGAGTTTATTAAGTAAGCCAACTTCTAAATATTCAAATTGGAATCCTAGTAAATAAAACAATATAATTCCGTGAAAAAATGCATAACAAAATTAACTGTGAAATACATTATTAACTTTGAATGCTTCACATTAATCGTTATTCAAAAGAGTCTTAAATGGATTCATCAAATTTTGACAAGATCATACAAAAATAAATACAAAGGGGTTAAAAAAAATTATTTTAATCATTTTTATGATTCATCAAAGACGTAATTCAAGCAAACTATTTTATTCTTTTCAGTTTCCCGTATACGCACGTATAATAATATAAGTATATACGTATACCAATAATATACGTAGTATATAGAAAGTTAGTAATGCTACGGCAAAAAAAAGTGATTTCGCAACAGAAAAACTCGTATTCTTGGGCCCCGATTCAGAAAAAGTGAATAAATTCTGTTCTAAAATGTAGTAAATTACTCCCTCTAATACATTATTTACGTAGTTAGATTTCAGAAATTGTGGATCCTTGATACGGAAATAGTACATTATGAAACGATGATGTAATGATGGGTATTAATACACGAGTGTGATAATACGATACGGGCGAGGTACGAGCGAGTATCGTAAACTTCACACGAATGTATTAATACCCATTACATGAGTTCATACGGTACTTTTTCTACGAATTTTATAAGTTAAACTTTTACATTGAATCGTTTCGTGGCAGTTGACATGCAGGATTCAGCCAAGGCCACCTAGCGGACAGCTCGCCACTCTTGCCTCAGATGGCTTTGGTGTTCCAGTCAGCATGCGAGAGAGTACAAAAGTTGCAGTAATAATTCCGACTCACCATTTTCGCTTTTTCTCTTATTTCTGGAGGTGCCAACACCACTTCTGATTCACTAGACATTTTAAACTAAAGAATTGACCGGCTTTTAAAGGTAACCACACGGCAGCCACATATAACACAAAATCACTTGTGTTCAGATCTTAACGTCAGTCAAATGTTCCTTAATAACACCGCTAGTCAAATAGGATCAAAGTAAAATTATGGTCCAATTTACTTTAAATAATATTCCACGTAAATATGACTAATAATAAACGAAATGTGTTCCTACGACTTCGGTGCACATATTATTTTCAGCGGCATCATGTTGGCGAAACTCTCATCGCAATGTTCAGACCACAATAGAAAAGGAAAGACGTTAAAACCATTTTACAGTTGTGACCATCATATTCAATAAATGTGTTATACAGTGCACGTTATTGTTACGTATGCAATTTATTGTTATCATATTGTTACGTATGTGTGTTACATATGTACGTATGCATATTATTGGTTTTGAAATAATAATTTTTTCTGAGGAATATCGAAAATTATTTTAAAATTATCCAATTATAAAGGTGCAATTCGTTAATACGGAGTAAAAGTTATTACGAATTCTTTCAAGGCCAACAATGGTCAAGGTCACTCGCGGCATGTGAAACTCGCCACCATTGCCACGATGCACTTCTCCACTCGTCACCTCGGCCAGAACCTCAGATGTAATTTCGTCGGAGAAACATGGGGGAAGTGCCACTAGTTGGAGTCTCGGAAGAGGAAACACAGGCGTCAGACCGGGAGCGGTAGCTCAGTGCATCAACTGATGTCACTGCAGCGCCTCTGACCGGGAGGTCCTAGGTTCTCACTCCCCACGGCGGCAGGAGTTTCGACACTAGCTTTTTAGCTAGGTCGAATCCAGTCGCTGTTTGGAGGAGAATTCTAGCGGCAGGCTGCTCTGATCGGTAATTTTCCGTGGTTTCTCCGATCATCACCATGCGAATGCCGGAGCATTACCCCACCAAACGGGCCACGGACCGCGCGCGATCTGTCCTTCCTCTTCTTTGTTATATCCTCACCCCTCACACACACACTTACACTAACAAGCACTACACTACCACAGATTCCGGGAGATCGGTCGGGAGCTTAGAGCTTGTCCCGGCTGGGGCGGTGCCCCGCTGGTGGGAGAGTCCTGGTTAGGGGGAAACCCCACTAGCCGACGGTAGGTCGGCGCCGGATCTCGCGATCCAGCGGGGGAAGATCACCGCCATCTCCTGCAAAAAAATCACGCACTACACTAACGGGACTAATGACCAAAGCAGTTGACGCGCCCGGAAACACGAAAAAATCAATCAATCAATCACAGGCGTCAGACGCGCGGGTTGGTCACTCCTGGTATTCTGCTCGCCGAGCACCCCTGGCAAGGGACTCTTATCGTAGCCTCAGCTTATAAACGAGAGCTCCAGCGCGATTGCAGGCCGCGCTCGCTGTGGCAGCCAGATATTCGTGCTGGCGAGGGAATGTGCCGTAGACCCAAAGCTCTCAGACTCCAAGGTCGTCGAAGAGAGCTTGCCTCTGCTTCGGGACGTGGAGGTTCTCTGTGAGGTACTCTGACTGAACGGCCCAACTCGATCAGGTTTTTCGACCAGTTTCCCTGATCCTTGAGCAAATGATGAGATGGCCCCTTGTTTTGCTTCTGGACATAAATGTAACTTCATTATTTGTGCACTTCTTCTAGAATTCAGTGGGAAATATAGATATTCAAATCATCGTTCTCCATAATGTCATTTCAGGAATTATTATTTCTTGACGAAGGACATGATGAGGATAAGAACCCGAATTTACCCTTGAAAATAGATTTTATTACAATGGAGCGAATATTTTGTCAACAATCCTTGCAAAAAACGCTTATTTTCTTTCTGTATTCAAAATTTAAGTTATATATAGTTTAGGATAGGGATCACAGAATTTTGAAAACGTGCAAAGAATTCACTTCTCTCCATAGCACGTCACACACATTTTGTAACTGTTTCTGACGTAAAATAAAAAAATGAAAAACGTGATCCCGTATATTGTAATGGAAGCGTTTAGAATCCGGGGCGCGCGCGACAAAATGCGCGCTAACGAGGCTCGCTGGAGCTGAGGGCAGCCAGCGAGACAACCGCTGCGCGGCGAGGCGAGACATCATCTCCCCTTAAAGGAGACTGCAGGCACCAGCCCACAGTTCATGAGTCCTCAGCCCCAGTCGGAGCAACTTCGCAGCCCGCGTGCCTTGCGAGTGGCGAGGTCGTGGTTGGTTCGTTAGTGATTCCGGGCGCGTGAACAGCTTAGGTCATTAGTCCCGTAAGTGTAGTGCATTTTTTCCTCGGGAAGGAAGTGATCTTCCCCGCTGGATGGCGAGATCCGGCGCCACCTACCGTCGGTTAGTGGGGTTCCTCCTAACTAGGACTCTCCCACCAGTGGGGCACCGCCCCAGCCGGGACGAGTTCTAAGCTCCCGACCGGTCTCCCGGAATATGTGGTAGTGTAGTGCATGTTAGTGTCCGACCGGAAGGTGGCGTGGCTCACGGAGCGCCTGGGCTTCGACGCCGCCTTCAACTACAAGAAGGTGGCGGTGGGCGACGCCCTGGCGCAGGCGGCGCCCCAAGGCGTGCACTGCTACTTCGACAACGTGGGCGGCGCCTTCAGCCACGAGGTGCACCAGCGCATGGTGACCGGCGGACGAGTCGCGGTGATCGGGGCCATCGTCGGCTACAACGACGGCTTCGACAAGGTGCTGGTGCCCATGCCGCAGCCCGCCATTCTCATGAAGGAGCTCAAGGTGCAGGGCTTCGTCGTGGGAGCCACGCCCAGCGCTGGCCTGAGGCCACCAGCAGAACCTGCAGTGGTCAAGGGGGCAAGCTGCTCTGCGAGGAGACGATCACCGAGGGCTTCGAGAACGCGCCCCAGGCATTCATCGGGTTGTTAAGGGGCGAGAACACAGGCAAGGCGGTTGTCAAGGTCTAAGGCGCCCGTAGACACATTACCTGAAAATTATTAGTAATTATTCTAATTCCAAATTTTTTCCATCAATGGGCCAACAGTGCTGACAATTTGTGAGTTTGTAAGTTTCATATAAAAATAAAGTTCTTCTAATGAACACACCAGATCAAATGAAAGTTTACATGATACAAACACTGTTAATAAATTAAAAACTTTATAATTATTAATTTTATTATGTTTTCAGTTTTCATCCAATCACACCATTACGCAGTCACATGTCCAAATTGAACACCGTAATTCTCTGTGAGCACTTTAATGCTGGAGTCTAGTTAACTCAATGTTTACTCCTCCATTTATCAACCATGCCAGGTTTGAAATTGATTTAATCTGAGGAATGTTGAAATAGATACAACGGTATAAATTAACACTAAAATCTTAAATCAGCGTTATCGCCACCTCCCAGTTCCTTTCCTTACATCTCTCCCTCTTTACCTTCTCCTTCATTGTTCCCCATCAAAGCTTTTGTCCGCCGGAACGCCGTCAGCAGGGCTCCCCCATTGCACATCGACAGCGGGAACTTTTGCAGCTCCGCTCTGGTTATTTACGACGAAGCTACTCGAGGCGCTCCAGAGCGGATTCTGCCGGCTATGATCGCCCACAATAAAAAGCTTTGGCATCGCTTTCTCCGGAAGAGGCCTCGTCAAATTTTAGGGATCCATTACGGCGTCTGCCCTTCCTCGCGGATCAGGGATATCCAAACTTGAATCCAAAGGGGCTCCAGCACGAGCGTAAATATTGCACAAAAAAATAAAATTCGTATATTTCGTTAATCCAAGCATAAAGTTATAATTCTTATTTCTAATGTAACTTCTTAACAATAATCTAAATATCGATTCCAAAGTGTTATTACATTCTTCTATTTAAGTGTTGTACTGTAAGACAAATTATCTCCATTTCTTATGAAACCCCGTGCCTATAACCAAATTATGGTGATGCTAAGAAGAAAATAATTATTACTTTGGAATCCCATAATTTGATCTATACACGGCGGTTTATAGCAAAGGATGATAATGTTCTAATAGTTCAACACACTGATTTCGTTACTCTTAGAGATATAACCTAATCATATGGAAACGGAACATGGACAATAGTGATTTGATCATTAATATCTGCTTCAAGAAATTGAAATGTTAACAACAAATGTATGTAATTTCTAATAATAATAATAAATTATAATAATAATTATTAATTTTATTTTTTATGTAAATATAAAAATACTTAATGCTAAACCAAATATATTTTTATGGAAACGAACATTTAACATCATTGATCCACATTAAGTAGGTATACAACATTAGCTACCTGGAAAATAAATCTTCACTCACATATGTTTGCCTTTCTAAAGGTTTGAAGTACGTTCAAAATCTAAATTGATAGCATACATTTGAATTAGGTTTTCTACAGGGAGAACTCAGTTAAATGAATCGAAACGAATTAAAAACCTTCTTTATTGAAATTAGTCAATTTTACGTTATTGCAGAAATGCACACGATAATGCTAAATAACAAAAAATTTTGAAAATTACTATTTCGGAAATTAAGCATTGACTAAAATTTAATTACATGTTACAATTTAATGTATTTAAAAAATCATTTAATAGAAAATAAAACATAACAGAAATGAATTACCGAAATAAATTCAATACGCACTGCTAAATGATGAAGAAATCAACCTTCTTTTATAACTTACTTTTTCACATTGTTCAAGTTTCGCGAATCAGCATTCGCCTGATACTGATCAGAGAAACCGTGTAAAACTACTGGTGACAGCAACTTCCTGCTAGATTCTCCTCTAGACAGCGGCTGAAGCCAATCTAACTGTCTAGCTAGGGTCGAGAATCCTGCCATCGTGGGAAGTCTAACCCTAGGGCCTTCCCGTCAGAGGCACTGCAGTGGTATCAGTTGGTACCCTTAAGGCACCCCAGCCGGTAAACTCCGTTCGGTTAATATCGACCATCCTGGAGGTAATTTATTAAACGATACCTGTACATTTCCCCCGGCCAGTGGCGTGCGTTCATATTTGAAGAGTTTCACAAACATTGTAATCAATAACGGGAAGTTACTAGTACGTTGGACTAGCGGTCCTATACTTAAAAGCTGGTCTGACCCAAAATGGCTCACAGCCCGTAGCAACTGTTGTAATGTCTATGGTAACGGGTGTCTCTGCATGCTGCGCGCGGACACGTTTTGATTTTGCATAAGTTATAATGTAAGGCACGTACTGTGCCTGGAGAACATTCTCAATTTGCTAAGGGTTTATTGACAAATAGAAGGACGTAGAGCCAGTGGCGGTTCGGCCTTAGGTTGTACGGTTGCACAACCCTCAAATATTTGAAAATGATCTTAGAATATGTTAAGAATATACATTTTCCTTATAATGACATTCTGTATTCAAGATATTGCAGTAATATAGAACTAAATTAAATTATTTTGAAACGAAAATGCGTTCAACTAGCATTCTTTTCGGTGTCCAGTGCTCTTCCAAGTATTGCACCATCTCACGCTCTTGTCTATATTACTGGGTTTGCTGAAGTTACTCTTTCACCCTATGCTGAAACGTAGGTCCTTCCGTTGCGCAACCCGTGGGTGGGGGGTCTTGTCGCCGAGTGCTGCGCAGCGTCCGAGGGGAATACCAATTTTTTTTCTTCGTCTGACTAGCTGTTACTTCATTTTTATGAATTTCTTTGTTATTGAAATAACCAAGTAGGGTCACGTATTGAATGCATTATTTGTGTTTGGAGAAATTATTTTCATTTATGTTTATTTCTTATTCAAAATGTACATTTGATTATGAGTCCTTTGTGTAAAGTTGGCCATTCTGAAAGGAAGTCCCTTTCTGTCTCACACGGTGGATGTGTATTTCGGGTTGCAATTACAGCTGAGCTGCTCTCTGAGAACATTGTTGTGAATTCAAGTGTGTATGTATGTGTGTGAGTATGTAAGATCTTTCCTAATTACAAGATATAGTGGAATATTCTAAATAAAACAACTTTATTTGTGTAAAACGTGTCCAAATAATAGTGCTTGTTATAAACTGCTGGGGTGCAATCACCGTATTTTCAAAACGAAGTTCTTTTTGTTGTGTATAAATTCTATGACCGTCAATTGTCTCAATGCATAACTAATACAAAATTTTGAGTGCCCACTGGAAATCAAAGCCAGAACCACGTACAGGGAGGTGAATACACCTGACACGGACACTAAGCATACAATTTTGTAAGTAATGTTTCAATATAGACTTTTGTTAAACTTACTTTTAATAATTTACATAAATTGCTTACATCTTATCATATTAATGTGCTGAATTTTGGAAATTACATTACCGTAATTCGCTGGAGCTGCAAATTACAGTTTGCTGGGGCATCAGCTGCCATTGATTAGATCTATGTGGTTAAGTAGCACATAACATCAAAAAAAAACTTTCATTTTGCACACACTTCAAGATTCTGCGTACTTCTGACATTTGGCGCCACCGAGCAGAAGAGCCAGGAAGGGTTGAACCTTCAAGAATGTAAAATAATCAATGAAAAGATCCCATTTTGTCGTATGTGCCAAAGTATAACGACAGTCGCGACAGTTGCGGGTTCGGTGGTATAACGGTGAGCGTACCGGACTGCTGTACCCGAGTTTGCGGGTTCAAACCCGATCGAAGCCGTGGATTTTTAAGGGCGAAAAAAATCCCTCGGAGGGGAAGTAAAGCTGGCTGTCCCATGTAGTAGATTTACTGCATGTAAAAGATCCTCAAGCCTAAAAGAAGCCTCTGAGCAAAATTGAGATCCGCCAGTTTCGTCGCCCAAGAAAATGCCTCCTTTCTCCGCTAGGTGGTGAAAGGAGCGTTTCGAAATTTGCGTGGTTAGACGGAAGAGCGAGCCTGATGGCCCGAGTGTCGCCACGTAAAATAAGGCATTAACTAAACTAAACTAAACTAAACAGTCTCTTGTTTAGTTCTTCCTGCGTGAGCGCCTCCTTGTGTCTGCGACGTATTCCAAGCGCCGGGTGCCCGTCTCCCCCTGCCCGCAGGTAGCGCTCGGCCCCGCCCCCTCCCACGTCGTCCTTCGCCGGAGAAATTAGCGCCCCAGCGCTGTTTGCCGCTTAAACAGCAGGGAAAGGCCCCGCCCCTCCCCTCCCCTCCGCTAATTAGCAGGGGCTCCTCAGAAGAAAGGCTAATGAGCCTTGGAGATGCGGGTGGTGGGGTGAATAAGACGCCCTGTGAGTGTAGATCCAACAGCTAAAGTTTCCTATGCGTCACCCGTCTATAAAGTATCCGACCTTAGGAAGGGAAAGAATGTTGTTTACCTGATAGGGTTGGGAGTGAAATCCCTTTCAAAGTGAGTCCCTTTGTTGCAAGGCATGACGGCAAACCGGCTACACCGCCGTGCGCTCAATGGCGCGAATTTAGTGGTGATGGCGGTGTGTCGGTGGTGTTCAGTTGCACATCCCAAAGATCGCGATGGCTGATCAACCCTTGAACACGAACCGGCGTGTTGAGACGACCCACAGAGAGGGCTTGCGTATCGAGACGTCATCAGATGATTCCCTATTCGAAGAGATGCTGTATGGCACCTCCTGGTCTTATAGTAGTGGCTCATTTATCTTGCTACTCATACCGCTTGGACGCACAAACCGCTTTCCCTTCACCCGCGTTGGAATTCTACCGCGCTCAACCTCCGCTCCGGATTGGAGGGTGGGGAAAACAGTACACAAAAGACCGATGTAGGGGTTTACACGGGCAAGCAGCTTTCACAAGCATGGCATAAGCCGCGTGTCAGCGGATTGTGAATCCGTCAGTGAAGGCGTCAGATGTGCAACAGATGCAAGGCAGCAAGCGCCTGTGGCTCGTTTACGGCTGGCGCTCAGGGTCCCATGATGGGTGCCTCCAAGGTCACTCAGCCGTCAGCGCAATCTGAGCGCGGAATGGCCTCACTACCCGACCGGCAGGGCTTCGGCCTGCACATCGGAAACCTCTCCTGGAGCTGAGGCACGCGTGGGATGCGTCTCAGTGTCTCTGGGTTGGAGGCTCAAAAATTCCCACGTGTTTATAATAATAATAATAATAATAATAATAATAATAATAATAATAATAATAAATATAATAATAATGTTAAATATAATAATAATAAATATAATTATAATGTTAAATATAATAATAGTAACAATAATAACAATAATAATAATAATTTATTTCTGCAAAAGGGTGTTCGTTCGGTGGCAGTTAAAGAGAAAGTACTAAATAAAAATTAAGAGAAATAATTCATACAAATATTAAAGAAGATTAGCAATACACAATTTGTTTAAATTAATAAATAAACAAAAACAGAGACAAGTATAGAAAAAATTAAAAATAAAATACAATACAATACATATGAATTTTACGAAAGATATATAAACAAAAATAAAATAGAAACACACACAAATGTATACAAAAAAATAGATTAAATGTGTCCATCTCTTCACTTCACTTCACTTCACTCTTCTGTAACCAGTAATTTATATTTTAAAGCAAATTGTATACATCGCACTTTGCCCACACTGTTGTTGGATTTCCCTTTACCTGATCAAGGGCACTGCACTTCACTATAAACTTGCGCTCTTAAGATGTCTTGAGCGTATAACTCGCGCGCCTCAGAGAAGGGTCGCTAGTCCCTCCGCCGGTAAGTTGTTCCCGTCGACAATGGCCCTATTCACAAAGATGTTCTTTGCTTTCTGCATTTCATTTTGTGTTAATGGTCGCCCTTTTTTAAGTAGCAATGCATTTGAAGTCTTTCACTGAACGTTTTCTGCCGCTTTGTTGACAACTTGGTCATACAGCGACCAGTGTGATTATTTAAACTGTAGGGGTAACTGTAGGAATAACACGTAAGGACAACATGAACACACATTAAGTGAAGCCGTAGGCTTCCGCGGCCACAATCATGAAGATTATCTTGGTTGTCCGGGTGACGCCGCGTTGAAGGCTGAATTGCCGACGTTTCGATCATCGCAGACCACCCGTGAAGAAGATCGCGAAAAAGACGATGGAAACATCGGCAATTCAGCCTTCAACGCGGCGTCACCCAGTACACCCAAACATACATACACGAGGCGGGATTCGAACCTGCGACCTTTCCACCCGAGGCAGCTACGGCCCTTCAGCTTTAGGGACCTCGACTAGGCTGCTGGCGAGGCTGACTTTTATCGCAAAATACTGTGCCCAGACTAAAGTTCACAATACGTTGCATTGTTTGATTCTTCAGGGTATAACGAAGATTGTCTGTGATGTGGAGTTCACAAATTTTTAAACACGTATGGCCCATGACCAGGTGGCAATGCAATATCGGCACCAAATGACACAAAAAAGAGCACTATTATACTGACGGATATTATTTCTAAAGTTTTTTGATGTCATAATCTCCAATAAACAACTGTTTGATTTCTTCTGGCTTATTGCGCGAAGGTAAACTTATATTCCCATTTAAGCAACACAGAGTAAACTCGTTTACAGAATTTCTCTTACATGGCAAGTACAAAGTGAACAAAACTGACATTTCATAGACAAGCACCCAACAGAAAACGGAATGACCTCACTATCACGACACATACGCTGACTTTCTCTTTCCCTGCTCCCAGTCAATGTACTACGCTTGCGTCTTTTGGCGTGCGTGGGCAACGATTCGGAATTCGACATAACCTGTGAACAACTTCATTACTTCAGTACAACCGAACAAAACCCACTGTCCGAATGTTCTCTACAAAACACACTACAAAAGGAAATACATGCAAACTGTCATCACCACAATGCAATTATTACACTGAAACAAAACCTTGACGAATTGTGAACAAATCTCAACAATCAAAACAAAACATCAAGCAGCGCACTATGAAACGGGGGGGCTCATATCTATCGACACAATATATCAATTTTAAAACAGCCACACTTTGGAAGAAAACAATTGACTATTGATAAGCGTACTATTAAAGATTATTTAATTAATTAATTTACACCGTAAATGTTGGTGAATCAATACAAACAATATTTAATAACACATCTAGGGATCACATTCTTTCATTTAAAGGAAAAAATTCTACAATCGGTTCAGTAGAAGCTCTAAACGAAGCCATGCCAATACCTTATTTTTTTAAATATATAGATGTCAGCGTAGTGAATACTCTACACGTTCACTATCCTATTGATGCAGGAGTTTCCTATCCTCTGTAAAGTATATTTATCTTAGGAAGTATGTGAAGTATGTGGGATCGAGCGCCTCCATGATTAGAATTGCATGCCTGCCTAGGCCAATACTGTCTCGACACGTACGAACGTATTCGTGTCAAAAGGGCGGTAGATAACGGAAGATTCCAGTGGGCCCCCGGCCTAAGCCCTTTGCGTCGCGTCTTTTGGCTTGTGAACGCTTTGCTAGCGCTCCGAAAGCGCCTCGAACTCCAACGGCTTTCTTACTTCCCTGGAACCTCACCTCCTTCACACCTGAGCAAACTATGCTGCGCCGCCCAACTATTCTACAGAAGCGCATTATATCATGTTCGCCGCAAAGACAACTCTTTGGAATTGCTTCCCAAATATAGTGGTAGTCTTTGTAAAGGTGCCGAAAGTTCTTTCAAATGTTGAAGGTAACTTTGCCGATAAAATATCCCTTACGATATTGTATCAAAGAAGAATCGAAGTTGAGGCATTAAATAACGACTCCAGATATTATAACAATACTGCTTTATTCTCCCTGTCATTTGTTACATGTAGAGACCGTATTTCAATGAAAATTTGTTTCCCCCTGTAATTAGAAAGTAAACTTGGAATGGGAATGAAAAATTAAATTTTCAATTATTTAAATAGGATTTTATGGCACGTATTTTGCATATTTAGCTTATTTTCTCTATAGCATAATTTTTCTGCGAGTTTTTCTTCATTAAGCATACTTTTTATATCAGCTTTAATAATAATATTGTTACTTATTTGATTTCATTTATTTGAAAATAATGTTTGGACAATAACTTTGTCTGTCTGTCAGTTTTAATTTTTTTGTTATTGCTATCCACGTTTTTTTAGTACATTGTATGAAAATGTGGACGAAAAATGCCCACAAAATGTAATTCTGTTATTATTAAAAATTGTAATGAATCAAATAAATATATTGTAAATAATGAATATTTTATTTAATTTGATTGTCATTAAGTCTCCAATAAACCAAAAAGTTTCTTTAGACAATTTTATTAAATGTAATTTAAATGAAAGGATTTCGACCTGCAGTTGAAAGTTGAGATTGTTCGACTGAAAAACTGTATGAGTCCCTCATATCTGAACACTGGATAAATCATGTCCATATAAGTAAATTATTTTCTAGACATTGCGTAGACAGAATCACGTTTCGTAGATGCTGGTTCTCAAAAATTGGTTTATGGTAAGAATTGGTTTAAAAGGTTTAAAACAGCTGTCCGACCGTGGACAACTCTAGCGCCTAAACTGTCCATAGAACTTCACTGCTCATAGCACTAAAGGTCCTGAAAAAGGAATAGTGGAATAAGGCGGTGAAAACTGCCCCCAAACCAAATCGATAATCATCATGCTCATACGAAATAGAATACAAAATGACCTAGATTCACAAACAATCAGCCTCGTAGGACAATCTGTTGCAGAGATACAACAAACATGTTTTGCATGTTTTATTTTTCAACACCAGGCGAATGCCGGAGCAGTGCCATACTAAACGGGTCACGGACCGCGCGCGATCTGTCCTTCCTAACCATGGCCTATCCTCTCCCATTACACACACATTTACACAAACATGCACTACACTACCACATATTTCGGGAGACCGGTCGGGAGCTTAGAGCTTGTCCCGGCTGGGGCGGTGCCCCGCTGGTGGGAGAGTCCTGGTTAGGGGGAAACCCCACTAGCCGACGGTAGGTCGGCGCCGGATCTCGCCATACAGCTGGGGATGTCCACCGCCATCTCCCGAGAAACGAACATGCACAACACCAATGGGACTAATGACCAAAGCAGTTGACGCGCCCGGAAACATGAAAAAAATCAATCAAGCAATCAGTCAAATGTTTAAACTTAAAAAATTGGTTTTTATTTTTTCACTACCGTCCACATTGTTTAAAAATTTGAAAAAATATATGATATAGAGTGTGATAAGATCCATTTTAGGGGGGAAATTGTGACAGCACTCCAACGTTATGTTGAAAATAAATTTGAAAAATTTATTAATATTTTCTATATAAATTGATCTGGATTTTTAAGAAAAACTGCGAAAACTCCATTTGCTAAAAATTACATTATTCAGTTTATTCCACTGTGTACTCATTTCTTCGAACGGAAGTTTCACACAGCCCATAAAATACTTTTTGTTGGAATAGCCGATTTAATATTTGAAAAACTTGGTTATCTGTGAGTAAACAAATGACATTAGGATGATAAAACCAAATGCTCTCATCTCACCCTGGGAAGTATATTATCTACATCGTACCCCGAGAAGACTTGTACAATTTTTTAATGAATCAGAGATAATATTTCACTTTTTACATTACATAAACAGACTAAACATTTTAATAATTAATACTGCGTACCAGGAAAGTCTCTCTGCAGTGGCACCTTGCTGGCAACAAAGGTTGCGAGAGTGCTAGCAACAAAGGTTGATGAGAGTGCTAGCATGTTGGTTGCATGAGTTCTAGCTTGTAGAAAGAAAAGTGCACAGTTATAAAACATTCTGGAAGACTTGACCTGTTTCCCAGCGACACCATTGCTACCAACATAAATACAATTTTTAACCAGGCCCTGAATCGGCTCAGTGCGGAGAGACTTCCTGGCGCCGCGCCTGCCCCGCCACGCCCCAACCCGCCCCCCCCGCCCCGCCCCGCCCCGACCGCCCCGCGCCCCGCCCCGACCGCCCCGCCCTCCCCGCCCCGCCCCCCCGCCCGCCCGCCCGCCCGACCGCCCGACCCGACCCGACCCGACCCGACCCGACCCGACCCGACCCGACCTGACCCGACCCGACGCTGGTGGGAGAGTTCTGGTTAGGGGGAAACCCCACTAGCCGACGGTAGGTCGGCGCCGGATCTTGCCGTCCAACGGGGTAAGATCACTGCCATCTCCCGATAAAAAAGCATGCAGTACACTAACGGGACTAATGATCGAAGCAGTTGACGCGCCCGGAAACACAAAAAAATCAATCAATCAATCAATCAAACCAACCGACCCGACCCGACCCCTACACATACTGCCCACTCCCGCTCGAACGCTTCATTCTTCCACTTTATTCCACTTCATTCTGCCCCTTCCCACCCCTACCCATACCTCATTCTGGCTCTTTCTCCATTCCGTCCTCCTCATGCACACCGTTTTCTCCCGGTCCCCCCTCTTTCCCTCCCTCTTTCTTAATCCACTGCCCACCCCCCCCTTTTCTTCTCCCCTTTCCTCTTTCTCCAGCCCTCTGCCCCGCCGTCGTACTCTCGTCGTCTACCTCCCCACCCACCGCCCCGCGCACCCACTCCCTGTGCCCTCCGCCGCCCAGCGCCCAAGGCTTCAGCGCTTCGATAGAACACGCCAGCGCCATCTCGCAGGGTAGCAGGTAAGCTCTCTCTAACATTCTTGGAGTTCGGGTTGAAGAAAGAGCAGAGAATCGCGACTTATTCACTCGCTCGTTAAAGTAGAAAATTTTGCGGTAGATTTTGCACATGTGTTGTTGATATATTAATTGGAATTTTATTGCATCTTCATCTACATTCTGTATGACTTTTTGTTTACACTTAGGTAGCCAAATTCAATGTTGTCGCCTCGTTGCTAATATAAATAATTATCATCATTCTTTGGGATAACAGCAAAGGGCGTATATTTCAAACGTCATGCTCTCGAGATAATTTATTTTTCCCTCAAAAAACCGTCAAGTACATAACAAAGAGAAAAAAATATTTTCTAAAATTATTCTCTGGTGTTGAAAGATAGCAATAGTCATCCACAACAATGACAGTTATAATATTTATTACAACATGCCCAAAGTTAACTTTCGTGAAAACAATTTCGTATCTTCAGTGGGTCTCTAACAAAAGAAGAAAAAATGGAGAGATTCACGTAAAGGATGGGAGCAAATGGACATATCCCTATCTCTCATTACTGATTACCACATTATTTTCCGAAATTAGTTACAAAGGTGGTCGTGAGAGCGCACCACCTTGCAGAGGGCGGAAGAAACCAGCCAGCGCACCAGCCAGAAAAGTTTTCCATTGTCGACATTTGAAGAAATTAGTTCCTTCCCGAGAGGACGCTGCGAGTGAGCGCATATTATTTGAAACCCAACAGCCGAGCAATTTGGGTGGCGGTTCACCTCGCGAGTGAAAACCAAAGAAAATGCGACTGTCGGCTGCACTGGGGGTTGAATCGTTTATCTGAGGTCAGTGTCGCGATTCCGAAGTTTCATGGTGCTGAATTCTCTCTGAACCCGCACTTTGTACTACATTGCAGCGATGCAAACTAGGCTTGCTTCATACACGCATCGAATAATGAAGTAAAACAAGAAAGATAACCGATTTACTTTCGCCCAGACACAAGTGACACGAATATTTTCTTCAATATTTAATATTAAAAGCAGATTCTAACATCAAGGTATTACACTCTTAATACTTGTCGTTTTCAGATTCTTCGTTTTGACAAAAATTCAGGAAGTCGTATTTGCGGATCTTCGGCCCAACTTTGGAGGCTCTTCCACAACTTAGCAATATTCCATATCTTAACATCTTTCGTGAATAATCATTTACGCAGCAAAAATTTGAGATTAATGCTCTTTTTGTTACACGAAGTGTCGATAATATTTCTTTAAATAATAACTACCAACTAGGTAATGGCTAACACCCAAAGGACCTAATAAAATCATAATTACATTGAAAGTCTAATATTACATTTAAATATTGCCATAAAAATCACAGAATATTAACATAAAAGAAGATTCGACTGATTATCTCAATCAATCAATTGATTTCTTCGTTTGTTTGAGCAGCGTCAACTCCTATGATCATTATTTCCATAAAGTATTGTCCGTTTTTAACAGGGTTGGCTGTGTTCTTCCCCCGGTAGTTGGTGATATTTGGTGCCAACTTACACCGCGGTTGGCGGGGTTTCCCTGCCAAGTATCTCCCACCAGCGAGTCACCTCCCCAGCTGGAACAAGCTCTAAATTCACGACTGATCTCCCGATATGTGGTAGAGGTGTGCTTGAGAGTGTGTGTGTAAGTAAGGGGTGAAGATAAGACAGGGAAGAAAAGATTGTGGGGAGTCTGGCCCGTTTGTTAAAGTACTACTCCGGACTCGCCTGGTGTTTATCAGAGAAACCATGGAAAACTACCTGTGAGATCAATCGTCCACTAGAATTCCCCTCCTGACAGCCACTTTCTGGCAGCTGAATTCGACATAGCTCTATAGTGTCGAAAATTCTACCACCGTCGAGACTCGATCCCTATCCGATCCTCCTCCCGGTGAGATGCACTGTAATGGCATTAGTTGACGCCCTGAACTACCTTAGACGCTCCAATACCAATCGATGTGATGTCGTCTTCCGTATGATGCTGAAAGAAAAGAGGAGGAGATATGGTTTGGTTTTTTCGTGTTTCCTCGTCAACTGCTTTGCTCATTAGTCCCGTTAGTGTAGTGCATGTTTTTTCTCGGGAGATGGCGGTGATCTCCTCCCGCTGGATGGCGAGATCCGGCGCCGACCTACCGTCGGCTAATGGGGTTTCCCCCTAACCAGGACTCTCCCACCAGCAGGGCACCGCCCCAGTCGGGACAAGCTCTAAGCTCCCGACCGGTCTCTCGGAATATGTGGTAGTGTAATGCATGTTAGTGTAAGGGGAGAGGATAGGACAAGGAAGAGGAAGGAAAGATCGCGCGCGGTCCGTTTGGTCCGGCTCCGGCATTCGCCTGGTGTTGATCGGAGAAACCACGGAAAACTACCGATCAGAGCAGCCGGCCGCTAGAATTCTCCTCCAGGCAGCGACTGAATTCGACCTAGCTGAAAAGCTAGTGTCGAAAATCCTGCCGCCGTGGGGAGTGTAACCTAGGACCTCCCGGTCAGAGGCGCTGCGGTGGCATCAGTTGATGCACTGAGCTACCACTCCCGGTGAGAGGAGATATCTAAACAAAGCTAGAACCAGCGCGTTTTCAGAGTTGAATATCAATAAGCGGCAACGCGAACGCAAAAGGAGAAAAACCTTGACGGGTAAGCGAATTTTTTAATTTTACCATCTTGCTTCCTCTCACTGTTGTTTACTCTCAACTTTCATATTTTCTCTATCTTTTTTCTTATTGCTCGCTCTGCTCTTCTTGCACTTACTTGAAGTTCTCTCCTCTTTTCACATTCTCTCCCTGTCTACGACCATCCGCCTGCACTAGTGACGAGCGTAAATGCAACGACGTACGGTACAGCATACCAGACGGAGAGGTCGCGTATTCTTCGAGAACCTGATTCAGTTGTTCAACTTCAGTGAGTGTGTGACGCCTGGCGGAATTGCGTTCTTAGGCCGACTGGTCTGATCAAAATATTTCGTGGTTTTCCTGATGAATTGAGAGCGTATGCCTGAGTAGCACTCTATACAACGGACCCCAGATTGCATGCGAGCTTACCACAAGAATTGAAGCTCCCCAAAACGACTGTCAAATCAAATACTCTTCCTAACACCGCTCTCTCTCTCTCTCTCTCTCTCTCAACACACACACACACACACACACACTCGCAGAAACACTCTCCTTCTATTTATCTTTCCCTTCCTCCCTTCCTCCTGCTCTCCCTCTCACTCCTCCTCTCTCCCTCTCACTCACCCTCTCTCCCTCTCACTCACCCTCTCACTCCTCCTCTCTCCCTCTCACTCATCCTCTCTCCCTCTGACTCACCCTCTCTCCTCCTGTCTCTCCCACTCACTTGCCCCCTCTCTCGCTCCCTCTCCCCCTCTCCCTCTCTCTTTGTCTCTCTCCCTCTCTCTCTCCCTCTCGCTCTCTCCTCTCGCTCTCTCCCTCTCGCCTCTCCCTCTCGCTCTCTCCCTCTCACTCACTCCTCCCCTCCCTCCCTCTTTCTCCCTCTCCCTCTCCCTCTCGCTCTCTCTCCCTCTCGCTCTCTCCTCTCTCCCCCCTCTCCCCCTCTCTCCCTCTCCCTCCCTCTCTCTTCCTCTCTCTCCCTCCCTCTCTCTCCCTCCCTCTCTATTCCTCTCCCTCTCTCTCTCTTTGTGTGTCTCTCTGAACCCCAAGAACGGCGGGAGCAGGGCGGCTAGCGCGCGCCTCCCTTGTTTCGAGCTCCTTCGCTCTCGGAGGCGTGGCCGGGCCGGGGGCAGGAGCGGGAGCGGCAGCGGGGGCTTTGGCGCACCTGGCGCCCCTGGCGGCGGCCGCCGCGAGAGGTGAATAATTGAACATGGCGGCGACGCCCGCGGCGCTTCCGATGCGCTCATTATTATTACACCGCCCTCCCCGTGCCCTCCCCGTGCCGAGGCGGCGCGGCGCGGCGCTGGGCCCGAGCAGAGGTGATTGCCATTGGGATAAGAGCGCTTCAGTTCGGTCATTGACATGGCCAAAGGACTGCGTTAAATCAAGGAGGAAACCGGTTGTTGTCCTACGTATGCCTTCGACTACCTGTTGGTAGAGACGTCCCTTGAGTTGATGTCACAAAGAACAGTAACTTCGGAGTGTTATGCCCCCCCCCTCCCTCTGCTTTCCATAATGAGCAATATGACGTAAATGTCTTCCTCAACCACACTACTTCGTTTGCTTTTGGTAGAGCTTTTCACTTTTTGGTTTCATATGAAAATGCCACATCCAAATTTCAAAGCAAACACTTATTAACTACTTGAGCACCTCTACTTGATTTTTTGAATAATGATTACGTATAATAATTCTATTGTAAAGAATCTGTTAATACTACTCTTTTGTGCCAATCACAAAATTTCCTCACTGGAAATTGCTTCCTTTCGAAAATTCTCCGCACCTAGATAAAACATTTTTAAAATACAATGTGGAATGTCTAAACAACGCCAATGATGTATAATGTCTAGTAGTAAAATGAAAAAGATTAACGTTCACTATCTCTTTTGATAGTTTTGCTGACTACCCTTGCTGTCTCGCCACGTAAAATAAGGCATTAACTAGCTAACTAACTAACTACCAGAATAATTTCCATGTGCATACTTCTTTTAGCAACACCTAACGTAATATTTGAAATCCATTTCAATGCTATACATTTATTAACCTTCAAAAGATGAAAATTCTTTTCATGATTTCAGCATAAATGTGTTGACTTCTAGATGGTGTAAACTGTTGAAAGTAGGTATTCCAGATACTCCAATACACACTGGATAAAATATCGTAAATTTGGTGACCAGCAGACGCTGAGGCTATGTTGCAGAAGATTTTCGTTCATTGGGTTGTTGAAAACTGATTCTTGGAATCCTCGTCACAAGAAACAACATGAGGTTCAGCAACATCTTCAGAAACATTCGTAACTACTCCTTAAGACCCTACTACTCCTTAGGACCCTGCTTGCTTTTGACGAACTACAAGTTCTTCGCCTTTCAGAGAACGCTCGCATGCAGGGTTTCTTCTGGAGGTTTCAGAGACCTCACTTCATATTCGTGCGTTTCTTCATCAATCTATGCTCGTAAATCGGGGCTACTGCCTTGTAATTTTACAAGGCAGCGTCTATTTGTTCTGCCAGCTGTCTACCGGGTTATGATGGCTCGATCACGCATCTACAGGCTTCCTAACTTCCCAACTCGTGGGTCGCTACTGACGGACTGCCATGTTTCTCTTACAATGAGTCGTAGATACGCTCCCCATTCTCTCCCTTGCCTCGTTTGTAACCATCTGAACGGACTAAATCTAATGTCCACAAGACACAATCAAACAAAGAGAATGTTGTTTGATTTTATGATACGTAATAGGGCATTTTCTGTACATTTATGATATTTCTATTATATTTAAGTCATTATTCACAATTGATTGTAAATATTATGAGACTACTGTCGGAAATTCGAAAAGATCTTGGTCATTCAACATTTAGAAACAGCAAAGCACAAAAGAATTTATCGAGGAATAATAAGTACAAAGTAATTTAACCTATGCTCTTATTTGCTGCGAGTGAAAATTCTAAAAGCAAACTTCGCCAGTTTTTTAAAGATTTGTGTGAAGTTTTTGTTGCAGTCAATATTTCTCTATATAAACTGAGCAATACTAAACTTAAAAGCTTTTTAGAAAAATATTGCGAAAAATTCGTCCTGGATGAATCGGTACTTCAAAAAACTTACGTCAGGTATTTATATTATCAAACCGTTGCAAAAATTGCAAATGCAGTTAAGGACAAAAATCTGTGGGTTTCTGTGAATGAAACTATTGCATTTGCAGGGTTAGATGTTCACACAAATGTTCTAGTCGCTTATCAATTTCGCACCAGTAAATACAATAATGTTAACGAAAACAAATTAATAAATAAAAATGTATGGCCGACATGGATGGCCGAGGTGGCTAAGAGCGAGTACCGACTCAGCGCTTCGGTCTGAAGGGTCGCGGGTTCGAGTCCCACCTTGGGCATGGTTGTTTGTCCCTTGTCTTTGTATGTATGTGTTGTCGCGGAGGGCCTCGCGTTCTGCTGACCCCAGATGAGAGGAGCCCGCAAGTGTGTTGGTCAAGTGTATGGTCGAATACGCGTCCCATCGGAACGTTCATTTTCTGTGAACGTCTTCTAGAATTCAGTGGGAAATACAATTATTCAAATTATCGTTTCTATGTTGTCGCGGCAGGAAGTATTATTCCGAAGGCCAACATGGATAAGAGCCAAAATTTATTGCCTTTTTATCCTTGAAAATAGATTTTATTACATGGGAGCTTTTTTTCTTTTCAATTTTAAGTAGTATATGACTTAGTGTAGGGATCACAGAATTTTGAAAATGTGCACACAATTCACTTTTCCCCATAGCACATCATACGCAGTTTTTAACTTTTTTGGCGTAAAATAAATAAATAAAAACGTAAAGGGTAACCGGCTGTTGGCTGTATAAAAGCCCTAAAAAAAGAATTTAGCCGTACGGTGTCCCTGGTCAATGACGATGGCGCCGACCGCGCAGGTCGACGGCCGGCAGGGTCAGGCAACCGGGCCACTCTCGCCCTGTGCGGCGATAACTTGCCCACCGGTGGCAGCGAAGTGGCTTGCTGCGGAACAGGCCACCGAAGGTCTCAGCGGCGCCTCCAGAGCCCACACCTAGAGCAGGGACGACAGGACGCCGTTCTCGTTTGCTCGTCCACTCGGGTGCCGGTTATGCCACAGACTGTGGCACGTCGCGAGCAGCATGGAGGTCATGTCCAATCGAGAAGAGAGCGCTCCGCTGCCGGACTCGCGGTTTTAACCCCGCCGCCCTGTAAGGGGGAGGGGCTGTGCTCCTCCACTGGCGGAGCCCGCGTCTGGTTGGGGGTTTACCACAGAAACAAGCGATTCTTGTGGTGGATATATTGTGAGCGTGATAGTGGATATTTTAGAACAAAATAAGGAGGGGCAAGTACACAGGTAAACGTGTATTTAGCTAATATAGAAGAAGTATTAATAACAAACCGTTGTTGCTTAGGGTTTCGAAAATGCTAAGCATACTATGTTCTTCAGAGGTATTCAGTGACACAGGATTTTGCTTTTCGTTACGGATGTTGCTCCTAATATGGTTAAGGCTTCATCGGGACTAAAAGTACTCTCTCTAAAAGTAGTGCACCTGATGTGCCTCGCACATACTAATCATCCAATTAAGGAGGACGTTCGCGCTTATGGTTCTGAAGATGTATGTATTTCAAAAAGGAAACGGGGAGCGGGGGCTCAGTGCATCTACTGATGTCACTGCAGTGTCTCTGACCGGGAGGTTCTAGGTTCGAGTCCCGACAGTGGTAGGATTTTCGACAGTAGCTTTTCAGCTGGGTCGAATTCAGTCGCTGTCTGGAGGAGAATTCTGGCGGCCGGCTGCTCTGATCGGTAGTTTTCCAATATCCGCCGAAAGCCGGAGCAGTGCCCTAACAAACGTGCCACGGACAGTGCGCGATATTTCCTTCCTCTGCCTTGTCCTATCCTCACCCCTTACACACACACACACACACACACACACTTAAGCTAACATTCACTATACTACCACACATCCCGGGAGACCGGTCGGGGACTTAGAACTTGTCCCGGCTGGGGCGGTGCCCCGCTGGTGGCAGATACCTGATTGGGTAAAACCCACTAGTTGACAGTAGGTCGGCGCCGGATCTCGCCATCCAGTGCGGAAAGATCACCGCCACCTCCCGATAAAAACATGCACTACACTTACGGAACGAATGGCCTTAGCAGTTGGCGTGCCAGGAATCTCAATCAATCAAATAAGTCACCATGCAGATGCCAAATTTTCAGAGAAGTTGCTCATCACATCCCCCTTCCATCAAAGCCAGTTGTAACAAGTTAAGGCCGGATGCAGTTTTACAGTCAAAATTTAGTTTCTGTGGTGCAAGTGATAGAGAAATTGAATTCTGAAAGCAGCGCATCCATCCAAATAATGAAAGAATGAATCAACACTTTCTCATTAAAAGAAAATTTGAGCCACAAATCTTCCTATTATTAAATGTTAAGAAAGAATATTACAAAGATCCAGGAAAGAGATATGCAATTATGTGACTCTTAGAATTACTAGAAAGAGTAGAAAATACCTTGAAAACAGCTAGGAGATCAATAGCAAAAACAGTTGCAAAGAAATTGAACAATCTGCTAGAAAACAATTCCAGATATTTTACTTTCAAAATTACCGTTGGAATACAAATTGGAGACAAAAATGCAAAATGAAGTGATGTAGTGCAGGATATGACATTCGAAGATGTAACCTATTTCAAGTATTGCCAGATCACATCCTCTGAACCGATCTTCTTCTCATTACAAGACTCTGCTAGCAGAAAACAGGCGCAGTTTACTATGTTTAACCAACGGATAATATCTGTAGCTTTTTTCAACTCTGAATGAAGGTAACATTTTATTATTTTAATTCCTTTTTTAAAATTATCATTATCATTTTGTTTTCATTTTCCTTTATTTCTTTTTCATGTAACCAGAAATAATTGTGTATGCTCTGAAACTGTTTATACTAAGTTAATTTTTGACAGTTTTCTAATTGTTCATGAACTTATAAAACTGTTAATTGTTTAGAGCATATTTCATTAATTCTGGATCATATTTTACACATTTCAGAGCATATTTGCATGCATATTTTTCTTTCACAGCATTAACTTACCATCCTACGTCATTATTATGCAGATTCATTATAGCACAGTTCAATCACAGCAAATGGAGAGCATCAAAACTCTATACGATCAGGGTTTAGAGACCATTGGATGTGTGCACGTAATACAGACGCCCGGGACCTGCACCTCCCCCGCCGATGACAGGAAGCAATTGCGGCCCCTCGCTTGCCCTTGGAGCCGGCTGAGGTGGCTCAGGGCATCAACTGATGTCACTGCAGTGTCTCTGACCGGACGTTCCTAGGGTTCGAGTCCCGACAGCAGTACTTTCAACACTAGCTACAGAGCTAGGTTGAATTCAGCCGGTGTCTCGAAGAGACTTCGAGCAGTCTGTTGCTCTGATCGGTAGTTTTTCGTGGTTCTATAGGTCAACTCCAGGTGAATGGCGGAGCAGTACTCTGACTCCACTATTTTTTCCTTAATCTTCATTTTCCTATCCTTACCCCTTACGCGCTCATACTCACATGCACTAAACTATCACATACGTCGGGCGATTAGTCGGGAGCTTAGAGCTTGTCGTGGTTGAGGAGGTGCCCCGCTGTGTGTAAGATACCTGATTGAGGCAAAATCCCCGTAAGCGGACGTGTAGGTCGGCCGACAGATCTCGCCACCCACCAGACGAAGATCATCGCCACCTCCCGAGCAAAAACATACTAGGGTATACGTTTCCTCTTGCGGGACTAATGACCTTGGCAGTTGACGCGCCCGGAAACACGAAATTGCACCTTACCACACAATAGGTACTATACAGAAAGGAAAGCTATCCACAATCAGTGCGCCGATATGATGCGCATGGTCGCCATGTTGAAAGCGTGTAAACAGCTGTACAACCCGGAATTTGTTATGTGGTGTAGGAGCATTTTATTTCCGCTTTACTCGTTATATTTGGTGTGTGTATAACTAGCAAAAACCTACGTTACTCGAAGGGACAATTGTTTCGTATCGCAAAACTTAACAAAACAAGGTAAATATTAATAAAAATAGAGACAAAAAGTAAGGAATTATAAATACATAACTAGTAGTGCTACAGAATGACACAGACTTTTTCGTATTAGTTTTCTATTTAGTTTAGTGTGGGCCAGTTTATCGGACTTGCCACATACTCTAATCCGATGCCATTTATCTCCGCTCAAAGTACATTTTTTTGAAATTTTCTCAATTCTTCGGCTTCCTAATAGTAGAACCGAAATATTACTTTAAGAATATTAAAGAAGAGCATAACCTTGTCCTAAATAACAAATTTTATTAAGAAAATAGCGTTTAAGCGTCACCAAAAAACTGAAATTGAAGCTTTTTTCACAGTAAAAATGTTTGAGTTTTCAAAAACCTTCATTCAAATTCATTTAAATCACATTAACTCACAAATGCAATAGCGTTTACATTGTGACATACCAATATGTCACTGAATATTGTACAATATTTATTATAAATGGCGTCAATTAAAGGGGATAAATTATGTGAATATGCTAGCATAGCAACGGTAAGCGAGCCGTCGTCAAGGTCAACATCTTCATGCAGTGACAATCGCGGAGACGGCTAGTTCATTTTGTATAGAATTCAGGGATTGGCCGAAAAAGCAGTGACAGTCATGAAGATGGCTAGTTCGTGTTGCAAGAAATTTAGGGATTGGCTAGGTACGAAGTGTTATCTGCAAATAAACAATCGAAAAATGGACCGAGCTTTGCAGGGCTGAAAGAATACGAGAGACATTCATTTTGACTGATGCCGTGCTCATGAACGGATCGTGCTCCAGTTAATGTTAGGAGTTTTTTTTCTTTGGGGACTTGTAAGCATCTACTAGGGAATGGATATTGAGAGAACATCAAAATTTGAATACCAAGTGTGACAGTGGAGTTTAAAATATTTCAAATGAACGAGTTGGAGGGACATTGAGGGCTTGGGCGAAGTTGTCAGTGATTGGACTGGAATGTTAGCAGCAAATAATTTATTGATCTGATGAACGGTAATTGAAGTGTGCTTCCGAGAAAAGAAGAGAGAAGATGGTGTCTGGACCTGAGGACGGCGGCGTCGGAGATGGATAAAGATGGTCCAAAAGCGCGCGAAGACATAAGGTTGGAACTGTCATGACAAAAGATTTAATTTTATATTAGGTAAAGTTATACAATACCAAAATTGTTTTAAATTGTTAAATAAATTTCCATGTTTTTGTGAAATGAATATATGATTTTTCATTGAGCCAATTCTAGCAATGAACTAGCAAGATAGAAAGATATTTGCTTTTCAGGTTCCTCGACTCAGGTAGTTTGTTTTAAATATATTCAGTTTATTTCAAAATGGCGCACCAACTGGGGCTCGATTTCGTCACAATTTATGACATATTTGCGTAATTATTTCAACATATCACTGGAAATGTGCGTATTAACACAGTGAGAAATATTTCAAAAAACATTATTTGTGTAATTTTTGGAAAAACAAAACAATACACCAAAATGAATTGTATGTAATTACTATCAGTGCAATTAACACTGCCCATTGGAAAAGTCGGAAGAAAAAATTTGGAACCAGTTTTGAGAAAATGGCGTTTGAGTTGACTCCTGCGGCTCCTTTGGACAGTTTCAAGATGGCGGTCCGCGCTGCGCGGTGGCTCACTGAAGGTCAAAGGAGCCGCCCTCTACTTTCCTTTCCGTATAGCACCTATTCTGTGCCTGTACTGTCCACCCGTCGCTTTGTAAGGGCGAGAATCAATAATCCCACCTGTCGCTTTATAAGCGTGAGACTCGTTTGCCGAAAGGCTGCTTGTTCCCGATTGGCAGAGAGTTTGATAGGCGTACCCCTTCTGCTATCTCCTTTGAGCGAGGTTGCCGAGAAGGATCTCGCTGTGCGTTGACTGCGAGCGACCGCCGTGCGATGTGCCATCGCCCGACCTGCCTACTTGCCTACCACCCCCTTCCTTACGGGAACTAATTGGCTATTGAAGTGGAGGGTAGTAAAGCAGTTCCTTCAAAAAACGGTTTTGAACGAGAAAAGCCTATGATACCTAGGTTCCACTTCTACCGTCAGTTGTAAAAAAGTACTGTATGAAACTCGATGAATTGGTGTTAACACGTTTTGTACGACATTTACGATATTCGTTCGTTCCCCTCGTTTGTCATGTGATACACTTCTAAATCGTCTATTAAGACCATCAGTACACTTTTCTTTCATAATCTACTAGTGTGCTATCATTCCAAGGTTATTTAAGTTTTTCAAAAAATCAATAAGATTAAGTTATATATCAGGGTTCATCTTCCATTCATCATCTGAATAGAATAAGTATGGAAACTGTACACGCTTCTAGAGCCGTTCAGTTTAGGAACGGGAATTACGAGTGTCATATCTCCACAAACTAATCTTTTTGGTTAGCTTATGAAAACGACTGACAATGTAAAGAGTGAAGTTGGATTGCAACGCAAAATTAAAGATTCAAAGGTTAAAAAAATACTAGTTAGATCTTCCAGAGCGATATATGTCCGAGAAACAGCTCATTCGACTTTACTTTGAAATTACTTATTTCCCCATCTTGGCTTCGGAGCAACTCATGATCACAGGTAAATGGTACAGTTAGGAAGTCATAAGTGTACCTCCGATTCACAATCTTCTGTCCGGATCGTATTTAATACCCGAAACAGTGTCGACCTGAGTGTTCTCAGCAGTCTCGGCGCCGCCTGCCTCCCAGCCCTCGCGTCGGCCTCCACCCCTGCCCCCCACCCCAACCCCGCCCCACCCCGCGCCGCCCCCGCCCCGCCCTCGCCCTCACCCCGCCCCGCCCGTCTCCGCCATGCCACCGCCCCGGCCCAACCCCGCCCCTGCCCCGCCCGCCCCGCCCTGCCCCTGCCCCGCCCCGCCCCACCCCCGCCTCCGCCCCGCTCCCGCCCACCCACGCGCTTTCATAGGCGGCGGCAGCAGCACAACTTAGTTTGTCGCCGTCGCCTGCGTCTTCGTCGCTGCGTAAATCTGCTTGATGGGCTATTACCCAGGGCAGATGACACATCGACCCGCGGTGAATGGGCGCCCCTCCCGAACCTCCTCCGCGATTGGCCACGGCGGAGGCGATGGAGTGGGCGATAGAGCGGGGGAAGACGTGGCAGTAATAAGCTACAGGAAGTACATGCCGGAATCAAGGCTGATAACTCCTTTCGACTTGGTCGAGGAGCATATATGTTTTCGTCCTACAGATTTTTATAGAAATACGCGTTATGTTATACCTAATTCTGAAAAAAAAAACTCTTTTCAATTTCTCTTTTTATAGTACTCAATTCTTTTTCCAAAAATTTATATTGGGGTTCAGATCTACCTGAACTTTGGACGCGACGAAGATGAGCAGAAATATATTTTCTGATCGAATATATCTCAAAGAATTTGTTCGATTTTTCGCAGACAATGACAAAATTATTTCAACAAGTAATTAGTAAATACTTTAATAATATAGTAAAAGTCTTCACGATTAATTTTTAAATAATATTTATTTACTAATGCTCATTATTTTTCAAACCTTCATTGCCAATTCTACACGTGAGTTCGTGTTTCTAAAGTGTAGAGTTCTTGGTTAATTGAATGCAATATTATAGAAAGCTAAATGAAGTAGATTAATTTAAAAATCTAATATTTTCATGAACATTGGAAACAAAATCTAACCTCTTTTTTGAAAAATGTGTGAATAAAATTTTCTCAAAAATATTGCATATAATTTTGACTTCTTTTACGGTTAGGCTAGTGCACACTGAATGATGTGGATCAAGAGTCAAGTTCAATAAAATGTGTTAAAATGTCAAAATAAACATAATTCAGCTTGTTTCAAATCTCTCATTTGTTAATAACATTTGCATTATATATCTATTTCCTTATATTCAGTCGCTGTTTGGAGGAGAATTCTAGCGGCCGGCTGCTCTGATCGGTAGTTTTCCTTGGTTTCTCCGATCAACATCAGGCGAATGCCGGAGCAGTACCCTAACAAACGGGCCACGGACCGCGCGCGATCTGTCCTTCCTCTTCCTTGTCCTATCTTCTCCCCTTACACATACACTTTCACTTACATGCACTACACTACCACATATTCCGGGAGATCGGTCGGGAGATCAGAGCTTGTCCCGGCTGATGGGAGAGTCCTGGTTAGGGGGAAACCCCACAAGTCGACGGTAGGTCGGCGCCGGATCTCGCCATCCAGCGAGGGAAGATCACCGCCAACTTCCGCGAAAAAACATGCACTACACTAACGGGACTAATGACCAAAGCAGTTGACGCGCCCGGAAACAGGAAAAATCAATCAATCAATCTATTTCGTCATACAATGAAACCATTAACGCAAAACATTTAAGTAATATCTCATTAAATTTCTCGAATTTGAAATAATTTTGTGTATGTTATTACATAAAGAAGCAGCTTCTAAAAAAATCATCAAAATTTCTGCAAAAACGTAATTTGCTTTGCCTCGAAAACTGTCTGACTTAAATCTTGGTCAAAAAAATGAAATTATTAATATAGTAGACGTGAGGAAACTTTTCAGAGGCTATAAACTGGTGGTTTGTTTGCTTTATTCATTAGTGATTCCGGGCGCGTCAACTGCTAAGGTCATTAGTTTCGTAAGTAGTTTGTTTAGTAGTTGTGTAGTTTGTAGTGCATGTTTTTCCTCGGGTGGTGGCAGAGATCTTCCTCCGCTAGATGGTGAGATCCGGCTTCCTTCAGCTAACGGATTTGTCTCAATTAGGCACCGCCCCAGTCGGCGCAAGCTCTAAGCTCCCGACTAGTCTTCTGGTATGTGTGGTAGTACATGTTAGTATAAGTGTGTGTGTAAGGGGAGAGGAGAGGACAAGGAAGAGGACGGAAAGATCGCGCGCGGTTCATGTCCCATTTGTTGGGGTAATGGTCCAGCATTCGCCTGATATTCATTGGAGAAAGCAAGGAAAACTACCGATCAGACCACCCGGCCGCTAGAATTCTCCTCCAGACAGCAGTTGAACTCGACCTACCTATCTAGCTAGTGTCGAAACTACTGTCAACCGTCGGGAGTGCAACGCTACGGCCTCCCTGTCAGAAGCACCGCAGTGACATCAGCTGATGCCCTGAGCCACCTCTCTGGTGTTAGCGCATACTCGTATTTCCTATCATGTTTATGCTGGTGTATGGGGGGTTTTCTTATCTCCTGGCACATCTGGTGTTAGCATCTGAAGGGCTTTCATCAAAGTTGAATAAACATCCGCAATGGCATTAAGTGCAGTTGAATGAGCTTCTGCCAGCAGCGGGGGGGGGGGGGCTGAGACGGGGCATTCGGAAGCGCCGCAGAGGGGGGCGTGGCAACTGAGCGCGAGGGCATCAGTGCCAGGCAGCCCAGCCCCTCCCACCCGCAACACTTCTACTCCTGCGCCCCCCCCCCCAAAGGACTATTCGCACTCCGATTAAAACAGGCAGTCCTTTCAACGTCCAGAGCTGGGAGGAGAGGGGGACCTGTCATCGAATCGCGAGCTTCGTTTCGACTTAAATGTTTGTATCGAATCTCATTGTCATGGCACGAATCGCGACTTCGTTTCGACTTAAATGTTTGGTTTCGAAGCTCTCGATTGTCATCTGTCAACGAACAGGCTTCGTTTCGACTTAAATTTTAGATCAAGCTCGATTGTCATCTGTCAACGAATCGCGAGTTTCGGGTTGACTGAAATGTTTGGTATCGAAGCTCTCGATTGTCATCTGTCAACGAATCCGACTTCGTTTCGACTTAAATGTTTGGTATCGAAGCTCTCGATTGTCATCTGTCAACGAATCGCAAGCTTCGTTCCGACTTAAATTTTTGGAATTGAAGCTCCCTGTTGGATTTCAGTGTCCTCCTCTCTTTTGAGCTCGTGAACTTGGAAGGTCTTTGGGTTTTAATCAACGTATACCTGGACACGCGGAGCTCATTGCTGGACGGCGGAGCTTATTGTGGAAGACGGAGATAATTGTTGTCACCGGAGACACGAGACACAGATTGTATCAAGTAGAGTATTGCAAAAACCGATTTCTGTAGTGGATTATGTAGTCTATTGTAAAACTATTGTCTTATCGCTATACTCATGATTTGACTAATTATGGTATATATTCCGGCCATTGCGATTATTTCCACTTTTCTTGGAAATATCACGGATAAACTATTGACCCTGCTTGTACAGAGTACAGCAGCTGGACTGACATTAATGTAATAAATTTGTTTTTAATGAAAGTGTGCCTTCTCTAGCATTTTATGTCAACTTTCACGTCTTTAGTTATTCAAACTTCAATATATTTTTATTGATTTCTAGCGACATAATTTTCGTAAATGACATTACTTTTCCACTAGTCCGTCTTCCTTGGCCTTGAAAATCCGTCATTTTTCGTCAAATTATTACACACCATCATATTTCCCAACGAAACCAAGAAAATATCACGAACAGAGTGTACACTCTCATACGAAACAGAAAAACTTCGGAACGTTCCTGTAGCGCAAGGAAGGCAAGCGTGCATTAAAATGCACATTTCTTTTCACGCTCCGATGCAGCCGCGCAAATTCATTAATTCCTTTCGCCCAAGAAATTCACGCGCTTCTGCGCGCGAATGCTAATTCTTTGTGGCGCACGCAGCGCGTGTGGGGGCGAGCGCGGCCCAGCAGGCACTGCCCCGCCCCCCCGCGCCTCCCCGCACCGCCCCCCGCGCCGCAGGCACCAGGAAAGGGCGCGGACACGACCTCAAGGCGGCCATCCATGTATGGCTAGATAGACTATTTCGATTGGTTGGTTAGTGATTTCGGGAGCGTCAAAAGCTTAGGTCATTAGTCCCGTAAGTGTAGCGCATATTTCTTTTCGGAGAAATGGTGGCGATCTTCCCGCGCTGGATGGCGAGATTCGGCGCCGACCTACCGTCGGCTAGCGGGGTTTCCCCCTAACCAGGACTCTCCCACCAGCGAGGCACCGCCTCAGCCGGGACAAGCTCTAAGCTCCCGACCGGTCTCCCGGAATACGTAGTAGTGTAGTGCATGTTAGAGTAAGTGTGTGTGTAGGGGGAGAGGATAGGACAAGGAAGGGGAAGGACAGATCGCGCGCGGTCCGTGCCCGTTTGGTAGGGTACTGCTCCGGCATTCGCGTGGTGTTGATCGGAGAAACCATGGAAAACTACCGATCAGAGCAGCCGGCCGCTAGAATTCTCCTCGACACAGCGACTGAATTCGACATAGCTATCTAGCTATTGTTGAAACTACTACCAACCGTCGGGTGCGGAACGCTAGAACCTCCCGGTCAGAAGCACTGCAGGTGACATCAGTTGATGCCCTGAGCGACCTCTCTAGGGGCTGGTTATCGGGAACTCGTATTTCCTACATGTTTGTGCCAGTGTAGAGGGGGTTTTCTTATCTCCTGTCAATCTGGTGTTAGCATCTGAAGAACTTTCATCGAAGTTCAATAAGGATCAGGACTAGAACCTAGGAGGCGCTGTAGTGAGATCAGTTGATGCACTGAGCTCCCGGTGACTATTTTCAGTTTACGTACGCGTCAACTGCAATCGGCATTACTCCCGTAAGTGTAGTGCATTATTTTTTCTCGGGAGGTGGCAGTGATCTTTGCCCGCTGGATGGTGAGATCTGGCGCCGATCTGCACGTCGACTTGCGGGTTTTTTCCGTCCAGGTATCTCCCGCCAGCGGGAAACAGACCCAGCGGGAAGAAGCTCAAAGTTCCCGAATTTCTTTAATTCTTTTTATCTTTTATATTCCTTTATCTATTTCAATTTTGTATGTTACTTAGTTCTCGAGAATACAAGTCCTTCTCGCATATAAGCCCCCACATTCTTTTGGTTGAGCATTTTGGTAAACTTGGGTACTTGAAATACTATTCGCATCAATAATGTTGCTTGAAAACAGTTAATTCCATTAATTTTCATTGACAGCCGATCCTAAAGAAATTGCAGAGAGAATGTAAGAAAATAAAATAGCTATTCATTTGTAACATAATATTCGTTTGAAAAATAAAAGATAATTTTTTGAAAATAATTTCGCTTAATGTCAAAATGCTACTGAAAAACCCCCACAAAATATTTCTTTAAAAAGCAGCACGCACACTCTCAAGAACACTACTCAACAAATCAAATATTCTCGTATAACACTGTAATAAATTAAATATTTTAAGAAAAACATTTCACAAATACTGCAATAACATAGTATAGTGTACGGATACGAAGTACAACCGATCTTGGCATATCCAGAATATCAAAAACGTTGTTGTTCCATAACGCAGCACGTGAGCAGCAAATATTTAATGGGTGCGAGCTCTTCGTGGGAGGTTTTACTGTCAAATGACGTCAGTTGCGTCGTAAGAAGTACTGAGTGTCGCTTCGTGAGAAATACTGAAGCAACTGAGTATGCGAATCCAGTCGGTATGTGCAGTCTGAGAATAGGCGGAATAACGCAATCAAACACTTTCATTTTTAAGTTCAAATATAAAGTGATTCATTGTTTGTTTGTTTTTTATTTTCCCCGTGTTTGGGAATATCTAGCAAAACCATAGACACTTTTCACATGGCCGGAGGCTGTGCAGTTTTCTTTGATTTTCTGCGCTCATACGAAATTAGTATCGGCCTAGTAGGCTCTTGATGTCACTCCCCCTTACACACAGTACCTTTGACCGGGAGGTCCTGAGGTTCAAATTCCAATGGAAGCACGACAATAGCTATTTAGCTGTGTCGAGTTCAGCTGTTGTTTGGAGGAGAATTCTCGTAGCGGGCTACGCTGATCAATAGTTTTCCGTGGTTTCTCCGATCAACAACAGGCCAATACCGGAGCAGTTCCCCCAACAAAAGAGCCGCGGACAGAGCGCGATCTGTCCTTCCTCTTTCTTGTCCTATCCTCCCCCATTACACACAGACTTACACTAACATGCATTACACTACCACGTATTCCGGGAGACCGGTCGGGAGCTTCGCGCTCGTCCCGGCCAGGGCGGTGACCCGCTGGTGGGAAATACCTTCTTGTGGAACACCCATCCCTCCCCCCTCCGAAGGGTAGGTTGGCGCCGGATCTGGCCATCCAGCAGGGGAAGATCATCATCACCTCACGCGATAAAAACATGCACCACACATTCGGAACTAATGACCTTAGAATAGTTGACGCGCACGAAATCAGGAATCCATCAATGTAAATTAGTAGGAAAGATGCATGTCCCTAATTTTTCTTATAAGAGGGTCACGCGCCTTCGCTGTGTACGGGGTGAGCGTTCGGCGCGGCGGTCCTGGCCGCGACGCGAGGCGACGCGAAGGCGACGCGAAGGCGACGCGAAAGCGACGCGAAAGCGACGCGAAGGCGACGCGAAGGCGACGCGAAGGCGACGCGAAGGCGACGCGAAGGCGACGCGAAGGCGACGCGAAGGCGACGCGAAGGCGACGCGAAGGCGACGCGAAGGCGACGCGAAGGCGACGCGAAGGCGACGCGAAGGCGACGCGAGGCGACGCGAGGCGACGCGAAGGCGACGCGAAGGCGACGCGAAGGCGACGCGAAGGCGACGCGAGGCGACGCGAGGCGACGCGGCAGAGGCGACGCGAAGGCGACGCGAAGAGAGCGACGCGAAGGCGACGCGAGGCGACGCGAAGGCGACGCGAAGGCGACGCGAAGGCGACGCGAAGGCGACGCGAAGGCGACGCGAAGGCGACGCGAAGGCGACGCGAAGGCGACGCGAAGGCGACGCGAAGGCGACGCGAAGGCGACGCGAAAGGGGACGCGAGGCGACCGGCCGAAGGCGACGCGAAGGCGACGCGAAGCGCGCGAGCGACGCAAGGCGACGCGAAGGCGACGCGAGGCGACGCGAGGCGACGCGAAGGCGACGCGAAGGCGACGCGAAGGCGACGCGAGGCGACGCGAGAGAGGCGACGCGAAGGAGCGACGCGAAGGCGACGCGAAGGCGACGCGAAGGCGACGCGAAGGCGACGCGAGGCGACGCGAAGGCGACGCGAAGGCGACGCGAAGGCGACGCGAAGGCGACGCGAAGGCGACGCGAAAGGGGACGCGAAGGCGACGCGAAGGCGACTCGAAGGCGACGCGAAGGCGACGGGGAAGGCGACGCGAAGGCGACGCGAAGGCGACGCGAAGGCGACGCGAAGGCGACGCGAGGACGCAGGCGACGCGAGGCACGCGAGGCGACGCGAAGGCGACGCGAAGGCGACGCGAAGGCGACGCGAAGGCGACGCGAGGACGCGAAGGCGACGCGAAGGCGACGCGAAGGCGACGCGAAGGCGACGCGAAGGCGACGCGAGGGGACGCGAAGGCGACGCGAAGGCGACGCGAGGCGACGCGAAGGCGACGCGAAGGCGACGCGAAGGCGACGCGAAGGCGACGCGAAGGCGACGCGAGGGACGCGAGGCGACGCGAGGCGACGCGAAGGCGACGCGAGGCGACGCGAAGGCGACGCGAAGGCGACGCGAGGCGACGCGGCGACGCAGAAGCGCGAGCGCGAGGCGACGCGAGGCGACGCGAGGCGACGCGAGGCGACGCGAGGCGACGCGAGGCGACGCGAGGCGACGCGAGGCGACGCGAAGGCGACGCGAAGGCGACGCGAAGGCGACGCGAAGGCGACGCGAAGGCGACGCGAAGGCGACGCGAAGGCGACGCGAGGGGACGCGAAGGCGACGACGAGGCGACGCGGAGGCGACGCGAGCGAGAGGCGACGCGAAGGCGACGCGAAGCGCGAACGCGCGAAGGCGACGCGAAGCGACGCGAGGCGACGCCGAAGGCGACGCGAGGCGACGCGAAGCGAGGCGACGCGAAGGCGACGCGAAGAGGCGACGCGAAGGCGACGCGAAGGCGACGCGAAGGCGACGCGAAGGCGACGCGAAGGCGACGCGAAGGCGACGCGAAGGCGACGCGAAGGCGACGCGAAGGCGACGCGAAGGCGACGCGAAGGCGAGCGACGCGAAGGCGACGCGAAGCCGCGGAGCAGCGAAGGCGACGCGAAGGCGACGCGAAGGCGACGCGAAGGCGACGCGAAGGCGACGCGAAGGCGACGCGAGGCGACGCGAAGGCGACGCGAAGGCGACGCGAAGGCGACGCGAAGGCGACGCGAAGGCGACGCGAAGGCGACGCGAAGGCGACGCGAGGCGACGCGAAGGCGACGCGAAGGCGACGCGAAGGCGACGCGAAGGCGACCGAAGGCGACGCGAAGGCGACGCGAAGGCGACGCGAAGGCGACGCGAAGGCGACGCGAAGGCGACGCGAAGGCGACGCGAAGGCGACGCGAAGGCGACGCGAAGGCGACGCGAAGGCGACGCGAGGCGACGCGAAGGCGACGCGAAGGCGACGCGAGGCGACGCGAAGGCGACGCGAAGGCGACGCGAAGGCGACGAGCGACGCGAAAGGGGACGCGAAGGCGACGCGAAGGCGACGCGAAGGCGACGCGAAGGCGACGCGAGGCGACGAAGGCGACGCGAAGGCGACGCGAAGGCGACGCAGGAAGGCGACGCGAGGGCGACGCGAAGGCGACGCGAAGGCGACGCGAAGGCGACGCGAGGCGACGCGAAGGCGACGCGAGGCGACGCGAGGCGACGCGAGGCGACGCGAAAGGGGACGCGAGGCGACGCGAGGCGACGCGACACAGGCGACGCGAGGCGACGCGGGCGACGCGAAGGCGACGCGAAAGGCGACGCGAAGGCGACGCAGGCGACGCGAGGCGACGCGAGACGAGGCGACGCGAGACGCGAGGCGACAGAGAGCGACCGAGGCGACGCGAGGCGACGCGAGCACGCGAAGCGACGCGAGGCGACGCGAAGGCGACGCGAAGGCGAGCGAAGCGACGCGAAGGCGACGCGAAGGCGACGCGAGCACGAGGCGAAGCGACCGAAGGCGACGCCGAAGGCGACGCGAGCGAGGACGACGCGAAGCGACGACGAAAGGCGACAGCGAAGGCGACGCGAAGCGACAGCGACCGAAGGCGACGCGAGGCGACGCGAGGCGACGCGGGGCGGACGAACGCGCAAGACGCGCGACGACGAAGGGCGCTACAGAGGCGCAAGGCGACGGGCGACGCAGGCGACGCGATGCGAGGCGACGCGGGAAGAGGCGACGCGAAGGCGACGCGACGAGAGGCGACGCAGAAGGCGAGCGAAGGCGCCAGGCGCCAGACGACGGAGGCGACGCGAAGGCGACGCGAAGGCGACGCGAAGGCGACGCGAAGGCGACGAAGGCGACGCGAAGGCGACGCGAAGCGACGCGAGGCGACGAAGGCGACGCGAGGCAGAGGCGACGCGAAGGCGACAAGCGAGAAGGCGACGCGAGGCGACGGAAGTGCGACGAGGCGACAGCGAAGGCGACGCGAGGCGACCAACGAGGCGACGCGACAGGCGACGCGAAGGGACCGAAGTGAGGAATGGCCGCAGACCCGAAGGCACAACGGCCTGAGCGCAATGCACACGAGGCGACGCAAAATCGCGCAGACACTCGAGGCACGCGAGTCGTCGCGGGCCGAGTCTAGCGGGACTTGCGAAGCGACAAGCGCGAGCGACGCGAATGCAGAAGCACCGAGGCACGCGAAGGCGACGCAGGACCGAAGCGACGCGAGACGACGCGAGGCGACGCGAGGCGACCGAGGCGACGCGAAGTGCGACGCGAAGGCACCGAAGCGAATAGGCGACGCGAAGCGACGCGAGACGCCAAGCGACGAGGCGACGCGAGGCGACGGAAGGCGACGCGAAGGCGACCCGAAGGCGACGCGAGGCGACGCGAGGCGACGCGGAGGCGACGCGAAGGCGACGCGAAGGCGACGCGAGGCGACGCGAGGCGACGAGGCGACGCGAGCGACGCGAAGGCGACCGAAGCGACGAAGGCGACGCGAGGCGACGCATAGAATGGCGCGAGCGCTGCACTCCAGAGGCGACGCGAGGCGACGCGGGCGACGCGAGGCGACGCGAGGCGACGAGGCGACGCGAGCGACAGAGCGGCGACGCAGGCACGCGAAGGCACGCGAAGCGACGCGAGGCGAGCGAGGCGAGCGAGGCGCGAGGAGCGAAGGGGGAAGACCGAGTGGCGAGGCGAGCGGCGACGCGAGGCAGAAGGCCGAACGCGAAGGCGACGCGAAGGCGACGCAGAAGCAGCGAACGCGGAAGGCGACGCGAAGGCGACGCGAAATACGCGAAGGCGACGCGAAGCACGAAGGCGACGCGAAGGCGACGCGAAGGCGACGAAACCGAAGCGACGAAGCGACGCAAGGCGACGCGAAGGCCGCGAAGCGACGCGAAGGCGACGCAGCACCAGGCGACGCGAAGGCGACGCGAAGGCGACGCGAAGGCGACGCGAAGGCGACGCGAAGGCGACGCGAAGGCGACGCGAAGGCGACGCGAAGGCGACGCGAAGGCGACGCGAAGGCGACGCGAAGGCGACGCGATAGGAATGGCGCCAAGCCCCGCGTGCACTGCAGCACCATGCATCACGAGCGCTGCGCCATCTTCTGCGCAATTAAGCACTCGCAAGGACACGCCGCGCGTCCGGAACCAGTGCGGACTTTGCGGCACAAAGCATCGATTGCGACGGGAATGCGAAATGAGCACTTTTATTTGCGACACAGCCCCAGATGATTCAGTCACA
This sequence comes from Teleogryllus oceanicus, assembly GCA_964035755.1. Lineage (NCBI taxonomy): Eukaryota > Metazoa > Arthropoda > Insecta > Orthoptera > Gryllidae > Teleogryllus > Teleogryllus oceanicus. The sequence continues at coordinate 14,774,425 of CAXIVR010000005.1, forward strand.
GGCGCCACCGATATTTTCAAGTGCAATTTTATTACATTTTTTTAAATATGCATTCAGTGAAACGTAATATAACGGTTTTAATCGTTATAAAATATTCAGGCTGTGAAACGATAACCTAGTGAGCACGAAAATATTTTGCCGACAATCAATCATAGGAAAACTGGCTGTACGTATTTATCTTGAACAAAATCTACTACATAAATTTGTGCACACTTCCAAACCATGTTTTGGAAACTTTCATTCCATGCGCTCGTGTAAACGAATGAACAATGCTTTTACAATGAGCCGCATAACGGAGTATCGTGTCGCCGTCCGTTGCTGGTGCTTGCGAGGCAGTGGATGCGCGTGAAAGAGTGAAGGTACTCAGAGTTGTGTGAGGGCAGCATATTGCTATTAGAGTTTGTCAGATAGTGTCCATACCTGTTAACTAAGCTAAGAACAGCAGTCTTTTGAACTGTTTTCATAATTCACTGTTTTTGTATTTTGCTGCAAATATTTTACTAAATATCTTTACAATCGTAAGCAGAATTGTATTTTCTGTTACCAACATATACGTTGTCCTAGTCAATAATTAAAATCCCGTTGCTAGAAATTCGAGCATACTCTACACGCTGTAGTTTGTCCTCGTTTTTGGTATATTCTGAAGAGATTATAAATGTATGTGATTTTTCGCATGCCACCTCCTCCAAATTGCGATCCACCGATCGGCACTGGCCGCTAGCCAGTGTTTTCATATCTAACGTAACCGGGAGAGATAGCTAAGGGTATCAACTGATGTCACTACAGTTCCAGTGACCGGGAGGTTCTAGGCTCAGTCCCGACGATGACATAGCTTGTCAGCTAGGTCGTATTCAGCCGCTGTCTGGAGGAGAATTCTAGCGCCGGCTGCTTGATCGGTAGTTTTTCGTGGTTTCTCCATCAATATCAGGCAAATGCCGGAGCAGTATTCTAACAAACGGGCCACAGACCGTGCGCGATCTTCCCTACCTCTGCTTTGTCCTATAATTTCCCCTAACACACACTTGCCCTAACAAGCACTACAATACCACATATGCCAGAAGATCGGTCGAGAATTTAGAGCTTGTCCCGGCTGGGCCTATGCCCCGCTGGTGGGAGATACCTGATTGAGGAAAACCCTACTAGCCGACTGTAGGTCGGCACCGGATCTCGCTATCGAGCAGGAGAAGAACACCGCCACCTCCCGAGAAGAAAATATGCTCTACACTTACGGGACTAATAACCCTAGAAGATGACGCGCCCGAAATCATTAACAATCTATCAATCATATCTAACAAAGAAGTCCATTGCTTTCCCACCATTATTGCCGCAGCCTACTATCACTAGCTGCAGCCGTCACCGCCGTCTTCGAGGCTGCTGACATGACGGGTTAACCTTTGCTCTGGAATCACCCGTTCTCGAAATTTTATTTTTATCACAAAAATTGTCTCGTATGTAGTTGCCGACTCGAAATTTTAAATGTTGGCTCGAATTTTGTGTATTTTAAGATTGTTTTTTATATTTCGAATTCAATTTAAACACTTTTGTAAATTTAATTTGTATTAAGGTAAGTGATTCAAATATGGTCAGTGCAGCTAATATGGCCAAGTAGCGGCTATGTTGTCAGCTGAAACTGTTTACCATGTAGCGTTCGAGCATGCTGTCTGGGAGAGCGTAAGAAGTGCATTAACCCCCTACAAGGCTAGTTGACTCGCGAATTCGCTCTCTGAAGCCTCCATTGTCAACAAGTGCTGAAGTCGCTCTGTCCTAATAACTTTTTTCCCAGGTAAGTTGACCATTAGATACTAAATCCTTCTTTAAGTGTATTTTGACAATATATATCAACTTTTAGCGCCTCTAATTAGCAATATAATCAGATTAATGCGGTTTAATTTGCACAATATTTTACCAACGTGGGGGATATTCAATAACATGTTGTTTTGCTGTCAATATTGCCAAGGGTGATGGGCATATTATCGAGCACTTGCGGCCAAATTAACTGCGTGTGTTTGATACACTAATGTTTTCGTTTTATTTTATAGAAAATGAATCCAGCACAGAAAAGGGGTATTTGAGTTCCCCCTGAAAAGGGGTATTTGAAAACAATATTGAAAATAAAGCCAGCAATCAACACACGCGCTATTTTGTTTCAAAAAAGAATTCATTTTCAACTCATATATTCGAAGACGTTTAATACAATCCATCAAATTCTAGACAAAATAATAAAGTGGATTAGCCAGCAAAGAAAAGGAATAAAGATAATCCAGACAAGAAGAAACATTTCTATGAAAACAACAACAACAACAAAACATGTAAAACTCTGGTGGAAACAAATCCTGCAGAGAAAAATGGAGAAAGCTGGTTTTGTCATCTTTACTGTGAGGAGGCAGGTAAGGTAATGTGCCGAAGCAGCGTTTGTGGGAAATATGTACAGAAGAATGTAACTTAAAGACTTTCATTTGTCATCAATGTGAAACTGATTTAACTACTTTTTTTGTAAGTTTCAAGCAATCAGTGATGTTCTGAATTTTGTAATAAAGTTTCATTGTAGAAAATACTGTTTTTTTAGGATTAACCCAGCAACCCTTACATTATGAAATCACGTCAGGCCGTTTTTTGTAAAATACAATCTGGCATGATGTAAGAGGGTAATTCATATTATATATTAGTACAGCTAGCCCCAGTTCCATGGTCATGCTACAAGAAACCAGTTAATCTGACAATGGCCATAAAACCTGCATGTGAGCATATTGTCTTCATATTACAATGTTTTTTGTAAAACATCAAAATATTGAATCACTTTTTGTAATAAACTATTTCATCTTTAGAAAAGTGTTAAATTTCATCATGATTTTGTTAATTTTGCCAAATGTTGAAATACATAAACGGAAAATGAGGCGCTTAACACAGCCATATTACCTTCACATACCTGCGTTTACTACGTGCAGATTTTTAACTTTTATCAATGAAAAAATTGTCGTGCAATAATCATTGGTGTTTCCTTCGCACTACGGAGCCAACCAGCATTCAGGGCGATGACTATACGGTCAGATTTGCAACAGTAATTTTGCAGAAGTTATCATTTACTGTTTTACAATTCCATAGACGTCCTTTAAACTTCGAAGCCAGTAGAGATTTATAGAAAATACAGAAATGAAGATAGGAATTGTTTCAAGAAAAATACTACTAGATGAAACAAATTAAATTCACAAGTCATTAAGTCATTCAAAATATTAAATATTGAAATTTTGCAAGCAATTTCTTGGCAATAGTTTTTGTAAATTTCATTCTTCACCACTGAAAGAAGCTAATTTGATATTATTGAATGAGATTATGCACTCTAATCGCTTTAGATTTTCATAATATTACCTTTCCATTACATTTATTGATGTTTCATTAATGTATTTTTACAAATTTCGAAAATATCAATTGCGCAGCAAGTATCGTCCAAACTATGCAATATCAAGAAAACTCTCATATAATATTTCATTTTTATTCTAATTAATGTCACTCATCATATTGACGATACTACCTAATGTTCCTTTTTACTTTTTGAATCTATGAAGGCGTCACTCTGAACTGGACATTAATCATCGGTCATCATGTAAACTTGTGATTTAAATTATTCAGAAGATAAAGAATTCGTGATGTGACGCAACGCGAGGAACATTTTGAAATTGTTTGTGAAACAACTCGAACTTGACTCTATCATGTTAACATCATTAAAATCTGTCATAGGGTTGAGTAGTAGAATGCAACACCTAGTTTTCAGGGATCGGCAGTACTTGTACAAAGGGTTATCAGTTGATAAAGAACACTTTTATAATTTTATAAAAAAATAAATAGAATGATATTTACCATTGATGAACCCAAGGATTATAACCCTCATAAAATATCTCATGATAAAGTACTTAATTGTAACGAAATTAGTAAACCCCAGGATGCCATAAAAAAAGGTTATTGTTTGATCAGTACTGTATAATGTAAAAGTAGAAGAGCACACGTATAATATCAAGAGCAGCCAAAATGCAAGAAAAACACAAGGACATCGAAAAAGATACACAGTTCCACGAAACTTAGAGAAAAATCCAAAGCTTGAAAAATAGGAAAAAGAATGGTAAACATGTCGTAAAATCGATCTCCATTCCAGGAGCCAAGTAAATGACACAAGACCCGGTTTTGTGGACCATTCAGCTTTCTTATGTGTTCAGCCTCGTGGCCACATCTCGAGCAAACTCCTCTACGAGTCGGAAAGAGACAACACGAACCCTTTGCCCCCCGAGCCCTGCGGCGTTCTTTTCGACGACGCTGAGAGTTCGGCAGTCGTCATGAGGGGCATTCTTCTTATTTTCCATTTTGTTGGATCACACTGCAGTGGGTCGAAATATCACCAGTTGAGAGTATAACACATTTTGTGTACTGCAGTACGCATTTTGTGGCGTGGAGGCGATGAGGCTGATGATGATGAAAGACAACCCCACGTACAAAAAGTATTAAAAAACAACAACATTGACTAAAACAAGACAAAAAGTATATTAAAGTTCATTCAAAATATTCAATTTGAGAGAAAACGGCAAATTAGTAAGAATGATGCAACTAATAAGAATCAGATCTGATATTATAGAATCGCTTCAAGAAGTAGATTGGAGGATAAAATCAAAAGCAACTACACTGCGTTTCAAGAACCCAAACATCGCCACTGTTTTCAATTAATAAAGGCATGAAAACCATTGCTGAACATCAACAGTTCTACATCCGCAAACAATAGAGGACACATATGCCATTGATTCTCCATGAAATAATATTATTATTCAAACACTCCGTTCGCGCCTGCGCTTATAAAAATCCGACGACTTTCGTGAAAACCACCGCCCAACTTCAAAACGTAACGAATTCTTTACTACATGAAAAGCAGTGGACTGGATTGAACGTTCGATTAATCCCTGTCACCAGTTTTACTGCGTTTTAAAAGGTTTCATTGATAAAAGTAAATTATTGTGGCGAGCCACCATTACATCACACCGTGTTGAGGCGATTCCCAAGGCATGCCTTTTCAATATATACGGGACCGGCGGAGCCTGAGAGGGGCAGAGGCAGACATGAGGTAGCCGAAACCAGTGAGTGCATTACGAATCGTACGTTAAGAACCCCTGGATGATGGCACGCTTGCAGAGCTCCGCCGCTGCTGCAGCCGCTGCCCCTGGTGGAGCTCCTGGTCCATGGTTGACGGGGGAAGAGACCGCCAACTCCAAAGTCTCTTCCAGGTTGGTTGGTTAGTGATTTCGGGCGCGTCAACTGCGTAGGTCATTAGTCCCGTAAGTGTAGTGCATGTTTTCCCTTGGAAGATGGCGGTGATCTTCCCCCGCTGGATGGCGAGATCCGGCGCCGACCTACCGTCGGCTAGTAGGGTTTCCCCCTAACCAGGTCTCTCCCACCAGCAGGGCACCGCCCAAGCCGGGAAAGCTCTAAGCCCCCGACCGGTCTCCCGGAATATGTGGCAGTGTGGTGCATGTTAGTGTAAGTGTGTGTGTAAGGGGAAAGGATAGGACAAGGAAGAGGAAGGACAGATCGCGTGCGGTCCGTGGCCCGTTGGGTAGGATACTGCTCCGGCATTCGCCTGGTGTTGATAGGAGAAACCACGGAAAAATACCGATCAGAGCAGCCGGCCGCTAGAATTCTCTTCCAGACAGAGAATCAATTCGACCTAGCTGAAAAGCTAGTGTCGAAAATCCTGCCGCCGTGGGGAGTGGGAATCTAGGACCTTCCGGTCAGAGGCGCTGCAGTGACATCAGTTGATGCACTGAGCTACCGCTCCCGGTCCCACCGTTTATATTACACACTTCATTTTAATGCGCTTTATTATACACGACACCCCACGGCATGTCATTTCTTTTAAAACTTCCTAACCTCTGAGCACTGAACTTCAGAATTACGTTTTTTGGGCATTCCCAGCGCCTCCTCTGGCATGGCATGCCACGCCCGCGGTGTATGTTAGTGTAAGTGTGTGTGTGTGTGTGTGTGTGTGTGTGTAAGGGGAGAGGATGGGAAGAGGAAGGACAGATCACTCGCGGTCCGTGGCCCGTTTGGTAGGGTATTGCTCCGGCATTCGCCTTTTGTTGATTGGAGAAACCACAGAAAACTAACGATCAGAGAGACGGCCGCTAGAATTCTCCTCCAGACAGCGATTGAATTCGACCTAGCTGAAAAGCTAGTGTCTTAAATCCTGCCACCGTCAGGACTTGAACCTAGGACCTCCAGGTCAGAGGCGCTGCACACACCCTCTTCCACCTGATATATCACCTTCCTCCACGCTCTCACTCTGTCTGTCTGTCTGTCTGTCTGTCTGTGTGTGTGCTCTCTCTCTCTCTCTCTCTCCTTAATTAGTAATAAAAATGTGCGTTAAATCCGAACATTATCTCTTCCTGAGTACGCTGACGTCCCCTTCCCTCCATCTTTACAAATTACTAATTCAACTCAGTGCTCCAAGTGCCTCAGGAATACGCTGGTGTTAGTCAGCTCAGCTAGTCAGCACGTTACACTCTCCTCGAAAATTACCTACATATTGTAATAGTTTGGAACATGTCTTGTCTCTTACATACCATTAGAATTAGACAAACTCGGACTTGGGCCCCGAGATTAACAGGACACTTTATTAAGATCTTCATTCCTAGGACGTTTCGGCATATCTGATATAAATGGTTTGATGGGTGGGTGATAACATGATTTGAACGATGACGGGGCAATAGTGAAATGAGGGGTAGCGGGTAAAGGTGAACTCCCAGAAAACCTGCCACAAGCCCGCTTGTCCACGAAAATCCCATTGGATTTGAGTGGATCTTCGACCCCGGTACCCAAAGGTGGAAGGTGAACACTCCATTCCGGGTGACCCCGAGTTGTACGCACCGAGGGGCAGGCGGTGACTACTCATGGCAAGGAACTCCTCGCTACGTCCCGGGCTCTCTTCCCCGCCCCCCCCCGCCCCGCCCGCCGCCTATGCTAATTCCACCCCCAAATCCTTTCAATTAGCGGCACTTGCCCCGGTGGGCGGGGCGGAAGGGCGGCAACCTGTTCCTCGGGGAGCGGAATCAATAGCGGGAGGAGACCGTCGCCGCCGCCGCCGCCGCCGAGGAAAGTTGGCAAGACGCGGCTGCGTGCGCTCCCAGCGGCTGAATAATACATGCGCGGGGGCGGTGGGAGGGGGTGCGGTCGCCCCAGCGCCGGGGGAACGCAGCTCTTTGGGGGCGCACGGGTGGGGGCACGCGACCCCCCACCCCCACTCCAGCCCTATCCCGCGTCGCTCCCTGGCGTCCCACGTTCACTGCCATGTTACACTGGAAACATCAGACACTGGTTGAACCCAACTGAACACACTGCATTTTCCCAATCTTTTTTTTTTTTTTTATGTGAAAGTAGTTGCATTCTGGTATCGAACTTCAAACAGAGAGACTTTCAACTGCGCGTCACTTCATATAAGTTCGGTACAGCACGAGTAAACAGTCTAATATTTCTGCGGGGTATTTTCAAATAAAAACATTAAACTCATGCAATTAGATTGAACAGAATATTAATTAGCAGAAAAGCAATTTAATTTTACGTAAGTTTCAATATTCTTCTCGTCTCTGACTGCTGTTGCTACGGAATGATGGCAACCAGAGAAGCTTCCGTTCCCATACACACTACGTAGTGTACGAGAAAGTACGTTAATAAATAGAACTGACACTACTACAGCATATACTTCCTACCATTGTTTGTAACAGCTTCGAAATATTATACTACTACACCAAGTTTAAAAAATTTTCAACCAGCAACAATTTTTTTTTTCACGCCGAGCCTCCAACTCAGATCATCCGTGCCAAATCACCGCGCGTTTTACCGCTACACCACCGAATTGTAATTATTAACCAAATTAATAGAGTATGATCATGAAAGAAGATAAGTTGTTCTATTAAGGGAGATGGTCTATTTTGTAAGTTTAAATTGGATCATGTAGCCATATACTAAAAAAAGGGATCGCTCTGCCGAACTCACTTGGACCAGCACTTAAATATCGAATTGTCTCTCCCACATTCATTTTCCGAAAATTTAGAAAAATCAACGATAGTGAGACCAGCACCACTTTTTAACGTCATTTTATACATAAAAGGAGACAATTTAAAGAAAAGATTTGGAGTCGTATTTTAGAAAAAATGTTTAAAAATCATTACTTTCAATACTATAGTTTCAGGAAGAGAAAAAAATTGAACAATTTCCGAAAAATCGGAGATTTGAACGAAAATTACACCTGCACCAATCTCTTAAGCGTCTTTTATGCTAACAGAAGACACAGTTTAATCCAAAATTTTGGAGACATTTTTGATAAAATTTTGAAAATATTTTTGAGACTATAAGTAACGTTCCCCCCAAAATCAAAACATCCATTTCAAACACAGATGGCTTTGTATTCCTGTAAATCGATCGAAGAACCTCAATTTTGGAGAAAATCGCTGAACAGTTTTGGCGATAGCACTGACCACAGACAGGCAGACAGAACAACGACATAGAGACGTTATTCCCATCAATCGATTTTTCAGTATCAACAATACACAAAACATGGATCCTGACTATACAATGTTTAGAGAAAATAACTTATATTATATAAGAGTAACATTTATCCATCTTTTCTTTACCAGGGCGCGGCAATTCAATTTTTCTGTCGAATTTCGAAGCAAACCTGTGGCAAAAACAATATTTTTGATCCGTTCTACAGATAGAAGCAATTTGCACTGTAATAATCGAAAATCAAACATCCTCCCACGGTTTTTGGAAAGCATAACAGTAATATTTGTCAGGAGTTCTCCCTTAGGCAGCACGAAAGGCACGCTTGAAATAGAGGACCCCACTTTCTTTAGTCCCTCTGAAGAATTATGATTTCCTGTCGGCAGAAATATCCTTCGGAGGGAAAATGGACGCGTGGAAATTTATTTCCCGGCAACAGGAAATTGCGCAATTTGTTTAACACTTAACGCACTCTTTTTCTCTGTCATCTATGGTTTATAGGGCTCCTCCCAAAGTGGTTTTCATCGATACTGGCGATTGAAACCGAGAGGGAAGAGAAAGGGACAAACAATATTACACAAAAGTCTCCTGAAACCCTGATCAGGATGCGTTGGGACTAATAAATATTGCAAGAATATTTATCGATTCTACGGCCATCAGTGAGTAGTAGAGAAGAACATCATTCACTAGATCGGTAGGTCGTAGATTCAAGTTCCTTTAATAGGGAATTTTCGAAACCAGTTAAAAGCGTCATAGGACAACAATTTCCTTGGCAAGCTGCCCAGATGGGTCGTTACTGTAGTTTCATGTAATAAGTTTCAAAATTTTAACACCACAAATACGAAATATTAAAATTACACATTTTGATCGTTACAAAATGGTCTCTGAGTGACAGATTTTGAGTTTTCATTTTTATAATACTACTTTCTCGCTACGGAGTAGAGAGAAATTGATGTAATGCTGCGCGAAAAAACGTTGAATTTTCGGCAGAAAAACTGATTACAGGGCCTTGGTAACGAAAAAGTGGATGTATTCAGTTGCTAAATATAGATTAAAACTCTCTTTCTCGTGGTGTAGGCAGAAACCATTTTGTAGGTCCTTGATATCTAAAAATCGAATGACGGTAACAGTCTTTCCGTCTGTGAACAACTGCTACATCGTCCAGCAAATATTCACCACAATTGATATTCCGCAATCAATTTGACTGGTGTCACAGCCTTTTGAATTTGAAATCGATATTTTAATTTTGGGGGGTACTTTTCATGAAACCCTTGTGACATTTTCCATATTTTCAAAAATATGGCTCCAACGTTTTTCATTAAACTTTATTATTGGATAGTGTGAAGGACGTTTAAGAGAATGGTGCAGCTCTCATTTCGTTGAAAACTGATTTTTCGAAAATTGCGGAAGTTCAAAATTTTTTCGGAGTCTTCCTACAACAAAAATATTAAAGATAGGGATTTTTTCGCTTAATGAAATCTGTTCCTTAAAGATATATTTTGAAATAAGGCCGTGAACAACTTTTCGCGTAATTTTGTGTGAAAATGAGGGCGAAATAGTTCGTGCTGTTTTATCGCAACTCGTTTCTAATGATTTTAGTGACATTCGCACCATAATTTGATAGAGTGAGATTTTGCTGCTCGCTCGTCACATTCAAATGACACACAAAAGATATTCGAATTGATCTTCTGGACGAATTTCTAGCTTCTAGTAATTTGCTCAAAATATTTCCTGCTTTCCTGTAAGAAATATATATAATGCCTTCGTATTATTCTTGAAGACGAATGCTTGGGCAACACCTGGAAAGAGGGCTATAGTACATAATTTTTCTCTGAAAGGCAGAGTAGATGTGTTCTGACATGCGAAGTAATTCGAGGTGTGTGGCGATCTGTTCTGTAAATCCGAATTGTTCGATGAGAATTGCGTTGGTGGCGTAGATATGCGATTTTAAACGTTTTAAGATTACATTTTCTAGAATTTTGAAAGCGTGGGGAGTAAACTGACTGGTCTATAACTTTCTGCTAGGTTTGCTCTTTAATTTGACTCGAGAATTGGGAATGTAATTGCGTTTCCATATTTTGGGAAAATATCCTGTTCGTAAATTCAGTTGTATTTATTTTTAATATAGGCTTTGACTGGATCAGAGAGAAATGTTGTAATAAATGATTTTTTAAAGATATTGTTATAAATGTCATTAAGTCCGGAGGCCTTTTTTATAAGTAAGGTTTATTTCTGATGGTAAAGTATATTCGATCTGAAGGGTGGGGGCCATACATTGTTATGTCATTTAATTTCGTTATTTTTATATGAGCGGGGGTGTCTATACTACGTAGAACACAAGAAATAAAAAGGATACGAGAGATATGTAACAGTAGTAGATGTGAGGGAGTAAAATGAAATCCTACTTCATGATTTTCTTCCTGTTAAAGAGTTCCTGGAGAACCTGAATTGACGGCTCATTCTTTTAATTTAAGAAAGCTCCAAGTAATAACGCAATTAGAGTAGAAAATTTAAAATGCTTATTTCTACAAATTCGTAAATGTCTAAACATTTAACTTTAATTCTATTCAACTTCATTTACTCTAATTAACTCTAAAAAACGACAAATTTCTACCAATACGGTAAATTTCTAAAGTCATAATTATTTCGAAGCATGGAACTGATCAATAAGTAGCTATCGTTCCTTACGTTTATTGTCGTTTTTTTAAATATATTTATTTCTTCCTGTTCAGCAGAGAAGGCTTTTCAGGGAGTTGAACTGGTACAATGATATTAACATTTTGGATTTGTATACTAATTTTTGCTATTTTGACAGATTTTTGTCTTACTTGTTAAAATTTTAATTTATTTTCATTGATTTGAGTTTAAAGGTACATGGAGGTCAAAAATCATCTTGATGGAAACGGGAACTGATTGTGATTCTGATTCTAGAATTGGTGGATTTACCAAGGTTGAAAATAGGAGTACACGCAAATTCTTTTAAAAATAAAATTTATTTCCAGAAGAAATATTTAAAAAAAGACTAGAATATGAAACTGAGATTTCTAATCAAACGTCTCGAAATTTTGTGCTGGAAAATATATTGTTAAGACTGTTGAAAAATATATAAAATATGTAACAATTTTTAATTTAAGTCCTTATGAATAGTAACCTCCTTCCGTTCTCACGGTTAGACTACTTCTTCTCCACCAATCAAGACGAATAAAGTGCCATTCAACGCATCTTGGTCTCCTGGTGGGGAATTGACAATTTTTTTGAGGATCCATCCCGAAATTTTTTAAAATTTTCTCTCAAAAACGTGTTTTTATACAAGCAACTAAAATACTTCTTGTTATCTCACTGCATCTAGAGAAGTAATCAATAACCTCATTCGATTTCTCTCAACAATACAAATTGACAGAATGGACTTCTACTTGACGCAAGCCTTCTCAGGGCATGGGAGCTTCCAAGCGTATCTATACAGATTTAAAATCGCTGAAAGCCCGATATGCGCACTATGCCACGAAGAAGACGACGACGCTATGCACACCACATATAGCTGCAAAGCTTGGGAGGAAGAAAGACGAAAATGCTACAGCAAACGATAATTAATGCCTGCAAACACAGTCCAAACTACGCTGCAATCCAGAGACAACTGGAAGACAGTACGAGACTTCGTGGCTTATTTACTAAACCAGAAATCGATCACTAAAAGCAGAGAGAGCTAAAACACTAAAGCGACCACCTGAAAGGAAAGCTCATGCTCTCAGCCAATCTTCTGCGTGAAGTAATGTCTCAACGACGGTCCCGCGCAGAAGATACCACGGCTCAAGAGAAACGAGGAGGTAAGGTTTTAGTCGGTAGGCCATACTGGAGAGTCCGACATAACCGGCCTCACCGGTATGCGAAACGCATTTCCCCCTCCTCGGCAAAAAAAAGAAGACAAATCGATTGGCATAATTCTTAGCCGTTTCTCTCCAGGACATTTACCAAGATTTCTAGAAAACACTTAGTTTTGATAGTTTTGTAGAGTGCGCATTGTTCTTTTGTTGTTGTTCTTTTTACTTTGGTTTAACGCGTTGCCATATTAATAACTTCCTTGCTTTGAAAAACCACAAATCTTCTTATTACAAGAGTTACACCTATGAAACTTTAGATTTGGGATAAACTATTTCTGTCATAAATATGTATCTTATTATTGGGTTGTTTCGACAATTTATTTCAATTTTAGTTGTCGCTGCGACACACCGGTGTCCTTTAATTATTTTGTATATTGGATGCTTAAGTCTCCGGTAAAAATATTATAGAGAAATATACAGAGACAGATGAATGTTGCTTATTGTACTATTTCCGCAGACAAACGAAGTCTCAATAGCCCTTTGTAATGAATGTGTATATGTTAGTGGAAAAATGTGGATTTTGTCCGATGTGGTTCAAGTCATTTCTCAATAGTCGCTGAATTGCTCTCGTATCATCGGTTTTCAATCACTTCATTGCGACAATTGCAACAGTAAGTGACACGTAGTAGTTGTCTTCTGAAGAGCATATTAGTTTACAATGGATCTTAAAAGAATATATTTCACCATTTAGAACAATTTTAATATGGTATACGCTCGGTGAATTGTTGAGTATTTTATGTAAAATTACTGTATTTTAAATTACACCCTATCCAAAAATATAATTACTCCTGATGTCTTCAGAATATGCTTTCATTATTTCTTAACGATCTCTGAGGAGTACATTTTGTTTGATTACGTCATAAAATAATTATATTTCTCTCAGCTCCAAGATTCTTTGTTAACAGATAGAACATGATTTAACTTCATTTTGTTAATTAATTGAAAATTGAAAGCACACTACTACCAATTCGCGAAGCTACTGACCTCGCAAGAACCCTTTGAACATAAGGATAAAATGCTCTATTGTATGATGTAATGTAAGTTTTCACAAGGAGATTAATGGCACACGAAGTAGAATGCGGCAGAAACGTTTTCGAAAATGTCGTATCTTCCATTCCACGCCATTTTAACTTTATATTTCTGCGAGATCAATTTTTAGCGACTTCGCTAAGCACACATATGCCTTCATCCTAAAGTTTCATATATATATATATATATATATATATATATATATATATATATATATATATCAGTTATACATTCTTACTCGCAAGTTTTTTAGTATTCCTCTCTGTAATTCTAGAATTAGAATCGATTTGGAATGAAGTAGGACTCCGATTTGCTGTTTACGTGATGTTTCTGAAGGAGATTATTTTACAAGTTCAAACGTCTACATTTGTCAATAATACAGGAGCGTATGTGCGTTCTCGGAAACCGAGATGAGGAACAATGCTAATACAATTACTAAGATTTCAAGTTATTTATATCACATTAGTTGATTACCTGGCGTTGCGTGGGTATTTATTTACCAGAATAATCTATTGTGCAGCCTTCCCCGCCTACTCGCTTCGCCCGTCTTCCTCGCATGCCATGCCCCTTCTGCCCATACCGCCTGCCCGCCAACCAGCCTCTTCCGCTCTATGTGTTGGTCCTGCCCATCACGCTCTGCCCCTTCTGCGAAGCCCATTCCTTCCGCCGCCCTGGTTCACTCTCTTCCTTTCCTCCTTCCGTTCCACTGGATCCTCTTCCTTTTTGCTCCTTCTGTTCCTCTAGTACCACCTCTTCCTTTCGCTCCTGCCGTTGCAACTCCTCCTCCTATCGCTTCTACCGCCTCCTAGTTCTTCCTAATATAGCTCATTCTCGTCCTTTTGCTTCTTCAGTTCCTCTGTCTCCTCCTCCTTTCATTCTAGCTCTTATAGTCCTAGATCTTTCTAATCTATCTCATCCTCCTCCTTTTACCTCTTCAGTTGCTCTGGCTCCTCCCCCTTTCACTCCTTCCGTTCTATCTCTTCTAGTCCTAGTTCTTCCTGATCTAACTCATCCTCCTCCTTTCGTTTCTTCAGTTCCTTTGTCTCCTCCTCCCCTTTCACTCCTTCCATTCTAGCTCTTTTAGTCCTAGTTCCTCCTGATCCAGCTTCTCCTTCCTCTTCTTTCGTTCCGCTCGGTCTCTCCGATCCTACTCTCCCGCTTCTTGTTCTCCTTCCGCTCCATCCGGTGCGCTCTCCCTCTGGTTTGCGTGGGGTCAATCAGGTCCGCTCGGCACCGATCTGTGTCACACTGCAAAGCCCGCCAACATCGGCGCGCGAATGATGATTGAATGGGATTTCATTTAATGAAATATTTTTGGGTAAAATTTTGAATCGTTATTACGCTATTTCAATTTTTGGCCTGTTCAGATGGATTCTACCAGCTAGTAATATATAAAAATGAGTTGTAAAGAATTTCCCTTTTATACAACAAATAATTGTCATGTTCACTACGTAAACTCTTAGAAATAAGTCTAAGGAATGAAATTGAATAAGGACAGACGATATTGGGAATATCACGGAATTGGCCGTCAAATTCATATTGGATTCTAATATAACTGTTATTAAAAACCATTAATGTATTTATCGAAAGACATTTTCAATTACTACTTGGTAATTTAGTAAAATTCAAAACAGTTTTCAGTAGGCAGTCTATGACATCCAAACAGGAAAATGTTAATTGACATATTCTTGCAGGATCTTTTATTTCTATACATATTTATTTATCGGGGTATAGGTCTCTTCAGATGATGACATAGAGTCATGTGAGTGATCTAATGAGTAGATAGCGGTAGAGATGAGGTGACTAATAATGTGGATAAAGTGTATTGTAATGCAGGGAAAACTCCGTGCGCCATTTCGTAACTTCACTGGGTAACTTCAGTGCGCTAACCATCGTGCCACGAACCTTGCACCGCCTCCTGCTGCACTCCCCACCGTTTAGTGATTGATTTTTTCGTGTTTCCAGGCACGTCAACAGCTTTGGTCATTAGTCCCGTAAGTGTAGTGGATTTTTTCTCGAGAGATGGCGGTTATCTTCCCGCGCTGGATGGCCAGATCCGGCAACGACCTACCGTCGGCTAGTGGAGTTTTCCCCTAACCAGGACTCTCCCACCAACGTGGGTACCGCCCCAGCCGGGACAAGCTCTAGGCTCCCGGCCGGTTTCCCGGAATATGTTGTAGTGTGATGCATGTTAGTGTAAGTGTGTGTGTAAGGGGAAATGATAGGACAAGGAAGAGGAAGGAAAGATCGCGGCGGTCCGTGGCCCGTTGGGTAGGGTACTGTTCCGGCATTCCCCTGGTGTTGATAGGAGACACCACGGAAAACTACCGATCAGAGCAGCCGGCCGCTAGAATTCTCCTCCACACAGCGAATCAATTCGACCTAGCTTACAAGCTAGTGTCGAAAATCCTTCCGCCGTGGGGAGTGGGAACCTAGGACCTTCCGGTGAGAGGCGCTGCAGTGACATCAGTTGATGCACTGAGCTACCGCTCCCGGACCCGCCGTTTATATTACACACTTCATTTTAATGCGCTTTATTAAACACGACACCCCACGGCATGTCATTTCTTTTAAAACTTCCTAACCTCTGAGCACTGAACTTCAGAATTACGTTTTTGGGCGTTCCCAGCGCCTCCTCTGGCATGGCATGCCACGCCCGCGGCGCGGAGGCGTCCAATTTTTAATCGCTGAGCGGCGAAAAATTTCATCAGCAGAGACGCGCACGCCGCGCCCCCGCTGCTGCAGCGCGATTCGAACCCGATCGAAGGCCGCGATTTCGAGGGGAGGGATAATATACCGGGCACAGCACGCCTCCGACACGGGGCAGAAGGGCTCTTCCTTCGCCTCTGACTGCCAAAAGCGGCTCCGAGCATCAACTGATGTTAACCCTGTAATGCCCAAGGTAATTTTGTGCGTAAGGTAAATTTGTGCGCGTGAAAGACAAACGGCACCAACCTTTTTTTTTTGTTGTTGTTGTTTTTTTCAATTTTCCCCTCGCCAGTATCCCCGAATTTATTCAATAATTGGGTTTACGGTGATTGCTCCAGCATTGCTGCTTGTGGAGCTGTGGGGAAGGCAGTATCTCAAACAAACTATCTTAGAATTAGCTTAAATCTAAAAACATTATGCCGCTTTGGGCGAACGTTGTGATTTTAATATATTAATAGTTGTTATAACAATAGTATAATATAATTAAATTTCTTGTTAATGTTCATATTTTCTGCGCCAAAGGCGCACAGGAGTCGTTGAAGCCCTTAGGCAGCATGTTTTTGCAACATTTAGCACTAAACAATTGTTGTGTTGCTAAATATTTACTACTAGAATACCAGTTGATTAGAAATGTTGTTACATATAAGTAACAATGGGCATTATAGGGTTAACACAGTGCCTTTGGGGTTTCATCCCGACCGTCCTATCCTATTTCAATCCTACCGTCGCGACGGTAGGATTTTCGTCTCTAGCTTGTCAGCGAGGTCGAATTCAGCAGTTGCCAGGAGGAGAATTCTAGAGGGCGACTGTTCTGATCGCCCTCTGATCAACATTTGGATATCTTTGAATCAGTATGGTGGCTACTTAGAGTCGTAGAAACGGTAGACGTGGTCATAATCGGCAATGAAAAACAATTTTCTACCAATAGAGCAAAACATTAGCTTTGAGCTCGTAATACAAGATAGCATTAAAAAATGTTACATTATATGCAATCTTTGAGACGCCAAATCGGTATGGCATACAACCTTCACACTTTGGGTATATAACGAACAATATGTAACACGAATTAGCTGTGTACTCATTCCCCAATGGCATAATTTTTTTTGACATATTAAAAATATTGTGCAGCGGAACGCCGACACCTACAGGCCGCCATACTTGCGTTTCCCCGTTCCACATAACACTGGCTAACTTCTCAATAAGTTTTAGCTTTGAGCTTATCATACGTGGATTTTATTGCTGGCTCCCGGTCTAATACCAGAACAGAGGGAGGAAAATGTTTGACGGTTATCGGAGAAAAATGGTTGACTTGTTGTCGTATCCAGGGGAACTTTTTAATTGACAGTTGAAAATGATATTTTTAATATTTTAGTGATATTGACTTAATTCTTGGGTGTGATCCGTAAATTGAAGTAATTGATGCAATATTAATTACTTAGTGACATGGATGGTATTGAGTGGTGTTGATAATAAATGTGGACGAAAAATAATTGGCGAGATTTTTTCCATTTTGGAAGGGAGTATATTCTTTATTTGATGCTGATTTTGATTTTTTCCCTTAATATCTTTTGGTTTAATTTTTAATATTGAAGATTTTCTTGGTTTATGGGAGAAGATTGGTGTAGTATGTTTTCTTCCAAGCATTTGTTTGTAATTCCGACTTTTGTGTTGTCGCTTGGATGATAGAATTTAGGACTGATACTGATTAGTCAATTCATGGATTTAATACTGATTGAAACTTAGGCCAATTGATTTTACAAATTTATATTTTGGGAAATGGAGTACGAGGGAGAGAAATTTGATGGGATGTTATAAGTATGTGAATGTGGTCTAAATTTAATTCAAATATTGTGAAGCGTGGAATTTAAGGGATGTGTTTGTTATTCCAATATCTAATATATAAGAGTTTCCGGAGAATGGGGATTGAATGTAGGTTCCGATATTATTTTCAATGTGGAGCTATTGATGAAATTTGCCAGGTTTCCGTCACTTATTTATTTTGTAGCCTCATGATTTATGTTTTGCGTTCATATCTCTGTGCATTAAAACATATTAACAGATGAAATAAATTTTTACTGCTGCTTATGTTTAATTTACTATCGGGAGATTTATTAATTGTTATAATCTTTCAAGTGGGTTGTAATATTTCAGCATTAAGAGCAATTACTTCAATTTCATTAAAGTTAGGTAAAGGTATGAGTTATGTTTGATGTTGGATTTAATTGCAATTAAGCTTCTCTTCCTTTGTTAGGTGATCTACTTTGTTTGTACGTGCAAAGTCTGGACAGTAGAACTTATTGCCGAGTTTTAAATGCATTTTCGTAATTCAAGCCACGTCAACATTACAAGTATAAAGAAATTGCGTAAATTTGTTTTTTATTAGAAATATTATTCCATTCCAGTCATGAAAGTAATTCCATTTAATTATTACTGCTAAGGTTAAGGTTATTATTAATGCTAAGCTTATTATTAGTTAGGAGAGAAAGTATGGAATTTTGGATGGAGTTGATTATAGTAGGGATTAACGAATTTATGGAGTTGATTATACTGGATTTGACTGCTTCGATAATAGTGTTTAGAATAGAACTATTTTGTTACTTTATATGCAAGGTGCTATTGGAGTGGCTGTTATTGTATTCAGCGGAAGGTGATTTGTGGGGGAAGAAGAGTTGATATGCATGAAGCTGATGTAATACTAGAAGGGAGGGAAATTGGGGAGTGGAGAGGAAGTTGACTGAGGGGAGTGAGGCTGATTGGTTAGTTGGTAATATATTTGTCATGAGTTTGGAACTACCGGCACTATGATTGTTGTATTATGGCCAAGAACTACGATCGTCAGCCTTAAGGGGATCTTTACAGTTTTTGCACATGAGGTTTTGTCTTTTATTAGGACAAAGAACCGATTAATTATTTTGGGATCAAAAATCACAACTTATTTGATGGTTAAAATTGGACCACATTATGCAGAAAGGAACCAAGACTCAAAGAATTCGAACTGAGAAAAATTAACTTACAGTAATTGCTAATAAAAAAATTCATAAACAAAAATATGTATGGCTGATTACTTCAATCAAGTGTATATTACTACTGTATGATTACTTCAATTAAGGCAGGATTTCACGCACAAATCCTCTCAAACATTTTTATACTGAGACAACACAAATTTTTGTGGGTTCGAGGCACAATGGTAGCTAGATGATTCTTACGTACCATGGTAGTTGGAGGAGCTTTACACGAAGCCTCTGGACATTTTCAAAATTTTCAAAAAATGGCAACATCGTTTTTGGTTAAATTTTGTTGGATAGTGTGAAGAACATTTAAGGACATGGTGTAGGTTTCGGTGTTCGTTAAAAAATCCTCGTCTTCCTACAACCACAATTATGAAGTTAGAGATTTTTTCCCTTTATGAAATCTGTTCATTAAAGGTAAATTTTTCAATAAGATCATATACAATTTTTCGAAAATTTGAGTATTTTTTACGTAATTTTGCGTGAAATTACGGGCGAGAAAGCTCGTGCTGTTTTAGCACAACTAGTTTTCTCGTATGATTGTATTTAACTTGGGAATGTCTGCAAGAAAAATTGGTGGAATCGTATGAGGAGGGTGCATTGAATCTCTATCGATATCGTCATCGACAATATTTGAGTGTTGATTGTAAGACATTATATGATTGAAAATGGCAGAGGAAATACGAAGTAACAGTATACGGTCTGGGAGATCAACACTGTTTGACCACCAGACTCTGAAAGTAGAAATCAGAGTGCAGTAACCGACTTTGAAAGTAGAAATTAGAGAATTAGAGTGTGGTAATATATATTGTCAGGGGTGAGGCGTATTAGGGTGTTTTTGCACCTCGAAGCGTTAAAACAATCGACAGTACTATCGATCTTCTACACATGCGCAGTTCAAGTTTTGTATCAGTTTTGTGACTACGCACATGCGCAGAAGATCGATATTGCAGTCGATTGCTGCCCGCTAAGACGTGCAAAAACCCTCTATTCGTTAGATGGCGACACCTCTGAAAATGATACACGCATGTTTGTAAAAATTCCAACAGAGAGAAGAAAGTATAGAAATAAGGATAAACTTGCATGATCTACACAGATGGGGAGAGGAAAGCTGAAGGGCAATGATGAGCAGAGACACATCTGCATGGAAACGTTGGCACCCTTCATTCCGAGAACACGCAGCAACTGGTGCACAATGCCACGTGCTCTTGTGTTCAACATGAACTATGACTAATCGGCAACGAGCGCCTTACTAGAACAAAGAGAGTGAAGTCCACACCGATCGGTGGCCAGTGAGAAGAAGTATTTGCTACTCTATCGATGTATTTGACACTATGTCACACCAGAGATGCCAATAGAAGTATTGAACTGCTAAAAGTCTGAGAATTCGGTAACCTGCACGAGGACCGCACAATGTTAATCGCAGGACAATTGGCATAAGACGGAATCAACAACTTGAGAGAACCTAACCGATGAATATTGAACATCAACGAGCATTGAAGAAATGGATCAGGATGTATAGAGTAAAACAAAAGTGCGGTGCATCAGGGGTCACAACATACCCCATGCGAGTTATTCCTTTCAGGAACACGAATGGCGGTAAAACCAGTGTTAATGCAAACGCTACTTGTGAGATTTAACGTCAACATTGCATTTCAATGCATGACACAAAAATCTAAAGAAATTTAACTTAAATTTTCAAAACTTGTTTTCTCAAAGGTCTTGGCTCATATTAACCTTTTGAACAGTTTGAGACAGCATTTTGATTTTACCATACCTATAAGCGACAATTATTTAATAGATAATCGCAGAGGTCATCACCTTTTGGTTTAGACCTTGCTGTATCGAAATATATAAAAATATTTTTTGACAGTTAAATCATTTTATTTGTGGGTGAAATAAGTTGAATATTGATCTCTATTTGAGAGTATTCATCGATAATATTTCATCAGCCACGACGATATTAAACATTTTCTCCCACCGAATGTTTTTCAAATGTATTTCCTTGGTGTGAATACATTATAGTCATGCGATCTAGCAGTATTCATACTAGGAAAAAATGTGTCCACTTTATTAGAATGCCCTTCATTCTTTGTTTCTGGGAGAAGCGGAACTTCGCGCGGGACCGGGCTGAAACCCCTCGACCTCCCGAGACAGAGGAACAGCGCGAATATAAATTCCTGGGATTCCCCGCGCGAAGGAGGGGAGAGATGAAGAGGACTTTGCATCTGCCCATCGCAACCCTCTCCTCTTCCCCTTCCGCGTTTCCCACCATCTCATCCCCCCACCACCACCACCACCTAGCGCTCTGCTCGCACGTTATCCTCCCCGAAACTCCTCGCTCAATGTGTAGCTGAGTGGAGGTTCATTCGAATAATTCATTCTACCGCTGATCAACTTATTTTCGTGTTTCTTTTTATTCTCTGTTGTTTTTAAGAAAGAAACAATATTCGTGGTATTCTTTTAAATTTTTAGCATTCTACGTACGCAGTAATGAGAATGCTACAACAAAAACCGGCTCGTTTTGGTCCTTTATTCTAATTCTTGTTCCAATATACAGGATGAATCACGGAACTTTAGCATCTCCTGTAGTTTTTGAACGGTTGAAGTTATTGCAATGCAGTTTTCACGATTTATTTTCATTTACAAATGAACTATACATATTTTTAGTCTCATGATGAGGGCAAAAAGACAAATCTAATGATATACATGTTGGTGAATCGCAAAAACATCAAAATTACTCTAGCACATGCTTATCTAACATATGACAATATTATATCATTGGATTTGTCTTTTTACGTTCGTCATAATCGACTAATATATTTCCATTTGAAAAAAAACAAAGTTACCTCAATATCTCGAAAAATACAAATATATAACAGAAATGAATACATGTTTTAATTAGCCTCATTACCTCATGCACTAGCGTAAAAACTGCATTACAATACCTTCAGCCGTTCAAAATCTGCAGGAGGTGCTAAAGTTACGTGACTCACCTGTATACTAGTAAATCACTTCCCCTATCACGTTTCCTGGATTCTTGATACTGAAAAATTGGTTTACAGCAAAATGTCCGTCCTCCCGTCCGTCTGTGAGCAACACTAGCGGCCACTCCGTAGGAAGAATTTTCACCAAAATTGGTTTTTCCCTATCGATTACGTCCATCGGTTCCTTGTCGCGGCCCCTTGAAATTAATACGGATGTTTTGGTTTTGAGAGTCCTTAACATAAAACCCCCCACAACAATTTCAAAATGTTCTCAAAAGTACCTCAAAATGTTTCATTTTCTCCGAATTTTTCTTTTTCTCTCGAAGTATACTGATAAAAATGACGCAGATCCGATTTTCATTGATTTCTCCAAATTTTTGGAAATTGCAATTAAAGGTTTTCGACATCTTCCTGGAACTACAAATTTAAATATATAAATATTTTTTTCCTAATGAAATCTAGTTATTCAAAATTAAATCTTTGAATAATGCCATGTAATTTTTTTCAAAATATGTGTAGTTTTCGCGTAACTTTGGGGGAAATGTAAGCAATTTTAAAAACACAAGTTTCTCAAAAAGTGCCCAAATTGTCTCTTTTTTATGACTGGAGCTAAATGCACTGAATAATATAATACAAACAACATTTTGACGTAAAATTTAATTTTCCAAAAATTATACAAATAGGTATCCATTAAGAATTGTACGTAAGTTACCAATAATGCTACAAAGTACGTGTTGTTTTAGCACTACTAGTTACTTTTGTGTAGGTAAGAAAATAACGGGGTAATAAGTGTACAACAAGAGAAAGATATAATGCAGTGGTGTCCATTTTGGGAACCCGTTACCGAAAAAAGGTTCTTCTTTCTTTCGTCTCTGTCAGTCCGTCTCTATCCATCCCTCCATCCCCGTCTAACCCTCCCACCGCCCGTGTACGACCGTCATTCCATCCGTCCGTCTCGACTAGTTCTATTTTCAAAAACTGTACATCCCATTAATTAGGGAACTAATTGTGGACAACAAATTTCATTTGAAGAAAAAATCCATGAGAAGTTCATCTAAAATTTGAAGAATTATTTTTAAAATCGTAGGACTTTAAGTCGTGCCAAATCTATCGAGAAATATTCATTTTGGTCAGAATCCTGCGAATAGTTTAGGCTCTAGTGCTGTTCAGAGACTGACGGGCAAACGGACGGATGTTTTGAAAAACAACAAAAAAAGAAATGCTTTTCCAGTAATAAGGAACTACACAATGTAGATTCTAACTAGACTACGTATAAGAGAAAGTAATTACTTAATATAGTAGAAGTAAATCATTTTTCACCGTATGAGGCACAAAACAACTTTTTCATTCGAAAAACGGCATTTTTTGCCGCAGCATTGCATAACTACCTTTATACTTCATATTACTCCGAATATACGAACGTTTACGAGAAAATAAAAACTATTGGAAATTCCCAACATACCGCAGTTTCCTTCTCTTTTAATTATATTACTCAACAACTGCCTATTTTTTTAAACAAAAGAGCATGGCATCATTTATAGATCTAAAATTGTGAAATAAATTGCAATGAGAAAGATATCTCTAGTTTTAATATTGGGGGTGTACGATAGGTTTGAAAATAAATTTGAACGTTTGCAATTTTCAAAATGTTGGATGTTTTAATGAAAATCAGTATTTTTCCATGCACTTTCTTCTATTCGAAAAAAAGATTATTAAAAAAATTGCCATTTTCCAGAAATTTTTGAAAATGGCACAGGGGCTTAACATAATGGATCCTCAAAAATTCAAGTATCTTAATGGTTTCCGGAACGGGATAACTTGATCTGACTCCTATCGTTTCTGCCAAGTTTCAGCTCCAAAACTTTTAATTTATCAGAATTATGAGTGTCATCCATTCACACACCTGTTCTCCATTCATTCATACATATCGATTTTCGAGTACAAATTTGCGTTTATTTCTTCACTTCCGGCACCTGTCTTAACAATCTTTAAAACAAAACTAATGGGTCTTAATGTTGACATGTATGTGAAGATACAGATAAAAAGAATCATAAATACGGAGTTTACGACCTACAATTTCAGATCGTATTACTGAGGTGATTCTAATAAGTTTACTCCCTATATTGAAGTACATAGAGGAAAAATAATTAGCGCCTAGCAACGCGTCATACCTACCATTCTCTTGGTACATCACTACTCAAGCGTGAAATAACGGAAATGCTATTGCAAATTATACGTGTAATTACTGTCGCAATTCAATGATTACACTATAATACAGTTGGCTCAGCTTTGCAGCTCAGTGAATAGATAGCTCGTCGCGACGCAAACCAAGCGAAAGTTGCAGTAAGCGGCAGGGTCATTTTGGGCTATTCAGGGAAACCAGACAGCCGAAATCGATTCTAATAAGACCGCTATCAGCAGCATGGATCGTTCAGCTGCGCCTGACATGTCCAAGATGGTCCGATAGAGATCACTTTGCAAACTTCCAAACGCTCCTTTCAAGAAATCCTTTCAGACGTTTTTTCTTCTCAGATACGTCATCGAGAAGGCTTTCTCCTCAATAAAGAATTTGTTGGATGTTCGTTAGCTCAGGAGGAAGAACTGCTTTTGAATGTCACCACCAGGGGGCGCTGGAGGCGATAGCCCTCACAAGGCACTTCTCAAACAACGACTTCCCATTTCACAATCAATGCCTGCATAGGCCTATTGAAAAGATCAATAATTCGAGCTTTTGATAAAAACACAAAAGAAGTATTAAACTTTTCTATGAAGATCATATTTTGTGTATACCACTGTTGAACATGTATCACTTTATGCGGACGCCATTGGGGTAACATCATTAAATGTTTGCAGTTAATGCTTACCAGAGTTAGCACGGTAGATTTAGGTTACTTTAGATACAAACATTGATGGTCAACACAGTAAAAAAATTAAAATGCTCTATACAACTACTGCATTTTGTATTTGACAATTTCTTATCAATGATTTAATTCTTATGGTATTTATTTCATGAAAGTATGAATGGTCTAGAATTCTCACTTAGACATCCACAATAAAATTAACGTTTTCAAACATCAGTCAAATGAAAGTACTTGCTGAAGTATGGCCTTCATATGCACCCGACAGTGAAGGATAGCGGGTAGTCACGTCCACTACGGGTGTCGGAATAAATCCGGTCATTCTTTACAAAATTTTGAAAATGTCTTTTAGTCTTGTAAAGTAGTCCCCAAAATCAAAATATCCGTTTCAATTCAAGGGACGGCGACTCAGTCAGATTGACGGAAGTATAAAATTGGGAAATATCAATTTTGGTAAAAATTTTGCTTATTATTTAGTCGTTTTAGATGTTTACAGACACAAGGACAGACAAATTTGGTTCATGAAAAAGTACCCCCAAATAAAAATATCCGTTTCAAACTCGAGGGTCTCGAGTTCGTTCAGATCGATGGGGAATATCAATTTTTGAAAAAAAAAACATCTAACGTTGTAGGCGTTGACCACAGAGCGACGGCAGACAGAAGCTCAGATAGATGAACAGACTTTGCAGTCAACCTATTTTTCGGTACCGAGAACCACCAAAACGTTGATTCTGTGTGCATAACATGTTAGAGTAAACAATTTACTAAGAATAAGATTTATCCAGTTTTTCGATATCAGGGCCCCATAATGCGACGAGGGGCTGGAATTTTTCTGACAAAAAATCGCCTCCTTTCACTGCTGCATTTCAAAAATTTCTCTTTACTACGTAACTACGTACTAGATCCAGTGTTTTGAGAAGTGATCTTGGTCTGAAAGCAGTTTGCCGAGGCACTGTACACTTCTTAACGCAATTGAAGAGAGCTATTCGAGAGAGGACTACTCAATAGAGTTAACTCGAGCCTACTCAAGCCAGATGTCAGAAATGGCAAAGAAAAAACATTTTAACTGATGAGAAAGTTTTCACAATAAGAAGAGCACTTTAACCGTCAGAATGAACGTACTTCTGCAATTGTCAGAAATGGCGAAAGAAAAAACATTTTAACTGTTTCGATTGTTTTCTCATTCAGTGGAATGGGAATGTATTCACAGAGCGTTCCTCAAGGTTGTCCTGCTGACCAATAACTTTTGTGCGCAGCGCATGGGATCTCAATTGCCAGATAATACAAGAGGACGCAATCCCTTTTACCATGGCAATTGTTTGGGCCCAGAATTTTCATGGGCTTTACGGGCCGCTTCGTCAAAGCGTCTCAAAAGCCAATTTTGTCAGTGACACATTGTAAATAGGGCAGAATGGCCATCTTGTGGTTGTCAACTTTACTAGGTGTGGTATTGGCATTGACATCGTCATCGTCACTAGATGTGGTGCTGCGCCGACAAGCATTTTTTAGCCTGTTAGCATCTGTGTCCGTTAGGGTCGCAGCTGCCTTCGAGGGCTCCGTTTAGGAGTCTAACGATTCCTCATCACACACTCGAGCTGCTCTGATGGCTAAAGTTTTCATAACCCCCTTTAGTTACCGGGTGATGGTGAGAACCAGCGTCGAGGTAGCGGTTGGTATGAGTTGATTTCCGGTAAACATTATGTCCAGCTTTCCGACTCACCAGCACGTCGAGGAAAGGCAATTTACCGTCATTTTCCATCTCCATAGTAAACTTAATGCTGGGAAGTGTTGTTGAGATGCTGGAGGAAGCCAGCTAAGGTGTAAGGACCGTGCGGCTTCTTCACTTCTAGTGTATCGTCCACATTCCGGAGCAATAGTATTGGTTTAAGTGGATCATTCTCTGGGGCTTCCGTTTCAAAAGCTTTCATGAATAAGTTTGTCACCACAAGAGAGAGGGGGGAACTCATGGCCGCCCTTCACCCCGAACTTGGGCATAGAGTTGTTTACGGTACTGCACGAAAGTGGACGTGAGACAGAACTCGACCAAGTTGGCCCATTCCGTAGTGAGCCCCGGGAGCAAAATGTTTTTGCGAATGAATGGCCGCCTCGTCCACCAGCACCATAATGAAAAAAGACGTGACATGGAAGCTGACGAGGATATCCGTGTCATTTACAAGTTGCTCCTTAAGAATGTCAATAAGGTGGGCCGAATTCCTGACAGCTTCCTTCATGTCAGTCAAAGGCTGCAGTTTGTCAGCCACTTAGCGGGCAAGAGGGTGGGTGGGAGAGTTATAAGTGATCACGACCGGGTGCGGTGGCACGTCGGGCTTCGGAAGACCATAGAGCCTAGGAATACAGTGGTTGTCACGTTTTCGCCTAGATTTGGCCTCTGGTTCTACCCGGTAATTCAGCTGACGAGTGGAGGGGAACCTCGTACAACTCGTGTGCAGTCCAACTCCGCGCTTTACGCCCTGAGGAAGGTCCTGGAATGGCGGCAGAAACGCTGACACCTGTGCTAAGGGCGCGGCGTCTCCCGACAACCAAGTACATACTGTAACGAATATTGCGTCACCGGCCGGCACCACCACGAGCTGCTTGTAGCGCGGGTTGCGTCATCTGCCCGCGGAACCGCGTAGATTATTCCAGAACATTCGCGGGGTTCGGAAAGTTCTCGACGGCACACGCCGAGTATAAATACGCGGCGGCCGGCGATCGCGAGTCAGTCTTAAGTCCGCAGTAGAAGCTGAACTGTGAAGTGTGTACATCGCGGTGAATAGCAGTGCAGTGATTGAACTCAGTGACGTGAACCGTTGCCAGCGCCGTGAACTGTGGTCAGTACAGTGGACTGTGGCCAGTGCATCGAACTGTGGTCAGTGCAGAGAAGTGTAGTGTAAATAATCGAGTGTTTTCAGTGATTGTGTTAAGAAACAAAATAAACGTTTTTGTTAAAATAATACCGGAGTTTTAATTCACCACCTAGAATCGTAACAATACTGAGTTCTGGGAATGTCAGCACATTATCTGGTGGTATATTTCTAGGTACTAGCAGTAGTCGAGAATGTCCCTGCACGGGCTTATATGTTTACATCTGATATCAGTTCAAGTTCCAGTTTATTATCAACACTCTCCTCACGAAGATACATTACCACCACGTAGAGTGCAAACGACTCAGATTAATCAGTTTTTTTCCTCACCCATCTTTGGCGTTTCTGCTCATTTGCAACAATGCTACAGGTGCTTCATAGACTCCCTCGTCTCCTGGGAAATAACGAGAAGTTCCTGACACATTTGGGAGTGCTTCTCGCCTGAAGCCAAATACAAAAGCCGAAAATTGACTGGATGCTTGTAACTAGGCCGTCATCTTAGGGTGAAATTAATCACTTGGCCCGGCTGTATATTCTGCATCAAGAAGACTCCTAACTTGTCGAAACCAGATTTTAAAATGGCTTATCCTCCACCACCAGGAGGTGGGCCTAAATTTGCGGACGCTCACCCTACGTAAGTAGCCCCGGTATCATGTTATAACTAGACATCGGATGTTTAGGGAAATGCCTATTCTTTCTAGAGAACTTATTTAAAGGCTGATAATATATGTGCACGAATCATGACAAATGACGAAGTTTTATAATGCTATTTTTAGCATAAATGCCTATTTTTTGCATAAATACCTTTTTAGGACTTTTATTTATTTATACACAATCTAAGATATCGGAAAATCGGCATCGTCCAACGTGACATTCATTACGAAACCTTCAATTCACGTCTTGAAATTTAAAATTACGAGAGAATTCCTGAAAGTATACCAACTGATTTTTCTCCATTTCCCTATTTCATAAATACCAGCCATGACTGAGAAATGGTCGAACAACACCGAGGGAACCGAAATTTTAAGTGGAAATAAATATAAATTCCCAGAAGGTTTCAGTGTTACTAGTCTTGGACTACTAATATATATTCCAGTCACATCGTTCAGATATCCTTCTCCGCATTCAAACTGATTTTGTCTCCCTATTGTGGCAAATTTGAAATTGTGATCCTTAAAAAGTTATTGGTATTATGTAAATATTACTGGTTAATGGAAACTATTGAAAGAATAAAATGTAGAAAGTTTAATAGTAAATCTAGTTTAACATTAAAATGGCGAACTGGTTTTGTGCATTTAAGTTACAAAATAATATAGAGAAAAATACAATTTTTCCTTTTTATTGTGTATGTAACTATGACATACTTTTTTCTCCTTATTCTTGACTTTTTAGTGCTTTTCAGGCGCCTAAAAGACGATTTTTTAGTGCCTAAACATCTGATGTCTAGTTATAACATTAATCTTGACCGATTTTATTCATATTCTTGACAGAAGATAGAGCCAGGTGTTTGTTGAATGTGATTAATTCTGTATTTAGGAAAAAAATATAAAATGAGATAACGATAAAACGCGATATTTGGCTTCTATCTCATTTGCAAATAGCAACAACTGCTCAGTTGTCTTTGCAGAAACGAAGGTAAGGCAAAAAGTATCTGCACTTTTGTTGTAATCGTCTGTAGATTGATGGTTTCCTTTGTTCATTCATCAACCTAAAGATATCGTTCACTTTGCTTATGGTAAGTTTTAGTGTTATCATGTAATGTTTTCCCGAGTTGTTGCGACGTAAACAGGGATGTACCACTCTCCATTTGCACCGAAAATGAACAGGCTTTCGTGATACGATTTTTGCGATCTGAATATATATCAAAATCTCTAATCAAGATCTTTTTCTTTCTCGCCTTACTTTAAAGAATAGAAAGCACTGTAAACGTGTGCCAGAAAACATTATATTACATTATTTCAATATTATAAAGTATGTAGTGCAAACATTACTCACTTCCAGCAGTGAATTACACTGTAGTCTGGCTTGAAACATAAATAAAACAGTTTTATTATATTATTCACAAGAAACGTACACGGTTTGAGAACAACAAACGAGTACCAGGCGTTTCTGTTTCAGAACGAAGAAAAGAAGTACCCAGTGGCAAACCAACATGCACCGTTAGGAATACTTTTAACATGAAGGACAACAACGCATCGACAAATTTCGCACAAGAATACGACATACGAATGGGCAGTACGATGGTGGATCTGTCAATAAAACGCGATTTCGACCACATCTCTGATGACTGCAGGAACCTCATCAACTTCATGAAGACCGCGCTGCGCTCTCGAGAGGAGAAGCTGAGGGCGTGCGCGCGCAGGACGACGCTGGTGGATGTGGACTCGTCGGAGGCCGAGGGCGAGGAGAGGCGAGGGCGAGGACGAGGGCGCCACGTCCGCCGGCTGGTGGAGCGTGAAGGAAAGCGACACGCCCAAACTCCCGGAGGGGGGACCAGACGCGACGACCCTCCGAGGATTCGTTCCAAGTTGGACAAAGTGTCCAAAAGAAAAGCCGTCCGCTGCGCGAGGAAGAAGGGCGGTGAAGCATCGACGACGAGGGCGAAGCGGCGGCAGAGTCCGATCAAGGGAAGGAGCGACAGCAAGCCGACGCTGTCGCTCCCCAGGCTGACGGCTTCCCCGAGGTCGCGGGAGGAGCTGGCGTTCGCCTGCTCGAAGACAAGAGATCGTCCAAGGCGGCGGCTGCTCCCTGCCGCCCATCGAGCCCCGCGCCAAAAGCTGCGCGGCCGAGGGCAAGAGGGTGCCCCAGGGCAGGCAGGGGAGCCTCGCGCACCTGACCAGCCGCTCCTCCGCTCGCCTCGACCCGCCCCTGAGCCCTCGGCCCTCCACGCGCCTCGTGGCCAACCCCTCCAGCCCTTTCCCCCACCTCGCGCCTCGTCCCCCGCACGCGCACTCCCCAAGCCCGCCAGCCCCTTCCCCCATCTCGCTCCTCGCCCCACCGCGGGCGCTGGCCCCAAGCCCTCCAGCCCTTTCGCCACCTCGCACCCGATCCGCCGCCGCCCACCCCCAAGCCCTTCAGCCCTTTTGCCCATCTCACGCCTCGACCCTCCACACGCGTTGTTCCAAAACCCTCCAGCCCCTTCGCACACTTGAAGCCTCTACCCGATCCGCCGCACGCGCCACCCCCAAGCCCTTCAGCCCTTTTGCCCATCTCACGCCTCGACCCTCCACACGCGTTGTTCCAAAACCCTCCAGTCCCCTTAGCCTCGACCCTCCACACGCGTCGTTCCAAAAGCCTCCCCGCGGGCCCCCCCAAGCTCAGCCCTTTCGGCCACCTTAGGCCTCGTCCCTCCACACGCGTCGCCCCCAAACCCTCCAGCTCCTTTGCTCAGTTCGTGCCTCGACCCCCCGCGGGCGCCGCCCCCAAGCCCTCCAGCCCTCGGCCCTGCTCGCAAGCCGTCCCCGGCCCGCCACTTTCGTGGTGACGCAGCCGTCGGCCACCTCCAAGCCCTTGGCCCCCCTCCAACAGCACTGGCGCTGATATTTCATTCCTTGAGACGTGGCGCGTGTAATGAGTTGGTATTCATTTTTAAACCCTTGGTACTGTTGTACTACTTTCCGATTGTACAAAGCAGTCTCTGACAATAATACCTTGCCCTGTATCGTTTCATTACCATCGTAGTTTGTTCGTTTCTTTACTCGTGTATTGGTAAAACATTGTGAAATTATTGATTTGATTCATCAGTGATTCATAATTAATTTCTCATTAACTCTTTTGAGGTGAATCGATACTAACTTTTGAAATAGTGTGAAGTATTTTGGTAAAATAAAGAATAAAATACCTCTCGACTATCTTCTTACAAAAGAAATTGTCTATAGTTCTTACAGTAGTCATACGTTCTTCAAATAAATTCACAACTACATGATTCATAAAGTAGAGAATTAAATATTATGTTGCCATGGCTTTATACCGGGAGTTCCCAATTCTTTCCTTTCCATCGACTTTTGAAAAGAATGGTACGCTTCATCGACCCCCCCACACACACACACACACATTGTCGCTATGATATACAAAACGCAATTAGAAAGGCAGAGACGAATCCAGAACTTTTCTCGGGGAGAGGTGAAGCATAGGTAGTGTCCGGCTAATTTGATGTTTTCTTACAAAGAATTTTTCATTTACGCTCGTTTTAAAATATTTTTCTAATTGTTTACTTACAGTTAATATTTATAATAACATATTTATTTATTTATTTTACGTCACAAAAACAGTTAAAAACTGCGTATGACGTCCTATGGGGAAAAGTGAATTGTGTGCACATTTTCAAAATTCTGTGATCCCTACTCCAAGTCATATACTACTTAAATTTATGTCCAGAAGCAAAACAAGGGGCCATCTCAGCATTTGCTCAATGGATCAGGGAAACTGGACGAAAAACCTGATCGAGATGGGGGTCATTGACCCGGAAGCTGTAGTACAATAGTTGTTACAGGTTGTTTATACTCATTTATACAGTCCAAATGGTAAATAATGCATTATGTATCATTGTTAAAATTCAATGTTACTTTTCTTGTGATGCTCAGTATAGTCTCTAATTGTATAGAAACAGTTATGCAGCAGAAACGATTTCACTTGGGATTTAAACTTTTCTATTGAATTTAATCGTTTAATGCCATCTGGCAAAGTGTTGTAAAATAATGTACATGTATTGTATGTGAATTTTTTGTAATGAGCTGTTGATACTGTCACCTGATGAATATGATTTCTACGTCGAGTGTTACAGTAATAGACTTCGGCATTTTCTGAAAATATATTTCCGCCCTTAAGCAAGTCATTTTTGACAAAAACCACTGATTCATAAATCAACAGACAAGGTAATGGTAAAATTCCTAGATTAATGAAGAGAGGCTTACATGAATCACGTGGGTGGGATTTGGTTATTATTCGTACAATTCGTTTTTGTAATCTAAAAGTCTGGGAGCTATACGATGTATTTCCCCAGAATTTTATGCCATATCTCAGGCGGGAATGAACATTCGCGAAGAATACACAACGTGCAGTATGAAGGGTGACTGAATTTGCAAGAATTATGAACGCGTAGCATAATGAACTTAATTTTGCGTTCAATTCATTTAAATGGACGTTCCATTTCAGTTTTGACTGAATTGAGAGACCTAAAATTGTTGTTGCCTTAACATCAGTCAATGGTACACTGTTCGTTTTCAATGGAGCACAGAATTGTTTATTTTAAATGGAAAACTGCATTAAAACAGTTTTCTTTTCGTTTATTATTAATTTATTTCGGAACCAATTTGAAACATCTGATATTGTACTATTTACGGTTTCTTTATTGCAACGGATGTTCGTATCATCCGCAAAGAGAACCGTTCTTCCGTTTCGAATCGTCGAGGGCATATCGTTTACGTAAAGTAGGAACAGAATAGGGCCTAAAATCGATCTTTGAGGAACTCCACATGCAACGGGCAGAGTCGGAAAGGTGCGTACGTAATGTTCCATCATTCCAGTAAGGCATTTCAACTCTCTGAGATCGTTGTTTAAGGTACGAACATAACCAATCTAGAGCAATACCACGAATTCCATATGAAGGTAATTTTGAAAGTAAAATGTCATGATCAATGACGTCAAAAGCTTTTGAGAGATCTAAAAATAATCCAATAGGTGCCTCGTTTTGATGCAATGATGAGGCGACATCTTTAAGAAAAGAAAATATAGCTGTTTCCGTTGATTTTGATTTTCTAAATCCATGTTGGCAATCTGAAAGCGCGTCGTGTTTACTGAGAAAGGTTTCCATTCGTACGTAAAAAAGTCTCTCTAACATTTTTGAAAAAACTGATAGAAGAGAAATGGGCCGATAATTTGGATTTTTTTAAAATTTGTTGCGTCTACATCTTGACGCAATGCGTCACAAGCCAGGGGCGTTGAGCGCTTTACACTTGGGAGTAATCCTCCATTAATGTGCTTTTACTTTTTAATAATTGTCAAGTCTCGTCACGTCGCAGTCAGTCAATGCCTTTTATCCCTTCGGCCAGGGGCTCGACGCCGTTAGATCCCGGGGTTCCTGGCCGGTCACCCAACCACGAACCCGCGAGTCTCGAATGCGCTTAACCTTCGTGACTTCACGGAGCGTAGTAAACGCATTCGGCTAGCGCCGCTGGCAATTTCATTTTTGTTGCCTTTTTTGAAGAGCGGCTTAATTTTAGCTCTTTTGAAAATATCTGGAAACGTTCCAGTGCATAAAGATGCATTAAATATGTGAGTTAACGGGTGTATAATGGCATACGCACTAGTCTTTAACAAAGAATCCGGGAATTCATCTAAACCGGACGAATATTTAATTTTTTAGTTTACCGATTATTTTGAGAATGTCATAGGAAGTTTCGGAAACGAACATTGTGTCTAAAATTTTGGGTGATCTGTCTGTTCTTGAATTTTGTGTCTGAAGACCCTTAGTGAGATCGGCAGCAATTCTCGAAAAGTATTGGTTAAAGAGACTAGCCACTGTTGCTGGATCGTTCACATTTATATTGTTATATTTTAAAACAACATTCTCTACGGGTTTCCTAGTTGATTTGGTAGTATTATTTATTATATTCCACATTGCTTTTGTTTTATTATTTGAGTTCAAAATATCCTGATCGTTTTTCATGATTTTAGCCTGCCTTATGACTTTTCGTAACAATGTTTTGTATTTTTTAAAGTAGATAAGGAAATCTTGAGATACGTCATGACGTTTAGAAATGAAAGAAAGAATTCGCTTGTTTTTACAAGATGTCCTAATCTCTTGTGTTATCCCAGAATTGCTTTTCTGTGAAATACTTAATTTTCGTTTTGAAGAGGAAAGCAAGTGTTAAAATGAAATGAAAGAGTTGAAAGAAAAAAAAAGAATTATATTTGTCGTTTGTATCAACAGTATTATAAACCGCTTCCCATGACTCCTGCATCAAGAAATCAATGAATAATTTAATTTTACTTTTAGTAAACAATCTAGTCATACGTGTATTATTTATTTTAATTTAGGCCTGTATCCTAAATATTTTGTTTCAACTTCATATCGAGTAGTAGTTTTGTTAATTATAATTTGATCAATTGCCTTCATCGAATGTTGTGTGATCCGTGTAGGTACATTAATTGTAATGTCTAAATTGAAGGAATTAATTAAATTGAGAAACTTTTCTTTCTCGCAAGATTCGACCCGAAAATCAATGTTAAAATCTCCGCATACAACAATGGATTCCAAAGAGCGATTGCTGATTTTGTTAAGTGTTATCTCCCGGTTTTCTAAGAACAAAATATAATATGCAGTTCTCTTTGTTGGAGGTCTGTAAATGCAAAGTATTATCACTTTTAGTGAAGTAAGATGTACAACAGAAATTTCGAAAATATTTTCAATGGAATTTCATTTAATTCCGCCAAGGGGATAGAATCAATATTATTTCTAACGTAAATACAGGAACCCCCATACGTAGGACCTTTATGGGATTCTCTCTCTCTGCAATAAAAGCCTGCGAGGTAAAAGTTTGGAATTTGGAAAATACTAAGTTCATTAGGAGATAACCAATGTTCTGTAAAGCAAAGAACGTCCGTTTGATTTAGATCGCTCTGTAGAGCTGCCTCGATAAACTCAGTTTTATTTGAAAGGGATTGAATATTATGGTGAAGAATGTTTATTTTTTGCAAGTACCTACACGAATGTTTTTCTGCTGCATCTGACTGTAGTTGCTATACATTTACTCCATTTTTACCTCGAGTGCGTGGTCGAAGGTTGTAGTGTGTCCCGGCAGTGACAGGTTGTGAGGAAGATGGGGCGTCGGAGTAGGAATGGGGGGGAAGGAAGGGTTAAGGGGGGGGATGGGGGAAACGGGGGTAGGTTCAGAGGAAGAGGCAACAGGGTTCGAAATAAGGGGGGGGGGGTGGAGAACGTAAGGAAGGTGAAAGGGATGGATTTTTGGCAGGAGACTGCGTAGGACTGGAGTTGATGATGTATTGTGCAAGCTTGTTACCGACTGCATGTTTTCCAGCAAGGTTCATGTGAAGACCATGCCGGGTGAAGTGTTTTGCTGAGAGGAAATTAATTTCAAAAAGTGTGACATTTGTTTCTCTCATATTTAAGACGTTTTGCCGTCATTCGAATTTTCGGTGTCAAGGACCCACAAACTTGGATTCTGACTACACCACGTGTTAGAGGATTTTTTTCTCAATGTAGTTACAGGATTTATCCACTTTTTCGTTACCAGGGCCCCTTAATAAGATTTTCAGCCGAAAATTCGCCGTTTTATCGCGCAGCATTACACAACTTTCTCTCTAATGCGTAAGCGGTGGCGAGAAAGTAAAAATGGTTTTAAAAAATAGCTGACACAATATTGCGCAAAACATACTTATATTTTCGCAGCGATACATATATTTATAACAATTGAACATGAAATTATTTGAAAATCTATGTTTGATTATCACAATTCGTTAACAAAAATAGTAGTGCCACAACAGCACGTACCTTCTCATATTGGTAATGGCTATGTAATATTACATGGCAATTTCTGTTTTACACTGCAACTACCATTTGAAAAATTCTTAAACAAACGGAGCGTAAAAAATACATATATTTTTTTACTTTCTCGCACTTAAGAAGGAACTTTTTAAGAAGAGAAAGTTATGTAATGCTGCGCGAAAAAACTGAGAAAATTTTCGGCATAAAAACTCTTATTACAGGACCTGGTAACGAAAAAATGGATAAATAGTGCTAAATTTAGAAAAACATTCCTCTATCACGTGATGTTGCCAGAATCCATGTGTTATGAGTCTTCGATACCGAAAAATCGATATACGCAAAATGTCTATCTGTCCGTCCGTCTGTGAACACCGCTAGCGGCTAA
Source organism: Teleogryllus oceanicus (assembly GCA_964035755.1). Classification (NCBI taxonomy): domain Eukaryota; kingdom Metazoa; phylum Arthropoda; class Insecta; order Orthoptera; family Gryllidae; genus Teleogryllus; species Teleogryllus oceanicus. The sequence continues at coordinate 14,811,181 of CAXIVR010000005.1, forward strand.
ACCTTTCAGCCGATTTTCTCCAAAATTGATATTCCTCAATTGATCTGGCTGATGTCGCGACCCCTTGAACTTGAAACCGACATTTTAATTTTGGAAGGTAATTTACACGAAGCCCATTTTCAAAAAAGAACGATTTTCAAACGAACACGAAGCCCAAGCAACATTTTCAAAAAAGAACGATTTTCATTTAATTTTGTTGTTGGATAATCTAAAGGACGTTTAAGAGAATGGCGTAGGTCTCATGTTGGTTGAAAACCCTGATTTGTTGAAAATTGAAAAAATTCAAAATTTGTTCGGCGTCTTCCAACAACTACAATGATGAAGATACAATTTTTTTCCTAATGAAATGTGTTCATCAAAAACACATCTTCAAATAATTTTCAATTTTCGAAAAATCGAGGTTTCAACTAACATGAGACCTGCACCATTCTCTTAAATGTCCTTTAGTCTAACAACAAAATATCACTGTTTAAACAAAATTAAAAACTGCCGGTATTTCACACATAATTAGCGAAAAATACTCAAATTATTGAAAAACTGTACACGACCATATTTCAAAATTTATCTTAAGGACAGATTTTATAAAGAAAAACAACTATCTTTAATATTTTAGTTGTAATATGACGCGAATATTTTTGTTGAATTTTCACAATTTTCGAAAAATCGGGTTTTTAACGAAAATGAAACCTGCACCATTCTCTTACACGTCCTTCACACAATCCGGCAACAAAATTTAATCAAAAACGATGGAACCACTTTTTTCTCGAAATTTTGAAAATGTCCCAAAGGCTTCGTGTAAAATATCCCCAAAAATTAAAATATTGGTTTTAAATTAAAGGGGCCGCGTTATCAGCCAGATCGACAAGCGAATGTTAATAAGTTTTGGAGAAAATCGGCTGAACAGTTTAGTCGCAAGCATTGTTCACAGACGTGCAAACACGTTTTGCCGTCAATCTACTTTTCGGTATATTGGTTTAGTGGTGAGTTGTAGTTGACATTTACATAATTGAAATGATTGAAGGCGTTGTCAACGTCAACAATACTATTTATTTCAAAAAAGAGCAGCTTTCGATGGCTTAGCCATCATCATCACTTTTCTGCTGTCTGGGGGTCACAAAAACGACTAGTAGTTTCAACTACTTTTCATTTCAACTTCTTTCAGTACCAAGGACCCACAAAACGGATTCTGGTTACACGTGTTAGAAGTTTTTCTCTCTAAATTTGGCAACTGGATTTATCCACTTTTTCGTTAGCAGGGCACCTGTAATAAAGTATGGCAAAAATTCGCCGTTTTTTCGCGTAGCATTACATTACTTTTTCCCTACTGCGTAAACGATAGCGAGAATGTAACAATTGTACCTGGCCTTTTTAAGATTGGATTTTTTTGTCAGATTTTTAAGGCAAAAATTCTATCTACAATATGGACGTTTTCAGTTGAAAATTCGCCGTATTCGCGATTGATTACATTTTTTCTATTCTTCCGAAGGCCGAGAATGTAAAAACTTCACCGTGATGAATAAGTTCAGCTGCAATTACAATGCGAACTAACAACACGAGTTTTTCATTGATGTTTCATGTAATTTCGACATTTCTTTTCAGGGCAATTATGTAATTTCGACAAAGAATAATGAATTCTGGAAGTGTACGCAAATCAGAAGGATTAGAACTGTTAGGGGGTGTAGATACGGACGTAAATCGTTGATTCTATTTTATTTTTTAATAAAGTTACAAGCTGAAAAAATAAATAACATATTTACCCTATATAGGAAGAGGATCCCCCCCCCTAAATACATCATTTCAAAATATGAGGTTGCCTTATATTCGTAGGTTATTCAGGATTTGTTTTTACACTGCTTTTCGGCGTCAAAAACTCTTTTGATGTACAATCAGTAAGTTGTTAAGGCGATAAATATCATGCGTACTGTCTATAACGCCTAATTATATTCGCGGACGTATTACTGGATTCCACTGACAATTTGCCGGGCGATCCAGACCAATATTTTTGAATGGACTGGTAACGATACTATCTAAAAGGAATGGCATTGTAGAAAGTAAATGAACTGTGAAAAAATTGAAAATCGTTGCTGAGATCTTGTTACTCCGTTACTTTGGTTCTGCGGAATCGACGTAAGTGTACGCATTGCAAATACGACAGAGACAAAGAAATATTTTCTTAGCAAAAACTTACCAAACTTGGAAAATTGCCGCTCTCCCGCTATACGGAGACGAGTTCACAGAGTTCACAGTTCACTAAACGATGTGAATTTCCCATATATTATTGAAGAATGTGAAAGAACTGTTAAAGAATCAGAAACTGCGAACAAGAGGCCGAGATGAAAACCGGTGATTCAGTAGGGAATGTGCTTACGTGGTGCAGATGAAAGACGGACACAAATTCAACTCGCAAAACATTCAGAAGAGCCTAAAAAGTCAGGCGACAATGCAGTATGGAAGGAGGACCAAAAGAGGGAAGAAAGTGATAAATGTGGAGCTAAGGAAAATATTGGCAAAACCGAGTAGATGATGATTCTATGATGATTTTAGGAAACCAGAAAATGATGATAGTTAAGTCAATAAGTTTTAACATTCTCATCAGCAAGTATTTTCTAGAGTTGGCAATTTTATATTGGCTAAATGGTGATTGGCTTAATGGTTTTTAAATTCTCAGACAGCCTCTTCCTATTTAGGGGGCCATCTTATATTCATAGTTGATTTATTTTCGGGTAAATATGGTATTCACTTTTGCATTTTATTTTTATTACAATTATATAAAACTATTTGCTTGAAATACACTAATTTCGTCCATCAGAAGTGGTTACCAGAAGAAAGCAAAACAATGTGATCAAAAGATGTAACATTCCTAGTAAGGAGAGTATTTGCCAACAGCTTGCAAAACCTCATCACCTGATGATTGCACAATTTTCATAATTTTGACTGCAGCAACATGAACAATCATTCAATAATGTTATTGATCTACACCTCAAATTAGAACTACAAATCCAATTTCAACTCATAGGATCACACATGTTCAATCAGACTTTTCTAGAGCGATCAGTTTTTTTCTAAGTCACAATCTTTAATGGTTTTAAGTGATTTAACTGTTCTTGGTTTCTAATGTTCATGATACTTTTTCAACTCTGCATTTCAGCTTCCAAAGTTGCAATCTAAAATGAAATACAAAAGATATTGTTTCAGGCTGATTTATAAAATTGACTAAAACAATAATAGTATACCATTCACACAAAAAAATTTCTTTCAAACAGCCTAATACTCACATTCTGTTTGTGTTTCACCTGAACTTTCTCTGGTGCTGAAGTACTATATCCTGGATGACTGTGATCTTATGTAATTTTTCTAAGCTCTTAAGAACAACTTTATATCTTCTCATTTTTTCTTGGTATTCCTTTGACTCATCTTTCTTTTTCTGTTCACAACATGCATGACAAAATAAAATATTATTTCTAAAATTATCTATTATCATAAAATACTACTCAAGCAAGCAAATGTTCCAAATAGTTATTACTGAATTGTATTTTGTATGATACAATGCAATTTCAAAAAGAAAATTAAAGCAATTATTGATATTAAATTACAAATTAAGATATTTAAATATTTTATTAATACCATAATTTTAGTACTTATATTTTTTAAATATCATTTTTATTATGAATAAACAGTTTCCAATTTTAGTACAATTCCTTGACTTTCTTCACCAATTTCCCCCATTTCCGGTTTTCCAATGGCACAACAGCATATCTATAGCGATCCATTAACTGATATATTAAAACTGATTATTAATATCTTTTAAAAATGATCGAACTTACAGTTGCTTTGAGATAAATACTGCCTTTTCCATAAAAATCCATGTACACTGCATCATTTTTCATTTCTTCATTAACATGAGAAGCACTCAACATTTTAACACCAGCCAGAGTACATATTAAAGAAATGTATTCCATGTATCGATGCTTACTTTTAGCAGATGAACATTCAACAACACCTGAAAGAGAATTTTAAGAAATGTCTATTTTATTCACTTAATATTCTATTGTATAAATATTCGAATATCTCAATTTGTTACAAATTTATATCCCGAAATTAGTCCAAAACTTGTGGTAACTTAACAATATACTATTCTTGCCAACAATAATATACATTTGTTTTGTTTGTATTAAAGTTAATTACACATCTTCATAATTAGTTTAGCAACAATTAATGTTTAATATATCATATTCTCACATCTCTAATCATGTGTGTGCAAGAAGCAAGTATTCCCATTTGTACAGGAAGCAACCTGCTCATTTTATAATCAAGAGATTTAATGGAAAAATGTATTTTTTGGGTATGGATACATCAGAGCATGATAAATAAAAGAATATTTTGGAAATGTCTAAAAATGAAAGACATTCAAAAATAAAGATAGGACAAACCTAAGAGTGTAATATTTGTTTAAAATTGTTAGGATATATCAGTGATTTTTTGTCCATGGCTCCCTTGACTTAAACGAAAATTCCCCAAGCTCCCATAGTAAAAATAAGTTTCAAATATAAGGGATAATATAGGCCTACAAAATACTCAAGACAAGCAAGTGATTAATACGTATAATAGATTACTATTAACAAAGGACTTGCCAGGTTCAATTAATCCACAATTAATTTGTAATATATATATATATATATATATATATATATAAAAACCAAACGTCACCCTTGGGAACCCAAATGTATACAGATCTAATTTCTGGCACTTATTGAATAAACAATATTTTATTTAATATTTAATTATGAATAATTAAATAAAAAATTAGTCAATAATACTTTGAGGTGACCACATTGAATTCACTCTTACACCTTAGTTACCCATAGTTTTGTTTGTTGCGTCAAGAAAAGAAGAATCCTTAAAATACACTAATAATCTGAAAGTGCTCGGTGGCTTGGGTTATTATTGTTTAATCCCTCCAAAAATTTATATTATTAATTTAACTATTAAAAGTAATTATCTGAAGGAGAAGTAAAAAAATTATTCCAAGAAATCAATTCCCTGTGGCATCAAGAAACCATCAAGCATCTAGTGTTATATCTTACTACGTAGCATTGTAGTATAGTCGCTTTAACACAAAAAGATGCAGATATGTGCAGCTAAATTTGTGTTATTCTGATTAAGGACATTCTACTTGATAAATAAAAATAATAATTGAGACAGGACTACTCAGGACAAAAAATATAATCTACAATATAAACAACTAAATTTGTTACGCTACATGGTTTAGAATTCAACCGCATCATATATAAAAATATTATATACTTTTTCTTAAAAATATACTTAACTTATAGCCATAAGTGTCTTATATTCGGAAATACAAAAAGAATCCTAAAAAAATATTTTAAACCCTTTTTTTAATTTCACGAATATCGTTGGCAAGAATCAAGGAATTCGAGCCATTCGAGCAACAGTAACTTAACGACACCGTGTGGAAGACAAAACTGAATGAAATAAATTTCTGAAGCTGAAGTAGTATGCTCCAATGTCTTCCAGACAAGATTTGATTTCCAAGACGCCAAGACCAAGTCAGAATTCCAAACGCGCACTTTGAATTTTGCAATTATGGCCAGGTTTTTGCCGCGATTAAACCAGTGTGCATCGTCAGGTCACGAACCCTAGAACCTCCCAGTCAGAGGCACTGCAGTGACATCAATTGATCCCCTGAGTGACTTAAGCCAGTTGACTGATTATCAAAAGTGGCCCCTCAACCTTCTTTGATAATTCTCCAATCTCCTTTTGTAGTAAAATAGCTTATTTAGCAACTAACAATTAAATTTAATATTACCAAAAGCATTCTCTCTTTTAGTTATTCCATAAGTTGACTGCAAATGGCGAAGACCAGATACCACCGACAACACATCTTGTATTTCTTCCTCAATATTCTCATCTCTTGATGATGCCCACTGCATTCAGAAAGAATTAAAAATTAATAAAATTATTTACTAATAAATACATAATTAATTATATACTAATTTAATATAATTATTAAATATAATGACAAATATAATAACACAATAAATAATTACATATAAAAGAAAAATTGTACAAATTATGGCAATTGAAAATGATTACACAATTAACTGTATTAATTTAATGTTCAGGAAATTCAATAAAACAAAGTGAAGAAAATGAAGGGAGATCAATGAAATAATAAAATAATTTATAATCCGTAAAGGGCCTGAGAAGAATATTTCTAACTTAAAACGTAGAAAATATGAAGCATTTATAACCTAAAAACAGTAATAAAAATGTGTTCCAAATATAATTTTTGAAAATTATTGGTAGCAGCATGGAAAAGAATGATATTTCTTTAATTCTAAATCATTCAGAATTCAACTATCACTTAATAGTATAATAAGTCCATAAACAAAGGGAAAAATATATCATGCAAGTTATTAAAATCAGAGAACCACTTAACAGAAAATTAACATTACCTTCATCATGTATTTTCAAGGAAAATTCAACTGATTAGGAATAGTAAGTTATTACAGAATTTGCAAGTAATTTACAAATTGTTTGAGATACTCAAGAAGTATTCTGAGTAAAGAAGTCAATTATCGGCTAAGGAAAAAAGGAAGAGAGAAAGAGGAAGCACATTTGGTACATAACTTTTTAGTGTTATTTCATAGTGCATTCCCTCAACATGATCAGATTTTTGAGTTAACCAATGATAAAATCACTTTAAAGCTTATTGTATAAAAAATTAACAACCATGGAAGAAATATTTTTAGTGAAAATTCCCTTATACTGCTTTGTAATATGGTTGATAATTTCAACAACAAATAGTTTCTTTTGATTTTAATCCAATTGTGTCTTACCTCCTGTGAAGAAGGATATGAAGCAAGAGTAATTGTTTCCAAAGTAGCTTCCTTATTCCGAAGTGGAAGATGCTGGTACAAATGCTCAGTAATAAATGGCATGAAAGGATTCAAAGCTCGTAACGCAACATCTATGCACAGAAGCAAAGTCTCCATTGTTCTCACGGAAGATGAATCACAAGCTCTTATAATAGGTTTGGTACCTTCCTGAACACAGTCATGATAGCAATCATACAATCATTAGAGTTCAAGGAAAGATATTCTATAATATGAAATAAAAGATGAGAAACTAACATCACAAAATATCAATCCATAAATCATACCAGGTATATTGTGCAGAATTCATTATGAATAAAATTCTGTAAAGCATTAGCAGCAATATGAAATTTGTAAGAATTGAGAGATTCTTCTACTTGCTGAATAAGAAATGCCACACGACTGATAATCCATTTATCAAATTTACTTGGTGGGGCACACTCCAATGTTTCACTTTCAGCAAAAACATTTTTGTAACTTGTTTGTATGTATCGACAAGCTTGCCACATTTTTGTACAAAATTGTCTGTTTTTATAACATAAATCCACATCAAAAGTTATTTGAGCACCTGGAACAAAAATTGTGTTCAAAATTCAGTAGATTATTTTCTATTTGTTAAAATATGGTATATTGTTTTCAAGTTTAACTTAATATTTTAAGAATATAGTTAAGACTTTCAATTATTCCCACAACTTCATTCTTAATTTCAGGGAAATTACAGAAACTCAAGCCTTCAGGATGGCAAGATGATGAGATGCAATCTGAACCTAAAGGACTTCATACACTTCGTACCAAAAACATCAGTTGGCCTAACAGAAATATAAGAACTCTTTACAAATTCTTTGCTCCACAAAGAGAGCTCAAAAGTCCCTAATAGGTTAGAATAGAGTACTTTTACTGCATGAATTGCTTATCTGTCTCGCCTAATAATTATTCCCCTCCCCTCCTCTCCCTTTGAGCCATATAAACTTTTTCCTTCAAAATTACACAAAGTATGATCAATATCACAAGTGAGAAAATGCCAGAGATTCAATAACACATGGGGTCTTGTTTTTAATTCACATAAAAATAAAACTTCCTGAGCAAGTTATTTGCTCAACTTTTTTCAGAGAAATTACTTTTCTGAAACAGTTGGTTCAAAAACAGCTCAAGACATTCTTAATGATCAGAATTTGATAATTTCTTTGAAATCAATATAATCCTGACTTAGAAAAGCACCTTTGAAAATTTGAATGAAATATGAAATTTTACTTTCTCTTCTACTTAATAGAGGACATTACAGAGATTACACTATTTTCTTCTAGAGAAAACAGTAATAATGTTACAAAATGTATTTCCAAATAATGATGGATAGACCATTTTGATGATTAATGATTACCAAAAAACAATTTTTTTTAAATTTCTGTGAAAAATACTATCTATTAAATTATACTCATAATTATCTCCAAAGGTGATGTTACTTAACATGCAAGTGACCCTCAACCAACTGAAAGTTTATGTCCACCTATGACTGCTGATTCACAATGACATTGCAATCTGATTTCTGAAAATGTATATTGTAATTTTCTTGTAAATCTGAAAATTTTATCATAGGTTTCAAGACAAAGTAATGCAACAATATTCATACAAGCATCATATAAGAGCCATATTTAAGCTCAGTAATTTTGCCAAACACCACCATCAAATAATCCAATAAATGAAATAAGCATGTTTACTTACTTGCTATGTTCATGGAACAGAAAGTAAACCTTAGAGCATCACTGCCACACTCTGGAATTCCATTAGGAAACATCACCTTATTACTTTCCAAAGTTTTCTTTAATTCTGCAGCAGAAATAAGTCCAAAATCATAATTTGCATGAGCATTTTTTAATAAACTCTGTAAAGAAAGAAGAAGTCTTATAAAAAGTTATAATATTTTACTGTTTTCAATGAAACTATCTATTGGTTTCTAGAGACAATCAAAAGCAGAATTTGCTCTAGCATTTATTGAAGTAAAAAAAGAAAACAATTACTTCATGATGTGTTATGAGCTGATTGCAGAGATCACCTAAAATGTTTTAAAATCTGAAGACACAATAAGTATCCAAAAAAAATTATCATTGATAATAAAGATTTTTAAAATGTAAACAATATTTTTAAAATTGAAGAAAACTAAATTATTTTATGAGCACACAACATAAGTAGGATAAGAAACACCAATAAATATAAAGTGCAATGAAATAATAAATTGGGATCCACTGCAGATTAAACTCAATCGGTCACAAACAAATTAGGAACTAAAGGCTAGGATGAGCCATGTCAGATATAGAAAAAGAGGCACATGCTTCACTCACCAACATTTGAAACTCAATAAGTTGGGCCCAGGTGAAACATGAAATGATGTAATTACGATAACAAGAACATGGAAGAGGAAAGGGGAAGAGGACAGGGAAGGCAGAGGTTGAAAGGGATAATAAGATAAAGGGAAGGAAAGTAGAGACAAAAATGGAAAGTGGAAATGAAAGAAAAACAGACAAAAAAGAAATTAAATGAAAATGACTAGAGAATGGATGAAGGCTAATGTGAGGAGGTGGTTGATGGGTTTTTTTCCCACCAGAAGAATATTGTCATTTATATTAGTAAATAATTACACTCCTGGTATGAATTAATTGCGTTATTGATTTTTAAGAATAAAGTCTCTCAAATTAGTCTTGGATATTTTCTCATTACCCTATTCAAGAGGATTACCAAAATCAAAAATTGTGAGAAAGATTAATTCTGTCTATATATTGAATTTTGTCAGTTTTGTTGTTTTTGCATTTTAAGTCAGCCTATACATTTTGTTTGTGCTGTGAATGAAAGCAAGCAATCTGGACTCGGAGGGCAATATACTACATTTCCACAACCCTATTTAATTGTACCGTTAAAATAATGGCCTATGTGCCAAAAAGGGACAAATTGAGTTAATGTTAGGAATGTTATAAATGGACTTTGCCTACAACGTATCAAATAGGTGACTCCTGTTGCCATTACTAATGGTTGGATACCTCATCGCTAGATGGCAACTGGGTTATGTGCCAGGATCAGTTTCATAAAAAGTGATGCAAGTGCCATTCTAAGCCAGAAACTATGGTGGTGACATTTGCTGATTTTTCTGAGTGTTGTTGATATTCCAAGGCATTGATTGGTGTCATGTGAATAGAAGTAAAAGTCAGCCAATGAAATGAGTGAATCTACATCGAGGAAAATGTGTCATCGTGGAGAAGGCAGTGCACATGTGGAGAGAAAGATGAGAAGACGTGAGGGTCTGCCGTACACAACCAAGAGGGAGAAAGCATGTGCAAGGACAAGCTCCACCAAACTAGCAAGTAAAATAAATATGTGAAAATTATGTTAAAATTAATGATTTTATTATTAAATTTACATATTGCACTATACATTCTGATACATAAAAGATCAATTTTAAGTTCTGCAACTGCTAGAATTTTCTGCATCATAAAAATTTAATTTTACCTGGTTATTGCCACTACATGTTTGCACAGTCAAGAAACCCATTTTAAGAATAATGAATACGATTACTAAATACTTTTTGCATAATATCAATAATGATAATAGCAATATTAATAGTAATATTTGTTCTGGATGTCTTGTAAATGCAAACTTCAATGTAAACAACTGACCTATAATTAGAATGTGACATTGTTTGAAAAAACTGGAGTTGACGAAGGCATGCAACATATAAAGATGCAGAACAAAGAAAGAAGCAGACTGGAAGTATACTGAACATGATAAAAAACATGTGATAGAACATATTCAACAGTTTCCTAAAGAACCAATTCACTACATCAGAACCATCAATAACAGAAGGGAATATCTCAGACAGGATCTCAGTATATTACATTTATACAAAGTCTTTACAGAAATATACCCTGAGGCACATATCTCTTACCACTTTTACTACCTAGTATTTGTGAGAAATTTTCCTCACCTTGAATTCTAACACCCTTGTCAAGATATTTATTCTACATGTGATTTACTACACATGGAAATGAAAAGCTCTCCTAGTAATAAAGACAGAAAGTGGAAATTAGAACTTCATCATTGCAAAGCGCAAAGAAAGACAATGCTGAATCACAGCAAACAGTGTAGTATGTTCAGCTGCTACAGATCTTCAGAAAGTACTGGCATTGACCACGTGAACTTATAGTGAAATGTACTACATGCGACAGCTCTCCAATTTGAATCAATGTGTACATGTCTCAACAAAACATGTTTTCTGTGGCACAAAGGAATATGTGGTCGTGGAGGCAATGAGATAGCTTCTTGTATTTACAAGGCATTCACTTCTGGTATAGCCACTGGAAAGAGAATTTTAAAGATGTGGAGTGATAATTGCGCAGCAAAAAAAAAAACAAAATGTTTTTCTTTGTGTGGATGTGTCTTGTTGCTATTAGTACTTTCAATGAGATTAATCACAAATACTTCATAAAAGGACATTAGTACATGAGTTGCAATAGGGACTTAGCAAAAATAGAGAAAAAAAAGGAGAGAGAGATGTGAAGGTTAGACTATGTTAAAACGATTGTAACTGCTACAGCAAAACCTTTCCAAGACACCTAGATGGAAGAGAGAATTTCAAGGATTTCAAAGCTGCAGCAGATTTATTACTAAAAACTAGTAATATGCAAATTTCACAAGCACAGTGGATTAGAATTACAAATGTTCAGATTGTAATTGTGAAAGTCGAGACATTTCAGTGATGTTGAAGTTTGGAAAGATATGATGAAAAAGAATGTTCTTTCACAAAAAAAATTGCAGACACAGATTCCCCTACTGAAATGCAACAGCAAAATTTCCAAAGAAAAAGAAAAGGAAAAGGACTTGAGACACATGTTGCCTTTCCTACAGGCTGAAAACAAGGCACTTTATTTAAAATTATTTATGCATCATTAATGGGAAACATTATATGGATTGAAGTTATTGTATTTTAAAATTTTTGGTTTAATATTTTTGAAGTGTGTTTTGTTTTGTTCCTATTGGACTTCGATCATTATTCATGTAAATGCTACTTCACTTACATCTTTTTACTTTTCCCTTTTTTCAGCTGCCATTATATTACCATCATTGAATGATACTGAATATTATAATATACACATTGTATAAATATGGTTTGTTAATGAAATGACAGCTTTCTTGCCCATGTATTCATTATACGTAATAAATAAAAGTTTTTTGGCCATCAGAAAAATGTTCATTTTGGTACATAGGCCGTTATTTATTTCAACGATACAATTATTGAATCCTTGACATTCCTTACGAATTTTGTTTTCTTATCAATGTACTTCTTATTTAAATATCAATTTTAAGAAATGGTCTACCTTTTTATTGATACTATTTAACTCGATATACAGGCTAAAGTTATGGAATGTTTCTGACAATGAGTCACTGTGTTTTCAATTTTGGAATTGAAAATAGAAAAAGCATTTCTCTTCCCACTTAGAATAGATAAGCATTTTAGATGTGAGTGAAACTGGATTGATTGATTAACTGATTAATTAGTGATGCCAGGCATGTAAACTGCTTAGTCCCCTAAGGGTAATGCAAGTTTTTTATCGCAGGTGGCAGTGATCTTCCCCTGCTGGATGGCGAGATCTGGTGCCAACCTATCTGGCAGCATGGTTTCCCCAACCAGGTATCTCCCACAATAAGGACAAAGTCTAAGCTCCCAACTGGTCACCTGGCACATGTTGTAGTGTAGTCCAAGTGTAAGAGTGTGTAAGTCAGGTGTGACTATAGGACAAGGAAGAAGGAAAGATTGCATGCAGTCCATGGCCTATTTGTTATGGTACTGCTCCAGCATTCACCTCTTGTTGATTGGAGAAACCACAAAAAATTATTGATCAGAACAGCCAATCATTAGAATTCTCCTCCAGACCGCAGCTGAATTTGACCTAGTTATTTAGCTAGTATCGAAAATCCTGCCACTGTCAGGACCTGAACCCCAGAACTTCTCTGTCAAAGGCACAGCAGTGACATCAATTGATGCCCAAAGTCAAGCTGGTATAAAATTGGAATAATAGTTTTCAATTAACACGTATCAAACCACTTTACACTGTCTTCCATGTATTGCATCTGCTTTGAGAAAATAATGAAGTTTAAACTAGAATTTACACCATTTATTTTATTACATTACCTAGCAATGGAGATTTATCTTTTAATAAAATTCCTATGGTTTTCATAATTATATGTAGTGTAATTACAGCCATTTAGTAAGAACTCTAGGTTCTATGCAGCAGTCTGCAGATAACATTTTCAAATATTTCTACCCACCTCTGCAGAAGCACCATTTATGACATCTTGAGGATCAATCACATTTCCTAAACTTTTGGACATCTTTCTTCCATACGAGTCACAAACTATACCATGCAAAACCACATTCTGAAAAGAAAAGAATAAGTCAAACCTACAACAGGAACTTGGTATATTTTTCAACACAATAGAAATTTGGGCACATTGGTTTCAATACCTGTGAATGCAAGAGAACAGAAATGTTGCATCTGCCCACAAGAGTGGCGGAAGTGCAAGTAATGGGGGATAGGCAGCTTTGCAGGGAGGGGAGTAGCCTGCCATTGCACACCAAGGGGAACACAACATGCAGATTGAATGTCTGGGCGTCTAATGCTATGATCCACGCAGCGAAATTACTTGAGCACTTATTTGATTGGGTAATGTCTCGTACTTCTATATACAAGGGCCATACTTTGCAGTTTATGTTCTGTGCACTGCAATGTATCAATATATTTTCCTATTTTGATTTATTTAGTTTATGCTTACTGTGAACCTTGAACAATATTTTAAGCAGAGGCATTTTTAAAAATGTATTACTTATTTCAAACTAACAAAAAGTTACAATTTAATAGCTCATCAGTTGATTAACAGGCATCTTCAACTCTCAAAATGATAGCAAAAGCAAAATGAGATACTAACAAACAAACCTCTCTGATGATATTCTACGAGCATTGATTCAATATCAGGAATACAATGAATTCTTGTCAGAAATTAGAGCAGAATGTAATCATGATTTTTTATGGAAAAGATTTTTTAGCTTTGATTAAACTGTTTTATTCATTTAAACATTGTTGATGAAAAAATAGTTTATTACTGTCTTCTTCAAACAAAAATGATTCAATTTTGTGTTTAGCACCACATTAAATTTGTGATTACATCATAGCAAAATGAATTATATGATCAGCCCAACAAGCAATTATAGTGCACCTGGAAAGTGTTTCCACAGCTGCACTTTGCTGGTGAGTGCTTGCAACAGAAATTATGTTAGTAGCACAAGCTGCAGCTTGTAATGAAAGAAAAGAAAAATTGCACATTCATCACAATTATAATAGATGCTGGAAATGTTGTCCCCTTCACTTGTTTCCCAGTGATCTCATTGCTACCAACATAAATGCAATTTTTAGTAGAAGGACCTGATTCTGCTCGGTGTGGAGACTTTCCTGGCGCACTGCATAATACTTGGTGTCCATATTAAATATGAATGTATAATTCATTATAGGTTCATATTTCACAATGTCATCTGTCAATAAGAGCCTTTCCAATATAATACAACAGGCACTGTACGTATTCATTACTGCCTGTCATATTCTTACTGATTGCACTTTCAATTTATACTCTACAGTTTGAATTGCATATTTTCATTGGTGGACCTCACTCCTAGAATTATTCTCATCCCCACTCAACCTCCTCCACATTTGCACTGGAGAGGCTCAGATGCGGCTCCCTAGGTCAGTGAAAGTGCAAAATGCTGTGCAGACCTGTTCTAATCCTGATTCTCCTCTTGAAACTTACAAGCATCATAAGATTTCTTTATTTATTTTCTTTCAATGCAAGACATATTCATTGTCAAATTAGTTCACTTTAAAGTACATGAAACTTCTTTTTAATTTAACCACAGTCTAATGAAATAGACATGAAAGTCTGAGAAGTGCAATAGATATGATAGGAATATCCTTAGCTTAAGCGAATTCCAAGCATTTTTAAATACCAAATATTCAATGAAGTTGAAAAATAAATAAATAAAATATATTTCTAACAATTACCTTAAAAGGAAGTTTTCCCGTGAGGTAGGTGCTTAACATAACCATACGAGCAACCCAGAAGAACAAAATGTCATGGCCAGTTTCCATCACACTTAAAGGATAAAAATCTTTCAAATCACTTGTCTGGAAGAAACAAAATACAAAACAAGTGAATCCACAAAAAATCACTATATTCCTTAAGCATTCAAAATACCAGAACGAGCAAACTCTCCTAGATACCTTTTAAGAACATGATTTAGTTTTATGAGATTTTAAGAGTTTGGTCTTCAGATATTTCATTTAATGAACAGTTTTTTCGTTAGAAAACAGAACCATCAAGTACTGTAAAAGTGGGTGACTGGATATTTTACGAGAGTTGTTCGTGTCCCTCTCTCCTGATATTGCTTTTATTGTTAATTTCACTTTCAAGGTTTTATAGCAGGATTTACAGTGTTCATTTTCAACAGCTTTGGTATGTTGGTGACACACTAATGTAGCATTAAACAGTTTCAAAACTGGAGTTTACGAATATAAAATGTAAGGTGTTGCAAACTTATTAACTATTATTACTATCTATTAAATCTTTTAAACTATAGGTAATAGAGTATTTTTTTTTAAAATTATTGCATGCTTATTTAGACTGTTGTTAAATACATGTAATTGGTTCATTGTGATATCTTTACTCACAAATTTTTTTTAGTGTACCTTGTAGTACCTTTAGTGTAGTTCATTGTAGTGTACCTTGGTGAGAGGCTATGGACAATGTTTGATTTATCCTGATTCACTCATATCTGATCTTGGAATTGTAATTAACTGAAATGTCATAGACAATATTTGACAATATGATTATTTGTGTTAATATTATCATGTGTAAAATAAAAATATTTGGTTTTCATTTTACCCAAGATAAATACATAAGAAAATGTATGGTAGGCACTATGCAAATTACAGTGTCAGCAGTAGAACAGAGAGAGATAGAGAAATGAAAGTCTTTGAGGTATATTGGTGCAAAATGGGATACCAAAATTCAACATTTGACAATGAAGGAAACAGTAATTAGGGATTTAGTTTGTTTTCCCCTATCAATGAGGTTGAGGCTGTCAAGATGGACAAATCAAAAACAATTTTCAACTTTAATTCTTGAAACCCAGGATATTTTTCTTTCTATTTTGATGTGCCATTTCTATGAACATTTAGCTTCATTTCAATCATTTTTTAAAATATTGCTTTGTATTTTCCTGACTAAAAACCAGTGGCGGCTCGAAAACAAACTTTCAGAGTAGGTAAAACAGATAACTGAACGGCACCAGATCCCGGGAAGGGGTCATGGGGGCCACATCCCACCTAAATTTTTTTGTAATTTTATTCAAAACAACTGTCTCACTGATATTATAACTTTCCAAAGCATTATTTCCATCAATCATACGCAGACATGATTTTGAGAAATTCAGATTCCAAAGAAGTGTTGCTCAGAAATCCTATTCAAATTTTTTCTAGGCATTTATGATTCACTGAGGTACATATGTGATTGTTTGACATTTTATGTTTTTGTTTATCTTTTGATAAAATATTCATGTCAAAATATTCATCTTTATTCCAAGTACTCTCCTAAATTGACAATAAAAGACATGGCAAACAATAAAGCTTAGCTTTCAACTTAACTACCTCTTAGCCATGAATCATACAATGAAAGGATTGAATTTTCTTGCACTTTTCTCTCCAGCACAATGTACAACTGTACTCAACGTTGAAGTAGGTCAATCATTGTCCAAAATTTGTCACTTTTCTACATCATTAAAATAAGGAAACGGTGTAAGTAATAGTTCATTGAATCAATGTCATAATATTAACGTAAAATCAGATTTAAATATCAAAAATCAAGTAACACTAATAATCTGCAGCATACTAATTTAAAATTAAAAAATACATACTTGCTAAATAATAATCATTTTCTCCACTTGTTAACTTGTCAATAAAACAGTAAACACACACACTATGCGGCTTGCATGTGAGTGGAAATCGGAGTTTTCCATGCAGGTAGGCAGCAAGAGAATTCAGAGGCTTATGTACAACGTGCATGCATTAAGTATGGATACAGCATGCTACTGCTCTACACTCACTATTGGGGCCTTTTCTCAAAATAAGGTGCGACGTGAGGCAGCACCTGGACATGCCTACCCTGAGAGGTGCAAGTGTGCGCATGTCTCTGCAGGAAGAGACAGAACAGACCACATGGCACACGGGCGGTGTTACAAAATGCTTGAAATGACAATAGGGCTCGGGTCAGGTTATTGAAATGTTCGTTATACATTTCCAGATGGATAAAACTTACCCATATTAAAATTGTAAGAATCACTTAATTTCTTTACTATTATAAAATGTACTAAACTAGTACATCAGGCTCGGCAGTGCCAACCCTGCCTACTCCAAGGAGTCACCACAGATAAAAATCCATGCAAATTATTTGTATGTCATTTGCTTCTTAAGGTAAAATGATATTGAATATTAAATTAATGTAATGTTTTATTAATGTAATATTAATGCTATACATATATAAAATGGATGTTGATATAGATAAGAGCAGAAAACTCTCACACCATGAGACTGATCTCCATGAAAGGTGGCACATCTATGTGTCTTTTCACTCAGAATTATGCGCTGTTAATTTTGTTGTAACTCTACTGGATAGTGCTGCAGAACACAATTGTGCTGCTTTGTAATTCAATTTCCATTCAAACTCTGCTCCAACTGGGCTTCATTGTTACTGAGCATTGCCATGTGACATGGAGAGCCAGAGAAAGGGAGGGGCAGGAACACAGAGATGGAGACAGACAGGGAGAAGGGCAGAGAAAGGCAGAGACAGAGACAGAGCAAGAGAGAGACACAGAGACAGAGAGAGACCGGGAGAGAGGTAGAGATGGAAAGAGAAAAGGGAGGGAAGAAGAAAGAGGGAGATGAAGGGCAGAACAATGCCTGCCGGGTTCCTCTAGTATTATAAAGCTTATGTTTAAAGCCAAAGTGTTGAAAATTTTCTTAAATTTTCAAGGAAAATAAGGCAGTGTCCAAAGACTCACTACTTTGACGATGACTTGCACAGAGATTGTTGTTGATGTTGTTGATGATGTTGATGTTGATGTTGTTGGTAGTGTCGTCGTCGTTATTGTTGATGTTTGTTGTTGTTTTTTAACTTGTGTAGGGTAATATAATGTAATTTCTTCTATAAATTTATTTTATGAGTGAAGGCAAAATGTTTGAGACCATAGATAACATTTATTATAAAATTTTTACAGAGGATGGAAATATTAAAATGTTCAATATCACTCACCTTTACAGTACTCATTGTTCATCAATCTTTAAAATATCAGTTTCAGCTGTGTTATATATTAAATCAGACACACTTCACTTTTGGGTAGAACCCAGAAGTTCAGGAAACTGACTTCTTGTTGTTACAATTTTAATACTTTTAACAATAAGACACCTTTTTTGGGCTTTTACAAGTGTTTTAGAAGATTTTCATTGAGCCCATTTTTGCATTTTTGTAGATTTTGATGCCTATTTTAAGTATTTTGACCTATTTTTATGCCTTTTTCTTTTCCTTTATTTCATTATTTTCCTTTTTCTCACAGCACCAATCAAATCAATCCTGAAACTTGTCTGAAAGCCTGCACAATACATGGGTAATGTCACAATTTGTCTATCTCTGCAAGTGGAGGCATGATATCAGACAATAAGGGTTAAAAACTCCTTGGTAAAAACCAGACAATACCAATTAAAATTATGGTCATGAGCTGATTTGTTTGCGAGCGGGGAGCAGGGTGTCTTTGATGTATTTGTTTTACTTATTCTCATTTGCTGTTTTAATTTTTGCCTAGGGATACTTTGAGCAATGTACTTGGGACAGCAAATAGTTGTGGACTAGGTGGGGAAGAGGGCAGCTTCCAAGAACACCGAGCACATTCCTCAGCCTCGCAATCAAGTCAGCTCCCAACTATACTGATGCCAACATCAATATTAATGATTCAGTAAGGCCTCTGTAACATCTTTCTGAAAGTTACATATCATATATCCAGTTGACTACCTGCCTACTACTCCAGCCACTCTTGAGTAATAATAACTTTTTCTCAACAAATAGCTTATCTGTTATTTCAATATGACAACTAACATTTCATACTGTCTCAAATTTTTTGAGACATTGCACTGTTCATGGAAATTTTAACATACAACAACACTACTCGTGGACCTGAGAACCTTTGTAAAAGGGAAAAATGATGTCATTGAGAATAATTTTCAGTAGATGCTTGCAGAGATAGACAAAATGTGACATTATCCACGTATTGTGCAGGCTTGCACACAAGTTTCAGGATTGACATCTATCTGAAAAATATTATTTCAGATAGATAGCCAAGCTTGTAATTAAGATAGATCTGATAGTTATATGCACTCAAGATGACAGGAAGATCAAGGTGTATATTCTGATGAAAATTTCAATGTTACAATAAAAATTTTAATTCATTTAAATTATTATGAAGTTGTTTTGACTGTATATAATTTTTTTAATGAATCTGCTATATCCTACACATCTTTTTAGAATAGTGATGCCTTTTGCATCCCTATTTTAGAAAGAATAAATGCCTTTCTCTCACTTATCTGAGTAAAAATAACCTGAACTAATAGATTCTACTTATGAGACACTGTGGTGTCAGCAGAAAATTTTTAATTTTATTTTGTATAGGATATATTTTTATTGAAACAACATATTACAACACATTGATTCATTGAAATGTTCTCAGTACAGTATGATACTCAGAGAAGTTCCTGAAGAGCAGGAGTAGCACTTCATTTCAGAAGCCTCTTGCACACATTCCTTCTATTATCATGAGTCGTTTCTGTCCTTAAAAGGCCTATAAAATGCTCAAAACTTCTCTTGCAACTATTAATTAAGGAAAGAACAAGAGAAGATATTAAAAGCATATTTTCATCACTAATTACACTAAATATTCACAATAAAAATTAATGTTCTTTTCATACTTTACTTTTTGGACAATATCATCATATTTAATGTGTTATAAGTTTAAACAACTCTTAACAAAGAAAATTAAATTTGAGAATTTCGTTTTTAAAAGCAAGACCCTACCCTTTTCAAAGCCTGTTACTTATGTTCTCATACTAAATCAAAACATGACTTTTATTTTAACTTTATAGAAAAATAAGAAAATCTTTATAATTTATCTGCAGGAAATGACCACTCATTCTATTTAAAACAACATACTGATCTGCACTGTCAATGAGTCTGAGATCATCTGTTCTAAATTACACCGAACCTAACAATTAACATTTGAATACCTCTTGTGGCCAGCCCAGTGAAGAAAACGGCAACAAAGCAGAGGAGAACCATGTGTCCAAAACATCAAGATCCTGTACTATGTTTATTCTTTCTCTGTCTTCAGGATTCAACTTCAACTTCAGAACTGCAATGTCCCTTGCTTTATCAATATTCTCTGCAGCTACCCATACTGTCTTAGCAGATTCAGTGAAAGAACATTGATAGGCTGGAATTTGATGACCCCACCACAATTGCCGAGAGATACACCAATCTCTAAAAATTGTAATATTTGGAGTAAGTATCAAATCAACTTTTTTGTGTTATTATTTATGTTTCTTAAGCATTCTGTTCAACATATTTTTTTATACATGCAGAACAAATTTAAACATTACACATTCCGGATTCATACACACACAAAAATGCACTTGTACCCACACAAATACAACTACTTCAATAAATAACCACTACACACTTAAAAGAAATGAAGTGCTTTGGATAATAATAATAAAGCCACACCAGGCACAGCAAGTGTGTGCATTTGTGAGGGCGTGTGTGCGCTTACCTATGTGGGTACAAGTGTATGTATATATGTGTTTTTATGTGTGTGTGTGTCTATGTATGTATATACATACACACACACACACACACACACATATATATATATATATATATATATACACAAAAGGCATTACATCACAGGGAGTGTTATTTGATATTAAGATAATATGTAGGCCTGTAGACATGGGCAACTAGAATAAAATCATAGGTTGGCAATGTTGATGTCACAGAGACTGCCAACTTGAAAAGATGGACAGAAATTAACAACCAGAAAGAAAATGTACATTCTGGAGGGAAGGCAAAAAATTTAATAGAACACTTCAGTCGATGTGGAGTAATTCAATAGAGAATTTGATGAAAGAAATAGGTCATGTTTGGGGTGACCAGGAATTAAAGAAAGGTCATGTTGGGGGTATTTCATCGAGGACAGTATTAGAGTTTTTTTTTAAAGGTGAAGAAAAAAAGTAAGAAATTGAAAAATGTGAAATTAGTTAAATGTATTATAAACTTTTTCTTCTTCTCTTGATGAAGGTTTATAGTCTCATTAATAAAAAAAAGTTCCTCTTTGAATTTTAGACATTCAGAATTATTTATACAAAACCATAATTGTGATTTAATTTATCTACATTATACATTAGCATGACGTTTCACTACAAACTTGTAGCCCCTTCTTTAGACATCTAGTTTAAAGAAAAAATGTGCACATTTTTCAAAAACGGATTATTACTGCAGTCAAAACATAAGCTCCACTTCACATCAATGAATTACTTACAGAATTACAAGTCAAACGCCATAAATTATTAAGGTTGTATCGTTTATATTACATTTAGGTTGACAGAAGCTTACTTTGTTTTAAATAGAGTTGGAATGCAAATTATAACTAGTCTAAATTTACATTATTTACAATATATAATACAAATGATATAAACACTGAAAGAGTTTGTATTTCTAGCTGCTCCTTTCTGTTAACAGTCTGAGTGAGAACTAGAGACAGTTACGAGCAAAGTACAGTATAATCTGTCTAAACCGGAATCAATCGGGATACAAAAAATTTCTGGTTTAGGGAGGTTTCTGTTTTATGCAGGGTTTGTCCATTTTATGACACTTATGATACTGACGTTTCTGTCCTGAAAGTACTAAATTACAGGACTTTATTACAATTATAAAAAGACATTAACAAATTATTTATGGAATTATAATTAATAATTATTTATGGAAGATATCATCAATAAAGGGATATTAAACACTCTTCATTGACAGCTTCTGAGTTAAAAATGCACACCTTACTGGCTGTATTCAGACTGCTTTTTGACTCTTTCAACACACAATGCATTACAACCCAGTGCTATGACTTTCTGGTACCCTTGCATGGCCTTGAGCAATGCATATTTGTTTGAGGGGTTATGACTTTCAAGACAGGGCAGGGAGACACACGATTAGGAGCCATGCCTGTACATTTTCCCACGCCCAGAAAGTCAGGAGAGAGGGAATTCCCCTACGTCCTACATCTTGAGAGACAAGGTCAAAATCTACACTGAGAGCTGAAGCCTCATTCCCTCAATGGCTGCCATGCCTAAATCGCATGTCACAGGGACAGAGAATTCAAAACAAGCTCGCAGATGCTTTCATTTCAATAAAAACATCTGTCTCTCTGCCAAATGCATTAAATTCACAGGAATTCTGTTTTATAAGATTTTTTCCTGCAGGACATGAAAAGCCATTCCATTTCCGCGTTGGAGAGGTTCCAATTTATACTGTGTAAAATGCCATTAAACTTCACGGGCCGGAGAAATCTTCCAGTTAAGGCAGGTTTATGGCTGGTTTTGACAGATTTTACTGTATTGTATTTCAACCATCAAGGAAGGCTGGGAATGAGATATAAGAATTAATTTTGATTTTGATTGTTAAAATGTAAAAACAAGTTATCGTAAATTCCAGTGAAGGAATTGGATTCTATTATGGTATTTAAGGTTTCATTGTTTTGTATGTAATATCCCTGACAACATTCTTGTGCCCCAATATTGTACTTTCAGAAAAGAAAGTGGTTTTTTTACAAATTTTTTATTAATTTTTGGAGTATAATTAAGGGCTAATATGTACAGTAAAACCCCTTGTTTACAATTTTCATGGGACCCTAGGGAAAATGGTGTAAATTGCGGGAAATAAAAATAAAGGGAAATGCTTTTTTTCTTTGAAACTATGGATATAATGTATTTAGATACAATCAATAAGGATTAAAATATGCTTTAATATGTATAAAATTAGATACATAATAAACAAGGCCAAATAGAAATTTGATCTAAATTAACATCGGAAATCGAAGACTTATTAATACCAAAGTCTAATGAATTTTCAATGTCGCAACGACTCTTCCAAGAGCCCACTGCTGGTAGACTTAGACGATGCAACCATGTATGACTCATTGATGAATGGAGGGAATAGCATTTCTACTGTAAGATAAAATGCGAAGTTTACATTTTCCCAATCTCAATAAAATGTTTGTTTTTGGTAATTCGTAAGGATTTCCAACTAGTATTTTTTTTTAAATTTATTTATTTATGAAATAATAGAACGAGTGTTCATAAAAGGAATTTACAGTTCAAAACGTACGGAGAATTCCATACTTCGATGTTTGAGCTATTACAGGATGGGAAAAATTATATTTATTTTAGAATGAGAAAGTGTGAAATTGTGATGAGGGATGATGTAAAATAAACAAAAGATCGTGAGGCTACCGCTCTTAGGCCTGTGTCACATGCGTGTTGCGTTGACGCGCGTCACCTAGTGCTGATGTCGTAAGTTGCGTCGATGCCTGAGCACACGTCACATAACGCGCGTCGTAGATTGACAGTATCTTATGCGAAACGGCAAACGAGCGCTCTTGGCGACATGCGTTGTTCCCACAACTCTAGCAAGACGCGACAACAAGTTGACTAAAGCGCATTTTCTAGCTTTCAACGAGCGACGTCCGCTAAGCGACGCGCGTCAGCAACAACTCACGTCGCCAAGAGCGCTCGTGTGTCGTTTCGCGTAAGATTGTGTTAATCGACACGCCCGTTAAGTCACTCGTATGCGCAGGCATCGACGCAGCTGGCGTCGTGTTAGGCCCATTTTTAACGCGGCAAGGTGATGGGAATGTCCAGTGACAGTGCCCGTTGTGCCCAACGCGAAGTGCTTTCCAGACGGTGTTGTGGCATGCAGACTGTTGTAAATTGCAGGAAAATTGAAATTATATTTTCGTAAAAGCGGGATATTTATAACATTATGAATATACGAAAATTGATGGGACCGCCAAGAAATGATGTAAATGCCGGGAAAACGTAAATTGCGGGAACGTAAAAGCGGGGTTTTACTGTAACGTATAAATCTGAATGTCTAAAATTTAAAGAGGAACTGTTTTTCTATTAAATGTTTTATGGTATTGTCAGTTTAAAATCAATATTGTTCAGTTTTATTTTTATTGTTATTTATAATAATAATAATAATAATAATAATAATAATAATAATGAATAAATGTTCTTTTATTTTTAAATTGGAAGAGTTTTAATTTAATCTTTTCTGTAAGTTACCTTATTCAAATCTATGATGTATGCCAGGCCTGCGGGCATTCTGCACTCGCGAGTGGCGAAAGTGCAAGTAGGGCCCTTTGCGGGAAGGTGAGCAGCCTGCCATTTGCACAGAGGTCGTCGCAGCACAGAAATTGAATGCCTGGGTGACTAATGCAATGATCTATGCTGTGATAATATTTGCCCCACTTATTTCAATGGGTAATCTCCCGTATTTCTAACTACAATAGCCATATTTCACTGCTTATGTTCTACTGTGCTCTGCTATGAATTGACTTTTTTTTTTTTTACTTTATACTCGTTGTGACTAAATATTTTAAAGTAGTGGCCTCTTTTAAATATTTATTACGTAATTAAAACTAACTAATATTTACAATTTAATATTTGATTTTCACCAAGAATGTTATAATCTCTAAAGGATACTAAACCGGAGGAAATTGAGAGCAGTCTCTCACATCGAGATTGATATAAAAATGAAATATAGGCAAATCCAAGAAGAGTAATATTTGTCAGCACATATTTTTGTGACCATTTTCACTCATCATGAACCTGAATAAGAGATACCAAAGAGCAAACTTCTCTTATGATATTTTATCATGAAATTATTATGTGTATTCTTAAATAGAACGCAATGGACCTAATATTTATTTTATATGATGTAAACAATTATAAATAGTGTTTGTCGATTTGAAATTAGAAATGTATGACTCTTGTCAGAAATTAAAGTAGAAAGACATCAGGATTTTTTCACATTCAAATGTTTTAACTTTGATACAACAGTCTTATTCGATTAAACACAGTAAATGAAAAAAAGAATTTATTACTGTCATAATAAAACAAAAAAATCAGTTTTCCAATTATGTTTAGCACCACATTTTTACACCACTCAATTTGCTTATTACATTATCAATCCCACTAGCAATTATAAAACTTGGTAGCCAAATCAAATATGCATGTCTAATTTGTTTTAGGGTCATACTTCACATTGTAATATTTCGACAACAAACATTTCCAAAATAAAAGGCAATATAATAAGGGCTGTACATGACAATCTGTCAAGTTCTCGCCAATTGCTATTTCAATTTACATACTTGCATTTCAAATTGTTCATTCTCATTGGCGGTCCCCACTCCTAGAATGGGTGTCATCCCCACCCTTCTTATCTTCCTGTACTTGCACTCAAGTTGCTAGAGTGTGGCTCTCGGGGTGAGTCAAAGGGCAAAATGCAGTGCAGGCCTGATGTATGCCATAAGATCATCAGCCCTGAACAAATAATTAAATGGATATTTTTATTTTCCCCCATTAAGTTAATTTATTACTACTATTTTTTTTTTAATGGAAAAGTCAAAAACCATTTCCTTATGTGGATGATTTTGTGTTTGTGAGTGTGACGGCATGTATGTGCGCATGCATGTGTAAACAAGATAAGCCAATTTTCACCAAAATTGAGATATTAACATTTAGTATGAATAGTGGAAGGCATCCTGCCACTAGTTGAGGTTTCTGCCCCAAGCCCTTTATTTAATTCACTTCTGTGATACTCAACCTGATATTAAGTAGCCATGTAAACCAAACGTTATTATACGAAGAAGGAATAATACGAAGTTCCTCCTTTTCAACAGCAGCTATTGCAACTTTAGCCAATTCTTGACATGAAAGAAACCTGCAAAGAGATATTGCATTTAATTATACATAAACATTCAACATGCATAGAAAATATTGTGTGGAAGAGTACATACACTTCATACTTACATAACCCCCTGTATTCATATAGCATATAAGAGCAAATGTTTAACTCGGCCACTATACTGCAGATACAATCAAACACTGATGTACATGTTCACTGTTGTATTGTTCATGTGGAAGGCATGACATTAGAGGAAGAGAAAAAATAAGTGACCTTTGTGAAGAGAAAAATAAGTGTGTAGTCTGGCCTTTCTCTAGGCCATTTCTCAAAAAAATAATTCTCTTTTTGTTGGGAACTGGTTGCAAATATGGTTTGCCAAAAGTACAGTCTCAGACCCAAATGACAGTGGTATCTCAAAGTTGATTGGCAAAAATCATGCTACTTCCACTTGAGTGCCTTGTTCCAGTGCTCACGGCTGTTATCTGAATAAAGGTATTTAATCTTTGGTTCTCACCCATGTCCTTGAACTCTAAGAATTTGTCAACAGCCAGTGGCTTGTTCTGTATGGGTTACACCTCACATAAGCAACTGTATTTGTTAATAAATGATATACAGTTTCTGACGCTGCGTAGGGATTCAGTTTCCATCGCTACGGATCACTTCCAAATGTGCTTAGATAAACCTTCTCTCGTGTCACAGTATTCGTTGCGTAGTTGACGCAACGCGTTTCTTTACCCCTTGTTGGGCGTTGAGCACATTCTTTGGAGTAATCCTCCGTTACTATACTAGTCAAGTCTCGTCACGTCGCAGTCAGTCATTGCCTTTTATCCCTTCGGCCAGGGGCTCAACGCCGTTAGATCCCGGGGTTCCTAGGCGGTCACCCAACCAGGAACCTGCGAGTCTCGAATTCGCTTAACCTCCGTGACTTCACGGAGCGTAATAAACGAATTCGGCTAGCGGCGCAGGCAAAGACAAATGGTGAGCTGGACATCTTTGTGACAAGGTATACTACTAAAACTTGCTGAGGTTGAAAGATTCAGCAAACTTGAGGTGAATATTTTGCAGATCTGGATCCTCCTTCATTTCACTTTTACTGCATGTGGCTCTCAATGGACATGCAGCAAACCTCTCAGAAATTCTCAACTCTGGTTGCAATGAAAGTTTTGTAATAGCGTCTTGGTTTCCAGTGCTCATCAGTCTTGTTTTCACCAGACTACGCCAACTAGCTCTTGCATCATGTGATCAGAAACTGTTTAGTTTCATGCATCTCTCTGACTTAAGTTTCTAACACATTGAATCACTCTTTATTTATAGACTAAACTTTAAGTTTTTGATTTCTCTGATTCAGCTGCTTAATGGTTTAAAATCCCACTTAGCTAATCACCTATATAGCAAGCTTAGCTAAGCTTGCTATATCTTGCTTTTCTAATCGTAAGCAGTCGCTTGGCTATAGATGGAATTATAGAAGCAAATACTGAAATGTGGCATAACACAAGGTTCAATATTAGAGTCCACTTTTATTCATATTTTATTTTGCAGACTTGTTTTACATTAATTTTAACTACATTGTTATGGCTAATGCTGATGATACTCCACCATTAATGCTTGTCACTAAAGTTAATGTTTGATCAAAACCTTTGATTCTGACCAATATTCCTCTGTTGTCTTGTTAGTTAACCCTTTTAGAAAAAATCCTCGGTTGACATGATCTGGTGGTCTGGTTTTGAGGCCTGTGAAGCCTGCATATTGATCCAAGTGACTGTGTGCAAGACACTGATATCATATCCAATCCATGTTGGTAATAGAAATTTTGAATGTGTGTCTGTCACAAAAATCCTTGGTTTCTGGAGGGAAAACAAGTTTAAGTCTGATCACAAGCCAGTTAAATATAAGGCTACTTACTTGGATTTACATTCCCTTTACCCTTCTCATAAAAAAAAAAAACTTCCTGAAACAGTCAAATTAACCCTAATCAATTCACTCGAACTATTCCTTTTTGATTACTGTGTTGTCATAAATTCACATTGTCCAACTCAAAATATTCAACAAAATTCAAATTGTCCTGGTTTTGTTACCACTTGAGGAGGTTTTCGCACATTTCTCACAATCAGAATCAGGGAATGACAGATTGGAAGTCCACAACACAGAGACAGATTTTCCATTTCTGTCTCCTAGTTCCGTCTGTTCTCACATCAAACACTCCTTATCTTAGAGTATCTACAATTTCCATCCAAAATTACACCTCAGGATGTGACTTGCTGATTCTACACTGAGAGTTCTTCGTCACCCTACTGTCAAATATGATGCTTCCTTCAGTAATCTTGCTTCTGGGTTTACCTCCTGTAGTTTGCAGCTATTGCCCTGATGTTCCATGTTGGATTGTTGGTTCATTCACTATAAATTTTAATATTTAGTTCAGTTATTTTTGCATTATTGTTTTTTTTTTTTTATGTAATACAGCTTCATTGTGCAGGTTTTTTTATGCATTTGCTTTTAGCTGAATGTATGTGTATTTGTTTTGTTTCTTATTTTATCTTTTTTAATCTATGTTTTTATTTATTTTTGTAATCTAGGTTAGTCTGAAAATTAGTGTTTACCCTGGGACTCACCCCTGCAATCTTGTGAATGTGATGTGCATTAAGTTTATAAAGAAGAAGAGAAAGAAAGATAAAAAAAAGAAAAAGGGAGGAGAAGAAGGATAAGGATAAGAAGATTATTATGTTTATTATTATTAATCACTCAGACTGCTATTCTTCTCACTTCATAATGAACACCATTCCAAAGTTGTACACTCACTCCACTTTTTTTAAAACGATACAAGAAAATGTTTGCAAACAAAATCCCACTAAATTTACAATATTCTTACCATTGTGGTTTCAACAAAAATTCTATAACATCACCAGTTCGACTGCATACAGGCACTGACATAGCATGATGCTTTTGATCTCGAAAGAGGCCTAGTTTTACAAGCTCATCTTTTATCTTTTCACGAGCATCAAATCTTTTCAATCCCTAAAAGCAAGTTGGCAACAAACAGAAATTCACATTAGACCATTTAACAAAAATCAAAATTCACATTTATTTCAATGTTTTCATCCATAGTTTCAATATTATCTTTAAATTAAATAAACTAACACTGTTGACAACTTAAAAGAAAACTAACAACATTAAAAAAACACAAACAAAAACATTTTCCTAAATTCACAAAACATGAAAAAGATATTATATAATGAAGTCAAAAAAAACTTATTGAATTGGACTTTAACTGTCTACCATATTACACTTAATTTTAAAAGACTAAAATCAAAAAATCCTTAGGAATAAAAAACTATTCTCTCATTTAAAATTAAAATCACCAATACTTACTTTGAACTTGTCACATTTTTCATTCATTATTCCTCTTTCATCTATAACAGGCACACATTCTAAACAATGCTTTTTTCCAATTTCACAATCAACCAGACTGTGTGCCGGAGTCACCTTCACAACACCTATTCAAAAATGTGTCAATTGAAAATAAGATAATAATATCTCACAATAATTCAAACAATTAAAAATTATAATACCTGTTCCAAAATGGGGATCAACAGATTCATCACATACTACCGGTATCGTTTTCCTAAGAAAAGGATGCCTCACATGCCGTCCATGCCAATCCAAGTATCTACTATCTTTCGGATTAACTGCAACTGCTGTATCACCCAACATAGTTTCTAATCTAGTTGTTGATACAACCAACTCATCACCTATCATGAAATAAATTTCTTGAATAAATCACCAATATAAAAATGTTCATCATAAAAACTTAAAAAGTTTCTTGTTTCATAAAAAATAACATACAATAAACTACATTTCATACGGAAGTTAATCAAAGTTAAATATATCTTGAATACTTAAATTGAGACATATTAGTACAATATATTAAATTTCAACAATTTTAAAAATCATTCTTAGGAAAGAACTTTCAAGATAAGAATTCAACCAATAATTTGTTCCTGGCCAAGGATTTCTAAACACGGAATGCAAAATTTTTATTCCCAGAACATACGTGTTTGCGTCATGTCCACAGATTTGTCTTCTGCCCTTCAGTTCTCCTGATGATTTTACTTTTACCCTTTTGAAATGTTCCAACCATTTACAATTTTTATCCATCTGCACAAACATAACAAAGGAGTATGTATTTGGTTGTGAATCTTAAATGTTAGTTGTTCTCTCCAAGCATTTAAATTACTTGACCATTTGTGTTCAGGAGAAATAAAAATTATTCCGTATTGCCTACAGTACATGTCATTCTTAATATCAAAATTTCTTCAGTAGGCACCTTTCAATTATACTATTTCCCTTTCCCTTGCAGGCATGTTTACTTTGTTGCCATTTTGATAGACAAAGTTAATATTTCCATTTGTTACTGTGCAGTGTGCTTTTCTAGATTGGGACATAAACTGACTATAGCA
Organism: Teleogryllus oceanicus; assembly: GCA_964035755.1. NCBI lineage: Eukaryota > Metazoa > Arthropoda > Insecta > Orthoptera > Gryllidae > Teleogryllus > Teleogryllus oceanicus. The sequence continues at coordinate 14,841,677 of CAXIVR010000005.1, forward strand.
ACAAGTTTGTTTTTTGTAGAGTTTCTACTAAATACCATGATTTGTTTTAAATTTAAAAAATAAGATTTTTTACTTAAACCTATAAAACATTGTGTGTTTTGAGCCTACTTTTTCGCTTTAATCATTCCAGTGTATAATTCTACTAAAGTGATATTTTTTTTATCATAATACATGTTTTAGGTACAATTACATGCACACTTATCTTTAAAACATATATTGCACAGCATGAATTACTTGTTTTTAAAGATAATCAGTAACCATAGAAGGAATAAATAATCAAATATTGTTCAACTTATTTATTAAATAACTAAACACAAAAACTAACATTTATATTTTACTAAGTTTTAATAATTAGTTTCTGAAATTTTTAGTTGAAGACATAAAATTGGTAGAACTGAAGTTTGCATGTCCATTTGATCATAAGATAACATTCACAAAAAGAGAGTCATATTTCGATTCTATATTTCTGGAAAGAGTGGAATTAGTATATTTGAAAAGGTTAGGGCAAAGAAGCCCAATATTGCACATTAAAGATTAGTTAATAAATCTGGTTACAAAGGTTTTGAATTTTATTATACAAGTGAAGTTATTTCCCACAATTTACATAGTTTTTTCATGGTACCTTGAAAAGTGTAAAAGAAAAGTTTCACCCACAATGCAACGATTGTATTAAAGATTTTACCAAGTCTAGTAACAATAAGAAAGTTAAATAATTTTCAAATTTTCTTCATTTAAAAGAGACCCTGTGCTTTTAAGTGTAATGTAACTCATAAAATATAAATGGGAAAAATACAGTAAAATCTATCTAGGCTGGAATCTATCAGACAAAACATTCCTGCTTTTGGGAGGTTTCTGTTTAACGCAAGGTTGTCTGTTTTATGACACTAGTGATAGACGTTTCTGTTCTGAAAGTGGTAAAAAAGTAAAAAAAATAAATGTATGGACCCACTACTTTAGAACACTCATAGCACTTGACCCGATAAATTTTTAAAGATTGATGAAGTTGATCACGACTGGTAAAATGAAATTTTGCTCTTCTTTACTTGCGAGTGTGGCATCCTTGATATAAGAATCCATGTTTCTCCACATGGAGCAGAAAATGAGATAAGACAAATGGAAAGGTTTTTCACATTACTGATTGACTGTAAGAAACATTGTATTATCATGTTTTTTGTAACCAAGTCTGAGAGCAAAATTACTCTGCCTTTCAAAATCACTAAATTGTAAAATTAGAAACTACTTTAACTTTTTAATGGGAGTTCAATAAATGTGAATTTAATGAATTTGTTTTACTAATTTTCAATCTTATTTGACGATAATTAAAATAATTTGCATGGCCTCAATCCTTATCGTTACTGAAAAGATTAACTGACACTATTCTATTATTAAAAAAAAGATGTTTATAATCAGTAAATCAAGGAAATAATTAAATTTCAATTAGCTTTTACCACTTCTTCAAATATTGTCTTATAATTAATAGAGATTAGATCCTTGAAAGGTCGCAAACAATTTTTTAATGGTTTGAGACCTATTATAAGCTAAACTAAATATTCATAAGAACTGTAGTTACGGTTTAAAATCCAAATGCCTAATAACAATAAAATAAATTTAAAAAATGAAACAAGTCCATTAAAGAAAATCAGGTTTCAATAAATGAAAAATGGTTCAGAACAATGTAAAATCACACTGCCTGTAACTGACACCTTTGACATGAATTGGCCATTTCTTTATTGGATATTACAACTGGAAGATAATTTTCATTAAATATTCATTTCAGCCCCACTCCCAAGAGGTTCATGGTTTTCTAAATACCTATTAATTTGCATAAACTTTTAACTTTACAAGGTTAGTTGCAAGCTTTTTGTATTTTTATGCTCAATCATCAGTAACATGAACCAGAAAATTCATCTTTAAATCAAACCTTTCAATAAATCTAATCAAAGTTCAGTACTGATGATAGGACAATGAAAGTAAGAACCGTTTGTAAATGTCACCAATACAACATATCCAGCAACAATTAATGAAGAAAAAAATATGATACATACTACCATCTGGAGTTTTATAAGCAAAATTTGAAAGGACACCGAATTCTACAGGTCCTTCATAATTTGGAACATCCAGTAATGTTCGACCATCAATTTCTATATGATTTACTTCAATATCAGATATTGCTGACTGGAGTTCACAACACCAATTCACAATACTTTCTGAACGGTAAATCAAACCATCAGAATGTAAACGAATAAATGCATTTGCCACAGTTTCTGAATGTTTCTGTTAAAATAAAGAATCAGCATTCAGGCAAGAACTTGAAGTCATTCATCACAAATTTTACAAGTTCTTTGATTTAATTGAAATCTTACAGAATCCAGAGTAAAATACTGGTGAGACCAATCTAATGAGGCACCAATATTCCTCAACTGATTGGTGATAAAAGACTGCTTTTCTTTCTTCCAGTTCCAAAGTTCTTTCTCAAAATTTTCTCTTCCTAAATCATATCTGGTTTGACGTCTCTCTTTCCATAATTTTCTTTCAAATGCTGTTTGAGTTGCGATGCCAGCATGATCAAAGCCAGGTATCCAAAGTACTCTCTTGCCTTGCATTCTTTGCCTAGTGGAGCAATAATTTGTAATTTACTTGTAATAAAATTCACAAATAGTTATATGTCACAAAGAAATATACCGTCTAGCTAGAACATCTTGGATTGTAACGGTGAGAGAGTGGCCAAGATGTAATGTACCCGTTACATTAGGTGGAGGAAGCATCATACTGAAGTGTTCTAAGGGTACATGATCCTGGACTGCACGGGTTTGGTGGGATCGATGTTTAAACCATATTTCATGCACCCTGTACTCAACATCTGATGGATTGTATGAATCTGACAAAGTCTGAAATCCTGCAACAAGTTTCACAAATAAGGACTTTAATAAACCATCACAAGAAACATGGGATCTTCTCTTCTCCAGATTTTTACCTCGGCCAAAAGATTGATTCCAACATCCAAGTTTGTCTGCTGTGAATGGGTACCTACATTTTGTACCATTAATCCATTTTAAGGAAACATATTCAATGCACGTACAACACTGACAATAAATTTTAAACATCATGTCATTAACTAATGGAATTTTTTTTTTATTTCTCACACAATATAACCACAATTACTGAAGTAACCCAAATCCCTGGCGCTTCAGAATAGCTTTAGCGTAGCTTAGTCCAGACTATAACAAGGCGAGCCAGGATCAGTGCTCGGTATAAAAGAATTTAGCTCAGCGTTGCTGTGCACTGCATACCAGTGCATAACGCTAGTTACACTAATTTATGCCATCAGAGGCCTTTCATGCCGCACATGCCAGGCACATGCTTGCCGCTGAGCACGAGGGCAAACAACATGTATCAAATCTCGCGACCTGCGTTAACCTACTGTGCAGCAGTGCTGCCCTCACAAGCTCGGCTCGTCAGGCGCAGTGGTGAGGGATGTCCAGAATGACGTGAATCAATTTGGCGGGAAAGGGTTAGGTGATGAAGGGTGACGTGAACCTGTACTCACGTAAGGGATTCCTAGACAATTAGTAAGTTTTTGGCTGCGAGGTAAGTTATGCGGTTGCCGAGGTTTGTGTTTCTTAACACGCTTGTTACATACAATGATATTTGTGTACTTTTAGTTTGTTTAGGTTCTGGCTGCCCACCTCGTCCAGAAATGTAATTTAAAGGAGGACTATTCTATCAGACATTATCTTTTTATTTTGAAAATCGTACGAAATAAATATTATCATGACCTTAGCGATGATGCTAATGTGCTAATTTGTAATAAAATTAAATGTATGAAACACTTGGATCCACGAGTTCTTTCATCCGATACGAAAAGTGCCAACGAATTTCGGGATCCTGTGCAATTCGAGTAGAATGACTCCTTCCGTATACTTTCATAAGCTGTAGGCTTTTAAATATTTTTTTAAAAAATTGCATTAACTATTATCATCGAGAGAAATATTACCTATATTAAACTTCAATAATTGCTCGGGAAAATATCCAGAATGCACATAATCACAATCCTAAAAATTTTCGTAATTTTTCACGGAGTGGAAGAACTTTTAAACACTGAATTAACCACAATAATATAATTGAACAATTAATTTTTCAATGTATTAATTGGAATAAATGTATGTCTATTTAAATCTATAAATAAATATTACATTTTTATCATATTTTTTAAAAATGTTTGCAGTTTTCGGTGCTAAATTCAAGTTTTGATGGTTGAATTTCAATATTCAAGTCAAGCGTTTAAAATATTATTTGTTATTCCTAATGATTTTGATGTTAACATTTTTTTATGAAGATTTTACTTTTTCGCCCTACAATGGAATTTTATAAGAAAAAAAGTTGGGCCTATATTATCATGCGTTCCCTTGATACAGTATAATGGATCAGATATACTGCAACTGTTCTTTTTTCTCCGCGCACTCTTGATATGTCATATAAAATACTAAAAGTTCCAACAAAAAGAACAAATATTGTTCGTAAGTTCTGGATGGCTAACCAATCGGCAATCTTACCTGCTCCGCTTCTTTGAATATTTTGTTCTGTATTCTTGAACCCCCGATTAATTATAACTTCCCCCAAGGATTTACCAATCTTTAATCACTTGAAGACGCCATTAATTGGGTATTTGAACAAATATTTCACTTTAAATCTCACGACATAATCGTCCAAGCGGCAATCTCTTTCGAACTCTTGCCTGCCTCTTAGCAGACTTGCATCCATACCAACCCTTTACCTTAAACAATTGTTCGTTCCCTTACGAATTGCTACACTCGTACACCACCACCTACATGGGTGTTTATAGGGGTAGTGTTGACTCGTAACAAGCTGTTTTAATTTCGTAATACTTTTGACGGAATATCCCGAAGTCAATTGCTGAAAACCATATGTAATATATAAGCATATTTTGACACAATAATTACTTGTTTCAATTCAGTTCTTATGTGAACAACTCTGCTCTTAACATTCACAACCAGAAGATTCCATTTGAATTTCCATGCTATATTTTGAATTATGCCTTCCAGTTTTTGTAAAGTATCATTTTAATTTTACTTGATTAGAACGTTTTACATAAAGATACAGAGAATTCCAAAATTAGTTCGCGGGAAAAAGTGTACGATAAATTGAATTAGCTCTAATGGCGACATGGCATCGAATCGTTTGTTTCCAAACCAGATTATTAGTGCTAGTTGCTAATATTATGTCTAGTATTTCAAATTAATTTTGATTATCCGAAATGTCGAACAACATGCAAGGAAGACACTGTATTATTTGGAGGGATAACAATCGGTGTAAGTCTGTAAACAATGAAAAGAGGTAATTTGGTGTTTAAGTGTAACAGAAAAATACAGATGATTCGTATGATAGAATTTTTTATTGAAAAGTAATACATTCACTTTTTTGAGGATATTGAAAAACAAAACTTAAATAGTTTAAAAAATAACTTATTTAAGTAAAAAACTGTGACAGGTACTAAAGTCATCCATTAAACTTTCAACAAATGCCATCCAAAATCTAATATTATTCGCACCATGGTGGTTATTTCCACCATGATTCTCACATGTTTTCTTGAGACCTTGCTTCAGTGGTTGAGAGTGGGGGGGATTGGTTATTTTCACAAAAGGAATTTATATCAAATTTGTAACTGGGTTTTCGATCTAAAATAGATTAGATTAGATTTATTGTTAATTCTGCAATTAAGTGTAGTAACTTGGTGGCAGAATATCTTGACCTTACATACATTAAACTTACATTCATTAACAAAAAGTTACAAAAAAGGAGTTAATTAAAAATAATAATAATAATAATAATAATAATAATAATAATAATAATAATAATAAATAGTACATTAAAATCACACATAAATACTCACTTAAATCACTCACAACACTTACTGTACGCATTTCTTTCACAACATACTTCTTCTTCTCCTTCTCCCTTCCTCCATCTTTCCACTTCACTTCATAACACTACACTGCGCTGCACTACACTGCACTGCACTGCACTGTACTACATGAATAATAATAATAATAATAAAATAATAATAATAAAGATAATAATAACAATACTACTACAACTGATATTTATACTAACAATTAAACAACTTACTTTTATGAAATACTACTAATCTAACAGTGGAAAATTAACATTGATACAATAACCTAATATATAATTAACTAGAAAACTAATTTATTTTTAAAGTTGCTCAAGCTTTGAGGAAAGGGTTCTAAGATTGTTGCAGGCAAACTGTTCCAGTCTCTAATAGTTCGGGTTGTAAATGAAAATTTCCCGACATCCGTTTTCTGCATTCTTGTCTTAATTTTATGCACGTGATCCGCTCTACCGAAGTATGTAGGTTTTTCTAAACGACGGTGTATTCCATTTCAGGCAGGATAGCCTGCGTATGCTTTGTACATAGCATAGAGTCGCAGCTTAATCCGCCTCTTTTCGAGTGATTCCCATGCACCTCTATTTTTGATCCTCTGAAAGTAAATTTCGATGCTCTGCGCTGGACCTTTTCTAGATTTCCTTGCTGCGATATTCTGTACGGGTCCCAACATACCGCGCCATATTCTAATACGGGTCGGACTAGTGACATATAAGCTAATTCTTTACCTCTCACTGTACTCTTCTTTAGGATCCACATAACGAAATGTAGAGATCTCCAGGCTTTTCCCACAACGAAATTTACCTGATTTTCCCAGCTCAATTTACTATCTAATTGAATTTCTAAATATTTGCAAGATGTGACTGTAGGTATGACTTTGTTGTTCAATTTGTACACAGTTTCACCATAACTTCGACCCCTACCAAACGTGATGGCTTTACTTTTTGAACTGTTTATTTCCATGCCATTTGTTTTTGCCCAGGAGTGTAATTTGTCTGTGTCTCGCTGCAAAATATTCACGTCCTCCTCTGATTCGATAACCCGATAGATGATACAGTCATCAGCAAAGAGTCTTACGTTTGAAGCTAAATTTTTTGGCAAGTCATTCACGAAGGCGAAACATGAGAGGTCAATGACACTTCCTTGTGGAATCCCTGACGTAACACTTGCGGAGGTTGATAGATGTCTTCCGATTCGAACCTGTTGTTTCCTATCACGTAATAGTTCGTTTATCCAAGCCACTACCCTAGTGTCTATACCCGAATCTATTAATTTATTTACAAGACGATCGTGAGGAACAACATCAAAAGCTTTGGCAAAATCTATTACTATTGCGTCTACCCTTCCACCTTTATCAATTTCGTCGGTTAGATCTTGTAAAAGTGAGACAAGCTGACTCTCGCAGGAGAACCCGTTTCGGAAGCCGTGCTGACCTTGATAAAGCCAGTCCAGCCAGATAGTTTCTATTTCACGGGAGTGAACATTTCTGGTTATGAAATTTTGTTTACAAAGCTCGTTTTTATAATTTATTCTTAATTCAACTAATGTTAGCAAAGGAGTGGGGGAAGGTGTTCTAGAGCTCAAGAAACGGTGCGTATAATACGCATGCAGTACTGTTACTGACATCCTCTGTTGGATTTTGACTTCATTTGTTTTTGAGGATAAGTGCTCTTTGCTTTCTTGAACTTATGTAAAATGAGTGGTAATTCGGTGGAATATAAGCTCTAATTAGAGATTAGATAAATGTATTAATAAGTGCTCCTTGGTTTCTTGAAGGCAAACTTTATAAAATGAATGGTAATTCGGGAAATATACGACCAAAGTACCAACATATGTTTTTTTAAACTCTTTTAACAGATTATGATCTTGATACAGGAGATGTTGAACAATATTTATCAAATGTTGGTGTTGGTGTTTCTATTGTAAATACAAGCTTCTAATTTTTAATGAAATGGATTTATGTTAGTTACCAAATTAATCAAATTTCTTAGTCCAAAAATAATTTGTTTTCAGCTTTGGATTCGATAACATCAAAATCGAAATAATTTCGAAGGTAACAATCCAGATACCAGAAATTTGTGATCAGTGTAATCCGCTGTCATTCCTGGATCTTGAATAAGTTTTTCAAATATAAACTTTGTTTTTAATGGTCACCTTGCCCGTCACCTTGTCTTTGACTTAAACTTTGTTTTGTTTTGACCTGTGCAAGAATTTGAATGCATGATGATATGGCGATGACTGTTTAAAGATATTGTAAATTTCACATATAGAAGATTGCTTATCGTTCACTTCAACTCAGATTCATGTATTGGGCCACATTAAGATTTTTGACAGACAGAATATTACAAAGATCGTATCATTAATTTATTCAGAATTTGTCTGTAAATTACATAGCGACGTTTCCCCATCCTCACGATCGACAGTGTAACAAAAAAATTATGAAATAATTACTGTACAATAGTATAAGAAAATACTCAAAAGAAATAAGAACATTGCCAAGAAAAAACATCTATAGCACTCGATATAGTAAACACATCAAGACTCACCATTTTAAAACAAACAAAAGATCAAAAATAAAACCATTATTTCACAATTTCTTTGTTAGTCAGTCGAGCCTGAGGATGGGAAAAAATGAGTTCACCGAAACGTCGCTATGAAGGAAAAGAATGTGTATATTACTTTGGTTTCTTATTGATCTTTATTGCTTAGGCTTCGAAGTACTAAGCGTTCGTTCAAATTAATAATTATAAAGAAAAATATTTTGCAGAAACGATATTTTATACTCATTTGTTGTGACAATTTTATTTTCCTTCCTTTTTGTTGGTTTTCCCATGGTACACTGGCACTACCCTATATGCCGCCACTGGGGACTACGCTTTTATTATCGTGTTTGACAGACGTGTTTTGGGAACACCAATGTGGTGGACTGGATTCACTTGCAGATTATGGCAGAGGTTGGGAATGCCACCTCCATGATAAGAACTCATAAGGCCCGTTTTCACGGAAGCATAAGTCGCGGCTTTTCGCATGTTTATCGGTCGTGCCACTAGACGTCGCATGATCGCGACATTTTATCAAGCTCTACTTGACTCCTGGTGTGGCTTTTGCGATAGCAGACACACCTCGCGGTGGAATTCGTAAGCATATCGGTGTGCTAACGTTCACGGTAGAGCAACTTCGTCAGCTCCAAGCAGGGCACGGGGTACGGGCTGGATCCGGGGGCCACGTTGGGTGGAATGGGGAGCGCTGGGCGGAAACCTTCGCCGTTAGCCGAATTCGTTTATTAAGCCTGTTTTACACGGTCATTTTTTCATCATGTCCCGTCGATACGGAGCAGAAGCATGCTTCATTTTTCCGTACAGATTTCATCCAGTTTGACTACAGCGCCCCTAGTGTCTCTTTATGGAACTTTCTTCGATTGCGTGAGTTCTCCGGCAGGGAGTATATTTATCTGGTGCGTAGCGTGGGCACGTGTTGTTTGTGATATTGAGTCTTTGCGTTCAGTGATCCCTCTCGCAAATAAAACCACAATGCATCACACATCGTTCTACTCCTTACTCTGCGAATTCGTAACTATCTGATCATTCTTCCCGCTAATTTAATTTGTTTCTGTAAATGCGATGTTCAACTGTTAAACTTCCAGCGCTTTTTGCGGCGTTTGGAGGAAGTATTTTCATCACGATTACGTACAGACCAAGAATGACCGTGTAAAACGTTGGAATCACGTTCATCCAGTTTCGGTACGCATAGAACCGAACGTCCTTTTTACATTCAGTTTCTGTACAGAAAAATGATGAAAAAATGACCGTGTAAAACAGGCTTTACGCTCCGTGAAGTCACGGAGGTTAAGCAAATTCGAGACTCACGGGTTCGTGGTTGGGTGACCGGCTAGGAACCCCGGAATCTAATGGCCGGCTAACGGGTTGAGGCCCTGGACGAAGGGATAAAAGGCACTGACTGACTGCCACGTGACGAGACTTGACTAATATATTAATTACTGAGTAACAGTAATGAAAGTAAATTGCTCAGTAACGGAGAATTACTCCAGAGAATACGCTCAACGCCCAACAAGGGGTACAGAGACGCGTTGCGTCAACGATGCAACAAATTTTTTAAAAAATAGTTATTAACACGAATTGTTATATTTGACAGTATTAATTCATTAAATTGTGTATGTAGTAACACGTATTTCAACTTCTACCATCGAATTATTGTTGGCTATTGACGCTCGAGCATACTGCCGTCGGGAAAAAGAATCAACTTGTCTGTTATAATGTACCATGTACTTGTATGTGAATTCTTGGTAGTGAGCTGTTGATACTGACACCTGATGAAAATTGTTTCTATACTTTCTCATCTTATAGACATCTGTATTCGGTAAAAATAGACCTACCCTAGAGTAAGGCTTTCTTACAAAAAACTGATTCGTAAATCAAGAGGCACTGCAATGGTAGAATTCGTAGCTTAAGAAAGGCTTTCAAGAATCACGTGGGTGGGATTTGCTTTTTCGTAGAATTCTTTTCTTAATATAAACGTATGGGAGTTGTAGGAATTGTTTCTCCAGAATATTCTACCATATCTCAGATGGGACTGAACATTCGCGAAATATACACCAAGAACATTATGAAGACTGAATTGGAAATAATTCAGAACGCATAGCTTAATTATCTTATTTTTACAATCAGTTCATTTAAAAGGACGTTCCATTTGAGGTTTGACTGAATTGAGAGAATATTCATGAATGCACTGTGTAGTTAACCCAAACTAGAAGGAAAAAACCCACAGGCATCATAAACTACGTGTCTTAACACTTTGCACAACGTTTTGCCTTAACACTTTCTAAACAAACGCTACGAAGATATAGGCAACCATTTCTTGGTACTATGCTCTATTATCTCCATATCATTTTAACTGACTATCCTCCGGTATTAATTCCTAAATAGGTTTAACTTCCAATGTCGCGCTGCTAGCCCATGAAGAGTTGTCACGAGGTCGCGGGGCTTAGTAATAACATCAAATACCTTTTCAGGGTTACTAAGAAAGTAAACATTCACGAACTTCACGCATCGCAGTCTCCCAAGTTATATTGATGTAAGCACAAAAACATTGACGATGTGACAAATTAGGGAGAAATACGAAGCAGTAAGATATTACCTATTTGCGTCACATTTCAAATCCTCAGAAGAAACTAATCAGCTAACATTGCTTCTAAGACAAAGCATGCCAAAACATGTACAAAAACATTAAATTCTGTATTAATAAGACGGGCGCGCGAGTGTGCCCCGACATTTTCGCTCCTCACCATACGCACATTTTCCGTACTTCCGCTCCTCGCCATACGCACCGTTTCCGTACTTCCGCTCCTCGCCATACGCACCGTTTCCGTACTTCCGCTCCTCGCCATACGCACTGTTTCCTCTTCCGCTCCTCGCCATACGCACCGTTTCCGTACTTCCGCTCCTCGCCATACGCACGTTTCCGTACTTCCGCTCCTCGCCATACGCACTGTTTCCGTACTTCCGCTCCTCGCCATACGCACGTTTCCGTACTTCCGCTCCTCGCCATACGCCCCCATACGCAGTTTCCGTACTTCCGCTCCTCACCATACGCACATTTTCCGTACTTCCGCTCCTCGCCATACGCACCGTTTCCGTACTTCCGCTCCTCACCATACGCACATTTTCCGTACTTCCGCTCCTCGCCATACGCACCGTTTCCGTACTTCCGCTCCTCGCCATACGCACCGTTTCCGTACTTCCGCTCCTCGCCATACGCACCGTTTCCGTACTTCCGCTCCTCGCCATACGCACCGTTTCCGTACTTCCGTCCCTCGCCATACGCACCGTTTCCGTACTTCCGCTCCTCACCATACGCACCGTTTCCGTACTTCCGCTCCTCGCCATACGCACCGTTTCCGTACTTCCGCTCCTCGCCATACGCAGTTTCCGTACTTCCGCTCCTCGCCATACGCACCGTTTCCGTACTTCCGCTCCTCGCCATACGCACCGTTTCCGTACTTCCGCTCCTCACCATACGCACATTTCCGTACTTCCGCTCCTCGCCATACGCACCGTTTCCGTACTTCCGCTCCTCGCCATACGCACTGTTTCCGTACTTCGCTCCTCGCCATACGCACTGTTTCCGTACTTCCGTCCTCGCCATACGCACCGTTTCCGTACTTCCGCTCCTCGCCATACGCACTGTTTCCGTACTTCCGCTCCTCGCCATACGCACCGTTTCCGTACTTCCGCTCCTCGCCATACGCACCGTTTCCGTACTTCCGCTCCTCACCATACGCACATTTCCGTACTTCCGCTCCTCGCCATACGCACTGTTAACGTACTTCCGCTCCTCGCCATACGCACCGTTTCCGTACTTCCGATCCTCGACATACGCAGTTTCCGTACTTCCGCTCCTCGCCATACGCACCGTTTCCGTACTTCCGATCCTCGACATACGCCGTTTCCGTACTTCCGCTCCTCGCCATACGCACCGTTTCCGTACTTCCGCTCCTCGCCATACGCACTGTTTCCGTACTTCCGCTCCTCGCCATACGCACCGTTCCGTACTTCCGCTCCTCGCATACGCACTGTTTCCGTACTTCGCTCCTCGCCATCGCACCGTTTCCGTACTTCCGCTCCTCGCCATACGCACTGTTTCCGTACTTCGCTCCTCGCCATACGCACCGTTTCCGTACTTCCGCTCCTCGCCATACGCACCGTTTCCGTACTTCCGCTCCTCGCCATACGCACTGTTTCCGTACTTCCGCTCCTCGCCATACGCACCGTTTCCGTACTTCCGCTCCTCGCCATACGCACGTTTCCATACTTCCGCTCCTCGCCATATGCACCGTTTCCGTACTTCCGCTCCTCGCCATACGCACCGTTTCCGTACTTCCGCTCCTCGCCATACGCACCGTTTCACTTCCGTCCTCCGCCAACGCAGTTTCCGTACTTCCGCTCCTCGCCATACGCACCGTTTCCGTACTTCCGCTCCTCGCCATACGCACCGTTTCCGTACTTCCGCTCCTCGCCATACGCACCGTTTCCGTACTTCGCTCCTCGCCATCGCACCGTTTCCGTACTTCGATCCTCACATACGCAGTTTCCGTACTTCCCCTCGCCATACGCACCGTTTCCGTACTTCCGCTCCTCCCATACGCACTGTTTCCGTACTTCCGCTCCTCGCCATACGCACTGTTTCCGTACTTCCGCTCCTCGACATACGCACGTTTCCGTACTTCCGCTCCTCGCCATACGCACCGTTTCCGTACTTCCGCTCCTCGCCATACGCACCGTTTCCGTACTTCCGCTCCTCGCCATACGCACCGTTTCCGTACTTCCGACCCTCGCCATACGCACCGTTTCCGTACTTCCGCTCCCCACCATACGCTGCTGCAGGCGTATTCACGTACTGCAAACATGGGTCCACTCAGGCCTATTTGCATATCCGTTTAAACGAATCAACAATCCTTTGAATCTGCCTGACGGGCGAATTCTATGCTTGCCATGGGCGCCTGAATACCTAGATTCACCTCTGCGCTGCAGTGATAATTATCAGTGGTGTTACTAACACTGGAAAATCCATCGCACCGTTGTTTCCGTCTACATACGACATGTTTTCGATTATATGTGCGCGTTGCAAGACTGGTCGGTACTAACAATCACAACTCCAGTGTGTTTGCGAATATTACGCTTTCTCGGAACAAAGGCTGCACTAGACTCAATAAAGCACTGTTTCCACTTTGCTGCTGTTAATATTTGTTTCTTTGCATTTATAATTTCGTTTCCACCAATCCTACAGTGTGATGAGATATACTAAAAGCGTGTTTGTTTTTCATTTTATATTTCACATGATCATTTTTCCTAATTCAAATGCCCTTTAAACTAGTACTATACGCATCGATTGTTGTACTTCAGTATCCCATACGACTAGAAATGGTACATATAACTGACCAGTACAGAACAGTGGAACTTAGTGTTTCGCTGAGTAAAGGAATAAGTTACTGTGAGTATATTTCATCAATCACTCGTGCTTTCTCTGTACAGTAGGTATCAGAGTATTGCTCAACATCAAAACAATTTCTGCCAAAATCGTAAATGACTCAGTTTTGATAGTTTGAGTAAATACTAGCAAATTTTTCTCGTATACATCCGAAATCCTGAACGATGTAATAAATGCAGTTAACCGTCAACTATCGACTTCACAAAACCCTCATGTATCGAAATCCACATCGCCTTGTATTCCTACTACGACCGTCGCCAGTAGTAGCCGCTGTTCTTATTTGATTACTTGAATTTAAATTTAAATTTAAGATTCCGACTGTGCCCTCCTGGCCAATACGTCGAAGGCCAAGCGCTTCCGAAATCTCACCAGACGCAATTTTACTGCTTCTGCCAAACGAAACGGTTTCATCTAACGCTTTTGCCAGAACGTTTGTTGTATCTTCAACTCCCCAATTAGACGTTTTGTACCCTTCCGTCAACCAAATAGCATAACAGCATTCTTTAAGTTTCCAAGTCCTGCAAGGAGCGATATGAATATTCAGCATGGTTCTATAACAATTTTTCATGTACTATTTAGTGACATAGTAAATTAACTATGTCACTAAATAATACATGAAATTAATTTACATAATGTAATTATATGCGAGGATATTGTAAACACTATTATTATGAACATCCAATGTATTGTAGTCATGAAAGCACTGGTTGCTTTAACAATCATGTAATTGATAAGTTATAATAGCTATATTAACATTAAGTGATTTTGATATAACTATAATAGCTCAATAATACATTACTAATTTTATTACAGGTGTATGAAATGGTTAAAGGCAATTGGGGATCTGACTTTGGCATCTATCCCTTGGGAAATTCTCATAATGTTGAGATATGTATGTATGGAGCACTTCACGCTGGAAATGTTCACTGCAGCAGGCAGACTAGCACTTAATGCGGAGCCCATAATTTTTGCTGATGTGCGTCCTGAGTTTCCGGAGGGTGCACTCAGGTCATTTATAGAAGGCTTACCACAACAAAGGTGTACGTTTCTATTATTATTATTATTATTATTATTATTATTATTATTATTATTATTATTATTATTATTATTATTAGCAACTAGAAGGTGTAATAAGAAAACTTTTTTCGTTTTTAATTTAATTAAACATCCTTATTTCATTTGCAGGATCTGCTCGGCATGTAGTGACAACATTTCTCCTGAGTTCTCGGTTGGTAAATGAAGAGAAAAATCCTGTAACACGTGGTGTAGTCAAAATCTCGGTTTTGTGGGATCTTGATGCCGAAAAACCAACTGGAAGCAAAACGTCTGTAGTATGTGAACAAACATAGCGCCTAAACCATGCGTAGAATTTTTTTCAAATTGAAGAAACCCCTGTCAATATGTATCTAGTAGAAGGTTAGAAATTTTTAAAACCTTCCTTAGTTTTTGGGGGAACTTTATATGAACCGTAAGAAATGATTCAGAATTTTCTCAAAAATGGCACCAAATTTTTGTTTTAATTTCTTGTAAGAACAGAGTAAAATACTTATAAAGGTGGCAAGGTCCAATTTTCAAGATTAACTCTGAATTTTCAGAAATTTTAAAAGTGTCGTTTTATCATCAACTTCTTACAATTACAATATTGAAGTTAGAGACTTTTCCTTCGAATTAAATTTGATGTGCATAAATAGTTCTTCATTTAAGGTGTGAAGATTGTTTTGTAAATATTAGTAGTTTTTGTGCAATTGTGGGTGAACTATTTGGAATTTTAAAATGACAAAAAGAAGATTTCTCGAAAACGGCTCCCATTTTTTTCTGAACAGTATTATATTTATGAGTACATGCACTTTAAATAATGTCAAGTAAATTTTCTTGAAAACTCAACACTTTTTTATTCAAATGAGCTCAAAATTACTCATTTTCAGAATAGCTCAAACACCATTTTCTCAAAGGTGGCTTCAATTTCTTTCTTTAAACTATTTCAACGAATAGTGGTAATGGTACTGTTTAATATAATATAATGTAATGTTCATTTTTGCGTATTCTTTTGTTTTCCCAAAAATTGCACAAATGTTTTTATTTCTTTCAATATCTCATGCCAGTAATATGCACATTTCAATGGATATATTATTGAATTTGTGAGTGGAAGTTCTTCAAATGAAGTTTTTCGAAAACTCAAATAGATTCCAGAGAAAAAGACTTTCAATACTCATGCCAGTAATATTCGCATTTGAAGGTTTTAGCCTTCTTTAATACTCTTAAAATAATATTTCGTTCTACTATTTGGTAATCGAAGAGTTGAGAAAATGGCAAAAAAATGTATTTTGGGCGGCGATAGATGCCAGCTGGCAAGAGGATGAGGGAAGACCATAGAGCCGGTCCACTCCAAAGGAAATAAGAAAACTTAACTTTGAGAAAGCTATTCTGTAGCACTTCCAGTTACTATATGTAATTTAGTAAATCCAAACTGCAGGACCACTTTCTTGGAGACATGTACCAAATTGAAGTTTTGGGGGATTCAATTTAATAAAAAATTGTATTTTGAGTGATAATCATTTGGTGTTTCTGTTGCAGTAAATTTTTATCTCAGGTGTTTTTGGCCCACTGTCTGTCTTGTGAACTATGTATAAGTCTTTGTATAACAGTTTGGCATTTTTACCAGGAAGCATTAGCTATTTTCTAAACATATTTCTGATGGTTCTTGAGATGTCTGTTGGGTATAATCTCCTGAGTATGATAAGTGCTTTTATTTAGTTATATTGTTTTGCAGAAATTGTGTGCGTTAGTCACATAACATGATTGGGAAAGACATGAAAATATTTTTTTAGTAATTGAAAAACTGTTCAATATCTGTATCAAATGTTGAGTAATTCTGGATATATTATCGACCTTTGGATTTTCATCCACGATCCATTGAGCAACTAGCCATGCTTTTGGACAAATATGTAGCCTGTGATATCGGAATATTAGTGAAACTACCAAGTCCAAAAACTGCTTTGTTAAATGTTTGACTTTACGATGAGAAAATAGCCTGTTATCGGATATGACAGGAGGTAAAACATGTTTCTTGTAATGCAGTTTAATGTGTAATATTGCTTTTTTGAAGAAAGCAAGCAAAAAAAAGATTTTGTGACTGTTTGTGCAGATGCAAGTTTCCTGTTTATTTATAAAACTTATCAATAATATTCATTTGTATTGTACCTTAGTAGCAATTTTGATAATAGGCTGAAATTTGACAGGTGTTGATAGATGGAATGTCATTTTAATAATGATGCAATATTAAAGAAGTAATGGTCACTAGTTATATTTGGACAATTGTTTAAATTCATGGTTTCAATATTTAGTCAATGGCAAAGTAAAATAATCTTTGTCTGATTACTTGCTCACATTGATTTTGTAAAAAATTATATTATTGTTTATATTGTGTATGACTATTTACAAATTTTTAAAATAACTTTTTATTTTCACTCCTGGGAAATAATTCCTTGACTTGGATTCCAAATCCAATATTTTAGTCTTCTTTTTTACAAAAAAAATTCATTTCCTTTTAAAAAATTAATTTTAAACCCAGCCCTTGACGCTATTGGCTCAATCGGGGGCCCAGATGGCGGCTTCCCCCTCCATGAAAATTAGAAATTTGAATAAGAGCGTTGGGATTAACATTGAGTGCCGTCTCTATTAGTATACTCTCTGAACGAACCTATAGTAATATCGTGAATGCAGTACATTTTAAATAGTATAATCTAGGATCAATTGACCCCTTCTGAATAAATTCTTGATCTATTTTGGCTTGATCTAGAAACGAAAAGCGGAGGCTCCAGACATTTCCTGAAACAATCTATTGTATGGGAAGTTTCATTTACGGTTGACTACTGGACTCAACTTGAACGATAACGGAAAAATACTTAAACCAATGTCGTTAGAATGACCGGTGATTTACGTGAGGTCGGTATGATCCAAAGTCACTAGGACCATTTAAGTCTGAAAACTCGTAAGTAGTTTTCATGTACTTAGAAAATTTTAGTTTTGGATTAACAAATTAAAATAAGTAATAGAAACCTTTTTCACAATACATAATTACAACAGATTTTCAAGGAATTCAGTTAATATTGACAGAATGTGAATGAACTTGCGAGAGAAATGAAAACATATTTTTAACAAAGTTTATTTTCAAATATTACTACAAAAATATTGTACATTTCCTTCAACACTTGTGTATTTGAATAATTATTTCATTCATATGATTTTCCTCTTGGAACCGATATTTTCAGTCACAGGTGGTCTGTGCACTGCAATGGAGGGAGAAACGTAAATTCTTGAGTAAACACCAGTTTACTTGGAGATTTCACAGAAGTTGATATAGAGTAATTAAATTATTAAATCATGACTGTGCGTTAGTTGGACGAGTGTACATAATATCAAAGATCAACCACAACCGTGTCTTTCTCTAAACTCATAACCCATGTTGGAAATACCACTTGTTTTGGCAATTTGGCAACCTGTGAAATATCTTCGGCATCCCTTTCACTTTTAGCGAACCCCACCCCCTGTCCTCAGATTTCGGGCTGAGAGAATGTAACTAATTTTATTTGGAAGGAAGAGACAGCACTTGTTCTGTCCATGTTACTCTTCAAAGTAATGCAGCCTCTACACCGAAAAGAATAAACGCTTGTGGGAAATGGTCACTTTGAGCATTTACTCAAAGGTACATTTTTTGTCATTAAGGACATTATATTTTATCTTTTAGTCATTTTCAATAATTATTAATATACTATTTTATTAGCAATTTTAATATTTTTTTTCAGAATTTATTTGTTTAATATGCAGATTCCATAATATTGTTATAAATAATGAAGCTTGGCGTTAATGCTTCACGAAGTATCTTTCTGATTTCTGTCCGAGGCGGCTATTTAAAACATACTTTTTGTAATGTTGCTGTTAATAAATCGATAACAATCATAACTTCCCACATCATTATTTGAGTTTCGTTTCTTAATCGTGGTGGACAGAATCGCCTAAAGAGGTATTTGATTTGCCCGCTCATGCTCATGCCTCTGCCCACCCCGACTCGCGCGAGAAGATTCCGGCTTGTAAGCCGCATTCCTGCCCGCCTAAAGTATTTAATGGGAACAACACAGAAACAGGAAAATTGCTGCAGCTTCTGACCTGACGCTCAACTCCTCTGCTCGCCAGCCACGGTTGTCTTGAAAGGAGTAAAAAAGGCACGCGTTTGACAAATTGCCGAATCAAGAACGAGTGTTTCCAGACACGGGTTGCGAGTTGAAGACCCGGCATGTTGTGTGAAAAGACTTGGGAGGTGGTGGAAGAGCTCTTAGATCTAGTTACTTTGAAGAATACTACTCGTGGATGTGACACTAAACAAACCTTGGATGGTGTATTCAGCTTTCAAGGCACACAAAGACTCGGTTATTTTCAGACTAAAATATTAGCTCTTTCAAACGATTGAGGAAAATTACTGAAAGCCTTCTTGACGTTCAGGTGCAAACACTAAATTCTTTATGTAAAATGTCTGGTCTGAATGAACTGAAAACAATGATATCTTCATGTTCTATCCTAATATTTCTTCTACTGTTTTTATGGGCGACGGTTGTCCTGTTTCATCAACTGCAAAGGTTACTGCAGCAGTAGTGTGAAGTACTAGAACTCCAAGACAACAGAATTAAGTCAGAAACGAAGTGGTGTTCCGGCCACAAAGTTTGGAAGAAAGTTCCAGAAGAAAAATTGACTCCGAGACTAATCTAAATTGATGTGGCTACTTATGTGTGTGGATCTCCATACTCAATACTAAGTTCATTAAATCTAAATAACGATCTGAACTAATGTACATTTAAGTGAACTCGTTTGAACTGCGCTTACCAATTATCAGCCAGATTTCAAACATCTAGGAACAAAAATGAACACTCGCAAAAGAACTTCTCAAAGGTAATATCTAATCGTTACGCAATTGAACAATATGTATACAGCAAACAATTAATGTTTCTTCAATTTTATAAAATAAGTCATTTGTATTTCATTAATTTCGCAACAATGTGGCTTGCTTCGAAACAGCTTCATACCTTTGCGGCTCCAAAAAAAAAAAGGGTTGATGAAACAGGACACCCCTCGTATTTGTTACCGTGTCTATGTGACTTATTGTCTAAGAGATAAAAAATTTAACATTTCATTGTTTTATTTAGTAGTAAAAGTCAAAATATATAGTGCTTAAATTTTTCATTCGTTGACTTCAATTCATAATTATGAAATATTAAACGTATTACATAATAAATACGGAATGAAATATTTATGAAGATATTGGAAATTATACAGAGTAGCTACGGTGCAAGGGATGATTTCAGGAAAAGCGTGGAAATTTCTAATCTACCCTGAAAGGTGGCCAACATAGATACGCTTTAAAAATCCAATATATGCCAAAAAATTATCGAACAATACACAAAACTTCCAGAAAAAACAAGTAGGAGTCGATCCCTCCTACAATACAAAAATTCATTCAAAATTTTAAAAATTGGCCGAAAATTATTAAGTAAAATAAACGGAAAGAAAAACTTAAAAAGTATAAGGGAAGAAACGTTAAAAGTACAGGCCCAGGACCGTAGTGAGTCCTCTCGTTTTGGGCTGCTCATGCCTAGAATATTTACATATACAATTTCAGTAATTCCAAATGGATGGAATTTTAACAGTTCTCTTGTATTATGTCTGTTGAATTCTCCTCACAAGGCACACTTTTAGTTTTACGTCGCGATGCAGTTTGCAAAGCCATTTGTTCCTGCAGCTTGAGCTCGCAATTGCGGTGACCTTGTGATGAAGCCGTGGATTTTTAAGGGCGAAAAAAATCCTTCGTACGCCTTCCTTCGGAGGGGAAGTAAAGCCGGCTGTCCCATGTTAGTACATTTACTGCATGTAAAAGATCCTCAAGCCTAAATGACGCCTCTGAGCTAAATTCAAATCGCTTGTTTCGTCGCCCAAGTAATACCTTCTTTCTCCCATGATTGGTGAAAGGAGTGTAACGAAATTTGCGTGGTCAGACGGAAGAGCAGGCCTCATGGCCTGAGTCTCGCCACGTAAAATAAGGCAAATTCAATTCAATTCAATTCAATTCAATATTGCATAATCCAAAGCAGTCCCATCTACAAAGACAGTTCCAACCCACCTGCCAGAGCTACTCTTCTTTACATCCGCGCCGCCCTCTATCAACAAAACTACGCACTCTGTTTTCCCTGACAAGGCAGCTACATGCAAAGCAGTTTCGTTCGACATATTTGTGGCATTCACCCGAGCATTTGCCTCCAGCAGCATCTGCACGCAAGAAGCGTGGCCTTCTCGAGCTGCATGATGCAACGCGCTCTCTCCATTTAAGTCGGTCTCATGAACGTTCGCGCCGCCCTCCACGAGAGCAACTAAACATTCTCTTTTCCCGTTGAGCGCTGCCAAATGAAGAGGAGTTTCGCCACGATTGTTCTTGGCATTCGCTTGGGCTCCGGACTCGAGCAGCGTTCGCACGCACGAGGGGTGGCCTCCATACGCTGCTTTGTGCAACGCGCCCTCTCCGTTTCCGTCTTTCGCATTGACATTGATTTCAATGGCGCTCGTACTAGAGTCCGCGCCACCTCCCACAAGTGCAACCATACATTCTCTATTCCCGTTCCAAGCTGCTAGATGCAAAGGCGTTTTGTTGCAAATGTTCGTAACGTTTACGTCAGCACCGGCATCCAGAAGGGTTCGTATGCATGAAGCGTGGCCTCCATCTGTTGCCTTGTGCAACGCACTTTCTCTATCCCACTGAGTTGCATTGGCGTTGACGCCCAACATCAGGAGAGCATGAAGAGCTTCCTGGCGGCCTTCGGACGCAAAAACAAGGCACGCGTCCCTGCCCGCTTGCCCCAGTACCAAGTCACGATTCCAGGCTGCGAAGATCCACACCGCCTCCGCGCTATTAGCTGCACACAGGGAGCGTTCTTTCTCGGCCCTTTCAGATTCTTTGACCACTCGAAGCAAACACTCAAGAATATCGGTCTGTCCAGTAGAAGCAACAAACAACGGCGACTCACCTTTCTGGTTTTTAAATGTTGGGCAAGCACCTTTTTGAAGCAGCATTTGTACAAAATCTCTTCTCTGCTTCTTGACTGACATTACTAAAGGAGTCTCTCCATCCACATCAGCAGCATCTATGTCAGCTCCATTCTCTACCAGTAATGTTGTTACCTGTAAGTTTCTATCTTTTATTGCTCTCAGAAGAGATCTCTCCCCGTCTTTGGCAGCTGTGTTTGAGTTCGCCCCTTTTTTTAAAAGACTTGTAATTATATCGCATCTTCCTTGTTTTGTGGCGATCAGAAGAGGAGTGTCTCCGTCTTTACCACCTCTGTTTGGGTCGGCTCCTTTCTCGAGAAGACAATCTATTATTTCCAATCTTCCTTCTTTCGAAGCAACCAGTAGAGGAGTGTCACCGTTTCTGCCAGCAGCGTTCGGGTCGGCTCCACTATTCAGGAGTAATTTTATTATATCTGGTCTTCCATGTTTCATTGCATCCAGAAGAGGTGTGTTCCCATCTTTCCCAGGTATGTTCGGATCTACCCCTTTATCCAGAAGGAATTTTATTATACCTGGTCTTCCGTGATTCAGAATATTCAGAAGAGGAGTTTCTCCATCTTTACCTACGACATTCGGATCGGCCCCTTTTTCAAGAAGGCACTGCATTATTTCGTGTCTTCCATGTTTCGTGGCGAAGGAGTCCCCATTTTTCCCCATGTTCGGATCTGCTCCTTTCTCCAAAAGTAATTTTATGGTTTCTGGTCTTCCATGTTTCATAGCGTTCATAAGAGGCGTGTCCAAGTCTTTGCCGCCACATTAGCATCAGCACCTTTTTCCAGAAGGAATTTTATTATCTCATGTCTTCCATGCTTCGTGGCATTCAGAAGAGGAGAGTCCCCATTTTTCCCAGCCATGTTCGGATCTGCTCCTTTCTCCAAAAGCAATTTTATGGTTTCTGGTCTTCCATGTTTCATAGCGTTCATAAGAGGCGTGTCCAAGTCTTTGCCTGCCACATTAGCATCAGCACCTTTTTCCAGAAGGAATTTTATTATCTCATGTCTTCCATGCTTCGTGGCATTCAGAAGAGGAGTGTCCCCGTCTTTGCCTCTAATGTTCGCATCGGCGCCCTTCTCTAGAAGGCATTTTATTATGTCCGATCTATCGTGTTTCGTGGCGTTGAGAAGAGGAGTGTCCCAGTCTTTGTCGGCCGCGTTCACGTGGGCCCCCATCTCCACAAGCGAAGCGACCAGGACAGAGAAGTTTCCCGCGACCGCGTGCATGAGCGGCGTTCTTCCCTCGTCGTCTGCGGTGCGCACTGACGCGCCCCCCCGGGGGGGGGCGCCTTGGGCGTCCCGCGCTCCCACCACCGCTCCGGCAGTCACCAGGCGCGCCGCCACGGCGGAGTGCCCGTTCGCTGCCGCGCAATGCAGCGGCGTGCGCATCTGGTGCCCACACTGGTTGACGGCAGCTCCACTTGCGATGAGAACATTGCAGACCTCCGTGAGGCCGTTACTCGCAGCAACGTGCAACGCTGTATTGCCACGCCCGTCCCGCACGCCCAACTGTTCTCCGTCATCCAAAAAACGCCGCAGTGCTACTAAATCCCCTTTCTTTGCGGCGTCAAGAAGAGTTCGCGGGGTGTCTGTACAGGTGCAAGAGGTCGAGGTGCATTGTGTGGAGTGGGCTGTAGGATGGTTCTGTCTCTGGAGTGCATCAGGTGGGAAATTGTTGGGCTGAGAGGTCGTGATAGCTCTTGAGACGGCAGCAGCACGCGGTGCTTGTCCTAAGGTGTGTGCTGTCGGCTCGCCAACGACGATGGCAGCAACTGGTAGGTTGAGTGATGAAGTTGAGTTAGACGAGGCGGAAGTTGGAAGTGAAGAGGCCAGGGCACGAGAGAAATGGCCCCGGTGTTGCCTGCGAGTAGATGACGCGCTCTGGTGGCGTACCAGCAGCTCCTCCACCTTGGGCATCAAGCTGCTCAGTGCTCGCTGTAACGAACCCTCCACTTGTGTGACTCGCTCGTCCAGCATCCTCGCCTCCAGGGCTGCAACACGGGCCTCCAGGTCGCGTATATGTGTATTCTCCATGGCCACCTGTAAAAATAAAAGCTTGCGCTAGAGCATGGCATGCATGACGCATGTTCTCGCATGTCGCTACGTAATAGAGTGGTGTATTGCTGAAGCGAAAAAAAGGTATTTCGAAATAAAAACGTTTTGTGGGTTCCTGACACCGAAAAAGAGGATAATTCTTACATGTATATTTAGAACATTACCTTTTGTAATTAGCTGCATTGTTTCAAACGGTTTGTCGAATAACGAAACATTTGTTCCCGGCACAGTGTAATTGATGACAACATGCTGAATTTTATTCCGGGACATTCGTGTTAGACAAACTATTACTGATCTTAAACGCCATGGTACCCAATTAAGTGACTTGTATATTTGAATTATAATAAAACGAAAGTCAGTATGGCTGTCTAAAAAACAGTGTATAACATACATGGTAAAAGGTATTTTATTTTGCTCGGAGGATGACGCCATTCTACCTTTTTCATTTTACGCCAAAAACAGTTAAAAACTGTGTGACGAGCTTCGGAGAAAACAATTCTGTACACGTTTTCATAATCCTGTGATCCCTACCCTACGCCATATACTACTTCAATTTTGAATACAGAGAGAAATGAGCGTTTTTGCGAGCAAAATATTCGCACCAATGTAATAAAATCTTTTATCAAGGGTAAATCAGCTATAAATTTGGGTTCTTATCCCTCATCATGTCCTTCGTCAAAGAATAATACTTCCTGTCGCGACATGGAGAACGATAATTTAAATGAATATATTTCCCATCTAGAAGACGTGCACAGATAATGAAGTTACGTTTATGTCCAGAAGCAAAACAAAGGTCCATCTCAGCATTTGCTAAAAGGGTCAGGGAAACTGGACGAAAAACCACATCGAGATGGTGGTCATTGACTCAGAAGCTGTGGTACAATACTTGTTACAGGTTGCTTAGCATTATACAGTCCAAAAGTAAAATAATACATTAAAATAATATTACTGTTATATTCATTTTAATGCTCAGTATAGTCTCTAATTGTGTAGAAAAGTTATGCAGCAGAAACGATTTTACTTGGAATTTGATCTTTTCTATCGAATTTAATCGTTTAATGTCTGACTTTCTTGGATGTGATTGTGATACCATCTTGATGATTTGTTGATACCATCACCTGATGAGTATGATTACTACGTCGAGTGTTTAGACATCGGCGTTCGCTGAAAATATATTCCCGCCGTTAAGTAAATCATTTTTGATAAAAACTTCGGATTCGTAAACCAAGAGACAAGGAAATGGTAAAATTTCTAGATTAATGCAGAGAGACTTACACAAATCACGTGGGTGGGATATGCTTATTATTCGAACAATTTTATTTTGAAGTCTGGGAGCTGTAAGATGTATTTCTCCAGAATATTATGCCATATCTCTGGCAGTAATGAACATTCGCGAAATATACACAACGATCAGTACGAAGGCTGAATGAATTTGAAAGAATTCTGAATGCGTAACACAATGAACTTAACTTTGGGTTCAATTCATTTAAATGGGCCTTCCTTTTAAGGTTTGACTGAATTGAAAGACCTAAATATTTTGGTAACTTTACATCAATGACACGCCGTTCATTTTCAATGGAGTACAAAATTGTTTATTTGAAATGGAGAAGTGCGTTGAAACCGTCTTTTCATTTACTATTAATTTATTATTACGGAACCAATTTAAAACATCTGAGATTGTACATCTGATACTGTTTCTTTATTGCAAAGAATATTCGTATCATCCCCAAAGACAACTGTTCTTCTGTTTCGAATAGTCGAGGGCATATTGTTTACGAAGAGCAGGAAGAAAATAAAGCCTAAAATCGATCCCTTCGGGACTCCCCGTGCAATTGGCAGAGTCCGAAAGGTGTGTACATAATGTTCCATCATTCCAGTAAGGTATTTCTACCCTCCGAGATCATTGTGACACCATCTTCCCAACTTGCAAATTAAAAACTCATGTTTACCATTCTTATCATAAATAACTATTTCTACATATAAATAATGCAAACTTTGTAATAATTTAATACCTACAATATATTTATTTATATTCTTTTCAATAGAAATGACGTAAAATCCACATTTACAATAAATATAATCCTTTTCATACATTCTATAAACAATTTGAAATGCATTTTTAAATTGATATTTAATGAATAATTCAGTCAGTAAGATTTCACGATATAAAATGCATACAATTTTACAAAATACTATTGACAGAATAGTAACAATTTTTACTTTAACCTATGCAGGGTAATTTACGAAGTACAGAAAAACATAAGACGGAATCGAGTGGGACACATAAAATCCGGTTTAGGAAGGTTTCCGTTTCATGCAAGGTTGTCAATTTTATAACACTTCTGATATTGACGTTTCTGCTCTGAATGTAGTAAATTACATGATTTTATTATAATTATCAAAATACATTAAGATTTAACGTATTTATGGAAAAAATCACAAATAAATGAATATTGAACACTCTTCATTGACAGCTTCTGGGTTAAAAAATACACACCTTACTAGCTGTATTTGGTCTGTTTGCTAACTCTTTCAACGCACAATGCGTCACAACCAACAATTGACTTTCTGATACCCTCACATAGCCTTGAGCAACTTTTTTCTGGTCGAGGGGTTATGATTTTAAAGGCGTGACAAGAGCACGCATGAATACAAGCCATGCCCGTACACCTTACCACGCTCAAAGAGTCGGGAGAGAGGGAACTCTCCTAAGACCTACGCCTTGAGAGACAAGCGATCCCAAGGTCGAATTCTACGCTGACAGCCGAAGCCTCTCTGTTTCAATGTCCGACTGCCACGACTGAATCGCGTGTCAGGGAATTTAAAACAAGCTTGCAGATGGATTCATTTCTTTAAGAATATCTCGTGACTCTCTGCCAATTGCATTCAATTCACAAGAATTCCGTTTTATAAAGATTTTATTTTCCTGCGTGACATGAAAAATCATTCCGTTTCCTCGTTTGAGAGGTTCCGTATTATGCGTGTAAAATGCAATTTAACTTCATGGGACGGAGAAATTTTCCGGTTAAGGCCGGTTTCCGAGTTAGATTTTACTGCATATAGGTTATGTAATGGTGCGGAAAATCGATTTCGTGATTTCAAACATGAAATACACATTTTGAGGTCCCCTGATACCGAAAAAGTGTTTTTTAAAACGTCCGTCTCTGTTATCTGTGAAATCTCGTGCTTGCGAATGGCAGTGGTACAGAAAGACGATGCTACTGAATGGCACAGACTCTCGTACTAGTTTTCAAATTTCTTTGGTCTGGGCTACCAAAACCTTTCGGTTTTGCCTCACCTTCCCAGATATGGCCGCCCAATGTACATTTTTTTAACATTTTCTCATTTTTCAGTCCCCCAACGGTAATTGACTTTAAGACTCGTATGACTTTAAGAATAATAAAGAGTAATACCTTGTCTTATATGCAAGTTTTCACTGAAAAATTTGAAGCCGTATTTGAGAAAATGTCGTTTAGTCGTTTCTGTAAATGCCAAATTTGCAACACTTATTTACAGGAAACTTTTGAGTTTCGAAAAAATTCGTAAGAAAATAAAGTAATAGTACTCAAATACAATGTATACAAATTACTGGTGATGTACATATTAACATCAGATATATTTTAAAAAAATACCTTTGGGAATGTTCTGATAAACTAAAAGAATACATGAAAGAGTCATGGATGTCATGTTGTTTAGTCCACTTTGCACTATCCGTTACTTTAAAGAAAACTAGAGGTGCTACAGAATGGCATAGACTTCCTCGTAGTACAGTTTTCTAATTTCCTTACTGTAATCTGACTTTAAGGTTTTGTTCAATTCTCTGGCCAGATGCTATCTATCGTTGCCCAAAGTACATTTTTTTTTACATTTTCACAACTTTTTGGTTTCCAAGTAGTACAACCGAAATATAACTTCAATATTATTAAAGAAGAGTAAAAACTCGTCCAAAATACAAAATTTCTTAGAAAAGTTTGAAAAGGTTTGTAAGAAAATGGCGATTAAGCATTACTGTAAATGCGAATTTTGAAGCTCCTTTCACACGAATCTATTGAGTTTTCGAAAAAGTGAATTTGAAATATTTGAAGAACTTCCACTCGCAATTGTAATAATGATACAAATCGATGAAAATGTCCATATTAACGGAGTGAGAGGCATTTCAAAAACATTACATTTGCGTAATTTTTGAAGAAGAAAAACAATGAATACGGCAAAATGAACTTTAAGTTATATTAAACAGCGCACAAAGCAGTATCTATTAGTAAAAAGTAAAGAAAAGAATGGAGCGAATTTGAGAAAATGGCGTTCGAGCGTTTCTGAAAATGCGGAATTGTGTGCTCATTTTTTTCATAAAAATGTTGAGTTTTCGAGAAACTTTATTTGACATTATGTAAAGCACATGTGCTCATAAATGTAATGTGTAGAAATCACCTTTAATATAAATTTTACAGACGTGAGACACATGCCAAAAATATTACATTTTTGAAAAAACAAAACAATACAGCAATATGGCGTTTATGTCACTGCATAGGGTTCGTTTGGCACTAACGTTACCAAAAATGTAAAGAAAACATTTGGAGCTGTTTTTGAGAAACTCTTGTTTTTGTTATTATTTAAAATTGCAAATATTTCACGCACTATTGCACGAAAACTACTAAATTTTTTTAAAAAATCCATGTCTTTAATTTGTAGTTGTAGGAAAACGCCGAAAAAATTCAAACTTTTGTAATTTTCGATAATTCAAAGTTTACCGCGAAATTGTTACCTATGCCACCTTTATAAGTGTATTTTGCTCTTATCTTACTTTTTTTATTCTAATTATCTTACTTTTTTAAATTTTATTATCTTTCTTTATTTAAAGAAAAAATTTGGAGCCGTTTTTGAGAAAATTTTGAAAATGTCCGGGGGACGTAATGTTAAGTACCCCCACATTTTAAAGAATGTCAAAATTTCAAAGCTTCAACTAGAGCCAGATAGACAGGATTCTTCAATTTAGAAAATATCATACTTGTGGTTTACGCGCTAGCAGTGATCACAGACGGACAGACAGACGGACGGACGTTTTGCTTGCATTAGTTTTTCGGCATAAAGGACCCACAAAAGAGGGATTTTGGCTACACCACGTGTAAAGAGGAGTTTTTTCTCTTAATTTATCAACTGGTTTTATGCATCTTTCCGCCACCAGAGCCTGGCAATGAATTTTTTTCCGCCGAAAATCAGTCGTTTTTCCGCGCAGCACTACATAATATACTATGCATATTACTCCGTATTTACGTAAGCTTCACTAACCTTTTTGAATTCTTTTAACTTTCTCGTTACTGCTTATAGTATAGAGAAGGCATTGTAGGCTGTGCAAAACACGGCAAAGTTTTTACACAAAAACCCTTGTTGCCGGGTCTGGTAACGAAAGCGTGCGTAAATCTTGTCTATATATACACACACACGCGCGCACACACACAAACACACACACAAACACACACACAGTGAGAAACGTAACTTTAGCAACCCTAGCAGTTTTTGAACGATTGAAATTATTGCAATACACAGAAGAGCATGTGAGAATGGTGCTAAATGATACATGTTTTTATTTCTGTTTTTCACTGGTATTTTACGAGATATTGAGGTAAGGTTTTTTTTCAAATGGAACTATATATTTTAAGTCTATCATGACGGGCGTAAAAATATGAATCCAATGATATGAAATTGTCATATGTTAGATAAGATGCCTATCGTCCGGGCGTAAGGCTTGATGAAACGTGACACCGCGTTGAAAATTTATCTAATTTCTCGGAACTTATGTTATCTTTACTGATAATGGTATACGGAAAGAATATGCGTGTCTTCGTATTATCTGCTCACGTTTTCTTGAGCCCTCGTTTTGCTGGATGCGAGAGGAGTGGGGTTTAGTTATTTCGACGGCTGGACTATTATATGAAATCTGTAGCTCGATTTTTGAAGCTAAACAGTTTCTATTACACGGAAGGGAACATTTATGAATATTTGTCAACAACACTTGCTGCAATCCTTCATATAGAATTCAACTAATGTTAGTGAAGGGGTGGGGGTATGAAACTTGGGACTCAAGAAAACGTACGCGTGTAATATCCAGAAATGTCTTCCTACACATCCCAAACTTCCTTCTTGCTGTGAATTTGTTTTTATCACAAAATAAAATTTTACTCATATTTGACCCCATCCCTAACACTTGTGAAAATAAAAGCACAATTTCAAATACCGTAATCCAAATTTGCATATTTGTTTATGTATATTTTTAATACTTCAGTTATTGCATAATTGTTTTTATATTTTTGTCGTGCTTGACGACACGAAACGACTTATTACTCAAATTTGTCAAAAATCGAAATTGAACACTAATAAACAAATATTTTGACAATTCTTAAGGATGCGTAATGTTCTAAGTTCAATTCAAAATTGATGGTTGAAACGCGATTAATTTATGCGCACGTACTATACATTATTTTTAACTATAAATTTTCTCTCAATTGAGATCTGTTAACGTAAAATTAACAGTCTTTACGCACTTGCACAAGTAACTATCATTTTCGTTGTGGCTTTCCCTCCACTAATTTATAATAATTTTCTTAGTTTTTCAGTTACTCAGAAACGAAGTAGAAAAATATTTTGGCACAATTAACGATAGAGAGGCAGAAAATCTGAGAACTCGGTATTATTTCAAAATAACAAAGCTTCCTCAGTTCTCCGTGGGAGGGGTCATGAAGAGAGGCCCTACGCCTAAGGCGCATGCGTTTTCAGCCGCTCCCCACCGGGAGCGGTTCAACTGATGTCGCTGCAGCGCCTCTGACCGGAAGGTCCTAGGTTCGAGTCACGACGGCGGCAGGATTTTCGACACTAGCTTTTCAGCTAGGTCGAATTCAGTCGCTGTCTGGAGGAGAATTCTAGCGGCCGGCTGCTCTGATCGGTAGTTTTCCGTGGTTTCTCCGATCAACACCAGGCGAATGCCGGAGCAGTACTCCACCAAACGGGCCACGGACCGCGCGCGATCTGTCCTTCCTCTTCCTTGTCCTATCCTCTCCCCTTACGCACACACACTTACCCTAACATGCACTACACTACCACATATTCCGGGAGGCCGGTCGGGTGCTTAGAGCTTATCCCGGCTGGGGCAGTGCCCTGCTGGTGGATGAGTCCTAGTTAGGGGGAAACCCCACTGGCCGACGGTAGGTCGGTGCCGGATCTCGCCATCCAGCGGGGAAAGATCACCGCGCATATCCCGAGAAAAACATGCACTACACTAACGGGACTAATGACCAAAGCAGTTGACGCGCCCGAAAACACGAAAAAATCAAATCTAATCAGCCGCTCCGCGTGCGAAAAACGAGGCAAGGTGTAGGGTGTAGCCCTGACATCGGGCTCGTCTCTCATCTGTGAGATATTCTGCTTGATGAATGTAGTACAAACAACGTTCGCTTCAATGGAATTAACAGTTGCTATTTGATATATTAACTTTTCCAAAATCATAATGGTGGAAGATTTTTATTTACAAACAAAATATCGAAAACGTAAAAGCATCGAGCACAAAACATCGATGATAAAAAGTACCGGCTTTAATAAAGTGCCCTGGGTCACTTCAGTCGTCTTTCTTCACTTTTCTTGTGCATAGACGATACAAACAATTATGTTATAAATATAACATAATTACTGGTTGCACACCCATCACAGTGTTACAGTCAACATTGAGACCCATTCTCAGGAGCACTTGGCATTTTGTGGCTTTTCCTCGATTGAAAGTGGCAATTGCATAATACACTCTAAAGTGTGGTGTCTACGTACCAACAAATGTGGTCTTGAGAATGCGATTCCAAATTACATTATTAACACTTACATTCGGGTTTTGTGTATTCCCATGGAGACACTTCCTCAAGAGTTCAGTGTTCTCCAGATCTATAAAAATTGGCTGTAGTGCTTTCATGATTGTAAAGGGCAAACTATGGGGTTGGTCCAGTAACCTGTCCTCTGTTGAATTTACTCCAACTTTCAGGACCAGTGGGACATAAACCATGACAATGCTTTTTGTTATTGGATCCATTATGAAGAACATGGCCCAAACAGCTTTTGTTAAATCTTCTAAACTGTTCAGATTTTGCCTTATAGTAGCAAGGTGATAATAATCCTAAAATCTGTTAATTGAAGTTTCTGAAAGTCAATTTCTCCCACTCATTCGTTTTGCCTTTCATAGAAATTTTCAATCAACTCAAACGGAATCCCATCCTCTACTCCATGTGCCACACACACTTCTATTTTTCTATTTTAATGTATTCACTGTAATCTTTTACACCTAATTTCCACATACACTTTTCATTAGAAATTGCTTTTTTTCAGTAAGCTTTTCTGGTTTTGGCCCTTAATCAAAGCCCTTGACACATGTCATATCGTAATTCAATTTTGTGAAAAGTTCAGCGTTAACTAATTCCATTTGCATTCTGTTCTTCAGATCTCATCATGCTTTACCCATAATTGAAAAAAACACATTCAATGTACGCACTGCTTATGTGTTTCATGCCTCCAATTTTAGGAAATTCTTTAAAATGCTCGCATTGAAAATTTTAACCCGTACAATATCAGATATTTCATCCTAAATGTCAAGATTGAAAAGAGTTTTTGATATCACTAGTACTTAGTCAAATGGACTGTCTTTGTGAACATCAGCTTTCCCTACTCTTGCAACTTGTGCAAATTTATCAAAAGACATCAGTTCACCCCTGAACCAAAACAGTTTCTGAAAGTACCAAATGAATGTGTGTAATGAAAATGTAAATTTTTGTTTATGTTAAGCTGGAAGAAAGAGATATATCATCAGTATTTTCTGTAAATTACTTTTATGTTTTTTTTTCTTCCAAAATTACATTATCTCTGAAATATTGAAGAATCCTAGGAGATAATACATGTCAACACCGAGCCTGGAGATTACTGTACTTAAAAAAAGAAGTCTTCAGGATAAACCCAAAGAAGATACAATGAAGTGCAGTTCAATCTTTAGCATAGCTAACAAAAAATGGTCATTGGAATAGAATATTCATTTATAAGACACAAAAAATCATTCACATCTAAAACAGCAACAATTCAAACACACAATTACACTGATTTTTATCGGTACTGCCTATGCCCCTCATGCAAAAGAAATAAAATGGAATATTATAAAATTTTTGAAATTCTCATTTAAAAAAAACCGAACTAATATCTGATGGCCTAACATTTCTATAAGATCTTTGAGGGGGTGACCATTCAATGTCCACTCTCATGAAATCTCCCGTGCCAGTGGTTAAAAAAAATCATTTAAAGCTTTCCACCTGATTTTTAATTGTAAATATTGTTCAGCTGCATTCACTTCACTCTGAATAATGTGACATTATATTTAGTATTATAATTCTATTAACATTCTCTTACAGCAATTAAGTGTAGCCAATTTGCTCTGGGAAGCAATGTGGTGTGAATGTCATCAGTTGATTTTCAATTCAGCTACCATTTTATAATTTTATAAGAGGTGCATTACGAAATCTTTTAACCTTTTTTTAAAAGTGGAAAATGTGAGTACCTGAGGAAATTAATAAAGTGTAAACCTAACTGGTTTAAGTTTTTTTTTTTTTTTTTTTTAATATTTATAAAATGAAAATCACTCTCATTCTTAGATATTGTGCTTCACCACACTGCTTCAATTTTTATAAATTCTACATAAAAACAAGAGCAGAGAGATTGTGCAAGAACTGACCTTTCGGGCTTCAATACTAACACATTTAAATTCGTATCAAATGTATGAGAAAGTATTATTGAAATAAACATTATAAAAATGCAATGAAAATTATTGAATTCATTTCTTACCTTTGGACAAAATTATAATATTTACGAGATCTTTGGCTTGATTCTGATTTATTTTCGTTATCAGTTATCTAGTTGTGATACACAAAAAATATACCTAAATAATTCTTAGTAGTATTTACATCTTATTTTCGCCAATTATATCACACGCACACAAATTCAGTAAGTACTATCTGACCGAATGAAACAAGGTATAAAATAAACATACGGTACCTCAGTCAGCAGAATTGCATGTCCAAATTCTTGACAGAAGCTTTCATCTTTGTCCCGACGGTTCACTTCGTTCCGAGTACGTTGATCTAGACCGTTTCAAGATAATACTCATTCACTTCTCGTGTCACTGGACACTCTCGGCCAGTATTGTCTTTTAAAGATGTTGGTTTCTTACTGGTCTGTAACAAAGGCAAGCTTGGAACGAAAGACACGAAAAAAATACAAATATTTTTTTACAAACAATAATAGTTGCACAAGTTGCAACTAACCCGAACTAACCACAAGTGGACTCGAGTCCACTCGGAGCCACTCGGAGCGGGCTGTTCAGAGATTACTTTGTGACGAAGAATGATGCTCTGGGGGAGGGGATTGATAATTAAACTATATTCAGCGGCTGAGGGTAGTATCTCCAAGATAGAATTCGGTACGATTTTTTGAGTCATTCTCAGTCCTGCCGCTAGAGTCGCTTGATCTGCAGCTCTGCTTGATGCGGTCGCGATTATACGACACCTTACGGCAGGACCGAGAACGATTAAAAAAGTCGTGCCGAATTCCATCTTGGAAATACTACCCTCAACCGCCACGTTAGAATAACCCAAGTATAAAGGGGATTCCCAGTTGTCTCAAGAACGAAACCTATTGCTAAAAGATTTGTTTCAGGGGCTTGGAAGATGTGATGAAAAGTCTAGAAATTTATAATCGTTTTTATATTAATAATAATATAATTATTATCATTCGTAATATAATACAACTTTGTTTGAAATTGAGTACGAATCGAGTATGAAATCGAGTACGCCGAACCACCAACAGAGGCGCTTTTGTTTCGAGCCGACGCCACCGGACGCCACCGCCATGGCAATATAGATTAACACCATGATGGCACGGTATATGATTTTTTTTATACACCGTGGCCATGGCCAGACACGAAAAATGCCAGGTGGTTCAACCACAGACGAATACGGAACCATGGTTGTTCCAAGATTCAACCATTTAATTTACTCTCGGATTATGGAGTGAAAAGAAGGCTTCTCTGTATTCGTGAAGTTTATTTAATAAATTGAATGCCGTCTCTCTGTCTCTGTCTGTCTGTCTCTGTCTCTCTCTGTCTCTCTCTCTCTCTCGCTCTCTCTCGCTCTCTCTCTATTTATATATACTCCTTGCCGGTTATTGCCAGTGCCAGCATGGTCCCTCAAATTTGATGCTACTTGATCGCACTTGACAGCTGTAGTTGACAGCCAGTTAATGCCAGTCAGGAGTTGTAACACTTTAACTGCAACGAAATTTGTAGTTTATCAAGTTCTATTACAACGTTAATGATACAAGAAATAGCTTCCAAACAAGTCTGCTTCCTAACAAATCCACTGACTGTGTGACAATTCAAGTGTGGATCCGTGATCGTTCATCGTATTCGATGTTTTGTGTGTTTACAATTGATAGAATTATTTTAATAAAAGTATTGTTGTAATTTAACATTGAAAAAAATAAAAGAAAAAGAATGGTGGAAAACGACGAGTTTACAGCTGAGAGAGCTCGAGGTACTTGCGTCATGGAAATCTCGAAAACAATGAATAAAACTTGAAAATATTCTCAGGTTTAAACGTTTAAGTGATAGGAAATAGAGAATTTGATGTTTAAACGAATGGAAAGTGTTTCATTGTAATCAATAACCAGTGTTTAACTATCTGAGAAATATAGTAAATTCAGTTGGAACTTGTGTAAAAGGCATTAATGAAATCCTTTATGGTTGAGTGTTCCTCAGTGATTGTCTTTCTCTACTTCATTAGTTTTGTTTGTTGCAGCTGCCTTGAATAGTGTGCTGGAAGCAATTGAAATTCCAGAAAATGCAGTAAAGCTTGGTGAAGCTAAAGATAATGCAGGAAATGATATGGTAAAAATGATGCAGTATGTATTTCCTATTGTTATGCAAATTCAAATGGATGTTATTAAAAAGTTTGGATTTTCGGAAGGACATGAAGGTAAGAGATCCATGCCTTTAACTTAAAATAAACAGTGATAACATAATTTTTTTGGCATAAATGACATTTTAAATTGTAAATAATTAATTTCGTCACATGTTTAATCATTTTCTTCAAAATTACATTACATTCATTTTCACTGTGGGGTTCAATGTATGATTACTTCAAATTGTTGCATATGTTATTTATAGAACAGTTAACAGAGAATTAAAAAGCAGTACCGCAGGGTAGGAGTAATGTGACTAGGTCTAACTGTGTGACATTATACGTGTAGATAACATATGTTTTAATGCATTTGATTATAAAATATAAGAATATTTTTCATGTTATCCTTATTTACCATGTTCCAATAAAAGTTTTCAAACTTGTTTGTGAAGATATATGTTAAATCTTTAAATAGTTTTTGTTATTGACCAGTAAGTTTTGCCTGTATAGTTACATACCAACATGTTTTTAAAATTTAATTTTTCAGCAAATTCGACAGTTGGAAAAAGAAGATTCAGAAGTGGCTCACTTACATTCTCAAGTTCGAGCACACTTCCTTCCTCCTGTGTCAATAAATGCAGAGAGTACAACTTGAAGAGAAGCAATAAGTACTATATTTCATTTTGGAACTAAAATGGTTTTATTAAAATATGAGGACAGATAATCATGTAGAGGAGAAGTGAATCATGGTAGCAGTATGTGAATAATTGAAAGCAGATCAATTTCTGAAAGTACAGTTCTGGTCTAAAGTATGTGTTATCTATGTTAATGTAAGGCAATAACCAATGCAAATAATTCAAATAGATTAAATGAGACTAATAAGTTTAAACATTCAAAAAATAAAATTAAAATAAGTTTAATGACAGAATGAAGAAACATTGCATTTTACTGGGACAATTTGAAAAAGATGATATTGCTTGAAGTTCAGGAAGACCAATGTTGGAATTTCCATCTCCTGGCCGTAGTTACTCTGTCAAACTCAAGAATGAAGAAGCAAAGAAGCCCCTTGGCCCATGTTTTTTTTGGCAAATTTGAATCTCTAATTATTTTCAGTTTCTCTCTTTCACAATATAATTATGGATTATTTGTAACAAACTGTATTTGCTCTTATTATTTCTGAAAATTATATGGACCTGTGAAACATGTGGGTTGAAGCAACCTGATGGTTGAAACAACAAAGTGCATAACTATTACTCCTTAAACTTTCTAGCATTACAATCTGTCTCCAGTCAATTCCGATTCACAGAAATCATTCTCAAATCCTCCCAAAACTATCAAGATCAAAAAGAAAACCTTTCATTCAGAGGTCCTATCAGTGCTCTTATTTTCTCAAGACTACTGATTTCTCCAAACCTATAGCAATCAGGCATTGTCAGTAGCTACTATGTCAATCAAGGAAGACCATAAAATTTTTGATTTGTTTACTTGCTGCAGAAATAATCAACTGAGTCACTTAAATAAACATTTGCTAATATTATATCTATTTCCTATAAATTTTTATGGCAACAATATCCCCAGTGTAGAAATTAATTTGTAATACTGGTACTGGAATGATGTAATAAATTAAAAACTGTCAACATTGACGAATTTATTCTTTTTAGTCATTACTTTTTTGTATTAAAAACTCTTGTTGAACAATTTATTACTGCTATTTCAGTATGGAAAAACTGCTATTTTAATTCTTAATTTTTTATTTTTACGTAAATAGAAATATGAGTGTGACTATAAGATGTATCTTATATTATCCTATTTAATATAAATTTCATGCTATACTTACCCTTATTTTATTATCTGTAAGATATTCCCTTCAATTTTTTTTTAAAAAATTGACCTCTAAATGCCCACACGCTGTTCACCAAAACGTGGAAACATGGTGGAAAGGAGGAAACTTGAATTAACATAATCATGATATAATGATCATAATTTGATTTATGTTTTGTAATAGTTATTTCATTAATAAAAATATTTTATAGTATAATTTTATTTAATTTGTCACTCTTTTCAGATCAGTAATTAACTCATTATTTTTAATGATTAATTTTCACTAGTATTAATATTTTGAAATGAATGAATAATGCCTGACTTCATTGGCGATTTTGTTCACAAAAGCAATTATTAAACTTTCATTGTGATAGTGTTGTAAGGTTGAACAAGCGAACTTTTGTCTCCAGGCTGCATGGAACCTACTTTATGGGCAAAAGAAAAGTTTACTTCATTACTTCTTCACACAATTTCTAAAGAGGGAAAAAGTTTTGTTTGTTTTTTAATTGGGGTTAATTTTTTTCTTCCTTTTACCTCTGAAACTTTTTTTTTTTTTCTAATTTCAGCAATTTTTTCTCAAAAAAATTTTTTTTACCAAAATGTACCAAAAAAAAAAAAAAAAAAGGAGAGAGAGAAAACTCAAAATGAGCATTTTCAGGTTTCGCACGCAGGTTTATTACCTCGCGAAGTAGGGCCACATGCAAAAATCATGATAACTGTTGTATATTTATACAACCTGTCAATAAATAAATAAAAAGAATTTAGATTTCGTGAAAAGTAATTTTTACAAGAAATTTACTCTATCAAATATGATGTGTATGAATTAAATCAGGATCTAAACCAACCTTTTGGGCAATGGGAATTCATTAGTGCACTTTTATCATTCATTTCCTTTCCTAGTTGGAAATTGTTTGTGTTAAAATCATAGGCATTGAAATGTCGTATTAATCATACTTCACCCAAAAATTTTAAATTTCTTGTATCATCAGATAAATTAAATTATGACATTTCTATGAGTGCTCAATCTCATTTGAAAAATTTTGCTAGATCTCTAATAGAACAAATACAATGTTAATATATTTTTCTTTTTGACAAAACGATATTTTGAAAGAAATAGAACACCTCTAAAAATGGACCTGTGTAGCACCATTTTGATCATATTACATATGACACAACAATGAAACAATTTTTAATGTATATATTTGAAAATGTTAATAATTATGGCTGACTAACGAATAATGAAGTTTATGAGATCAAACACATTTAAGCGGTAATTTCTCAACTTCAAGGCAAAAAACTGTCTTGTTGTTTCAGTTATCTCACTGTGAATGTAAAACTTGATCTGGGGAAAATACGGAGAAGTTTGTAACTACCATGCTGCATATTTCATCCAATTTTAAAATTAACATTTCCATGAACAAAAATTTTTGGATTGTTTCTAGTTGTGTAAATTTTTTCTTTGTGCTGCCCAGATC
This sequence comes from Teleogryllus oceanicus, assembly GCA_964035755.1. Taxonomy (NCBI): domain Eukaryota; kingdom Metazoa; phylum Arthropoda; class Insecta; order Orthoptera; family Gryllidae; genus Teleogryllus; species Teleogryllus oceanicus. The sequence goes on from CAXIVR010000005.1 coordinate 14,881,023, forward strand.
AGTCGCAGTGAGTAATTCAGGTGCCAAGGAATATCACTGGTGTTAATAGAACCAGAACTAAGCATTTGTTACAATTCTCCATTTTTTAAAAAAAGTTAGAATGCAAACATTTGTAAGTAAGTCAATGATGTAAACATCATTGACTTTGTTTTCTGACCCACCATATTGCTATAAATACAAAACATTTCATTTAAAAATCAAAACTGATTTCAATAAGTCTAAAATGAGAAGTACTTGGAGCAGAACAAGCTTCCTGCATTTCCTTTACTCTCAATAATCCACGATGAAAATGTCATCACACATCTCATTGCCTCAGAAAACTTAGTGGCTCATCTTTCCATCCTGCCCCTAGCAAACTCATTCTCCCCAAAAAAAGTTTTCTTTGAACACTTATGTTTGAAAGTAAATTGATCATTCGCAGGATTTCCTATTTCAAGTAAAAACACTTGTGTGACCAAGCCAAGGAATTTTATGTGTAGGAGTTCTGTGTTGAAAAATTTCGTGATTCAACTTGCAATGTAATCATACCTTTTTTTTACCTTCTCACAGCTCTTTTATTGTATGTTCTTCTTTTAAGTAAAACAACTTTCTCTCTAGTTCATATATTTCGTCTATATAGTTTTAAACTCTTTTACATTGTTTCAAACTTTTGATTTATTATTTTTTTTCTGATCTTGGAGAAATTACCTTGCTTCAATTTATTTTTATTTACTTTTTGCTCTTGCATTAGCTTTAATTTATTTTGTGACAAAAACATTCTAAAACTTCAAATACATACTTTTATGTACGCTAGGTGTGTGTGATGAAATTCTGCAAAATGTTGTTTAAGGAAGGTGGAGACCAATAAGAGAGGCAATAGACCAGAGTATGAAAAGTATTGATTATTAACTCTCTTCAGTAACATAATTGAGCATCAAAACAAATATTTTATTAAAACACATTATATTTATTCCTGTTAAAAGCAGTAACAAGAATATTGATGGAATTAATGAATAAGACAGAATATTAATTTGTCTATGAAAAGTTGTTTGTATTTTTAACAAAGTGAATTATTTCAAAAATTGAAAATAAAATTATTTTAGATAGCAGTTTATATATATTTCTATACTTCAATAATATTTACAATGCTGATATGTGTAATTATACTGCTTTCAGAATTCATTTTATAGCAGCATTCATCAATTCAGGTAACCAGGTTTGTGAAGCAATGGGTTCCAAAACACTGAAAATTTTGTGTATTTAAGTACACTAAAGGCAGTAACAAAAAATTCTGAAGATGTATAAATTCAAAGAAATGTCATGTTTCTTGATTTATGTGAATAAGATAAATTTCTTTTGTTGCCAAAGTTATGCTAAAATTCAAATAAATTCAGAAATGTAGTTGGAAATGGAGGTTTTTGGCACATCCCAAAGTTAATAATTTGCAAATATTAAAATGAAAGGCAAATGCTTTTTTTTGAAGTAGCTTGTTAAAAAATACAGGATAAAATTTAGTGCACCAGTATAGAATATTATGGGAACTCCTGTTAAGAATGTTCTTAAATTATAGATTTGAATTTTAAAGGAAAAAAATTTTTAAGTTGTCATAAATATTTACACATTTTAGGGCATTAGCAATTAAAACTACATATTCAATAATTTTGAAGTAAATAATAATATAATAATAATGATAATGTTGAAAGCTCTGGTTAATTCAACTGAACATATGACACTTGGAAGATTGGAATGAATGCATACTGCTTGACAACAGAACTGAGATCACCAAGATGATTTTTTGTGAAGCATTTTAGGCCTAATGAAAGATGTATATTTCAATTGCTTAAAAAGCTCTTAGTTTTCCTTATTTTTTCTTAACATATGTACACAACAGACATTGTTTTTGAGCTTAGTTGTTATTATTATTGATAAGTATTAATTGTAATAACTTGCTTTAGTACTGTACATATGAAAATGGCCCTTCAAACAGAAAAGATGCAGCCATTTTCAAATGTAATTGCTTCCTATCACATAATATTTTTTAAAAGTTAAGTTACGAATGAATTTTTGCTAAATACAAAACATAAAAGTATAGACATTGAGAGTGTTGTGTGTATTGTTGGCTTTGTTTTATGAAAATGAAAGCAATGTTAGCTCTGAACTAACAAATAGAACTTGGAACAGTACCTCCTACAAATTGACTAAAGATCAATTAAAGCATACTGAAACTAGGATTCAATTAAAGCTTACTGATGGAAAGTCATTTATAACACTGATCATTTCTCAAGTATTATGTACCTGGAAAATATGACCTAAGAGCAATTACAGAAAACACGAGAACATCCTGTGTACAAACATAACAGTAGACAATGGTCATACACACTAAACGTTATGCAAAGAAGTGATGTGCATATTCATACACGATATTGCTATCACACAATCTTTGTATGAATATTTAGAAACAAGGGACAATAATGAATAAATAAATTTACAAGACACATAGTCATTCAACCAGACTAGTATGAACACTCAGTGCATATCATGCAAAATAACCATTACAGGTTTTTCAAGCTGTAGCTCGTACAATACTGTATTACACCAAATTTCAATGTACAGAGTAGAATTTCTACATTAAAATCGTCTATAACCGTTTTATGGTTTTGAGATAAACTTTCGATTTCTATTCAGTGGTGCATTTGAATCGGAGCCAAGTAGGCCCTTGCCTCCAGTGAATGGCTGGGTAATATGGAAGTACTAACAGATAACTTGTTTACAGAGAGAAACAAGATCATAGGCATGGGAAGTAGCAGACTGGAAGAGTTACGTTTCAAACATCAAAGTTTTCTCAGACAAGTTGCGAATAATAATAATTGAAGTAAGATAAATGCATTAAGAAATTTCTACACACACACACTCACACACCAAAATAAAAAATAAAAAAAGAAACACAAACTGTGAAGTTGAGTGTAAAGGAGACATCTTTTCGCTTATATCATTTAATTATTTAAAACCAGTGTTCAGCAGTCTAGCTTTAAAACCATCTCAAAAGTTTTGATGTGCAAAGAAAGAAAGAATTTTATTTCTTGTTCTGAAATAGAAATATTTTGGAAAAACTAATTTTCTAAAATGTAAACAAGTGCATGTATTTGTACTGAGTCTGCTATAAGAAATATCAAAGAATTATATTGAGCTGAACTTGCGTTTCTGAAGGCAAAGTCCCAGGAACACCACAGTCACTATTTAACTTTTATGGAATACAAAAACGACTTACCCCTCCTACTGGCTAAGTGGTATCAGTAACATGCAAAACATATTGAAAAGTAGTTTTAACTTTATTTTTTGGATTAACAATGTATATTAATATTTTTTTATTTGCATCAATTAGGACCAAATTATGCATTTAAATTTCTGTATGACAGTGTCCATGGTGCATTTGTTAGAATATTTGTCTATTAAAATTCCATCCATGAAAATGTTTTTTAAATACAGGCCATTTTCTGTTCTGTTAATGACGTGAATGTTTAATTTTACTGAAACAATTTGTAAACGTACCAGAACAAATATATTAAGTCAATATACTTTCAAAATCACATTACTTTTAGCATAATATGAATTCATTTTAATTTTAAAGCTGATGAAATTCACCTGTACTTGTCTAATGAGTTGCAAATTAGTAAGGAATTTATTTGCTCATAAACACTGTCATAAGAAAGAGTACAAAAACCATTCAACATATAACAATACCTAATTTTTGTTTTTTACTCCATTTTCTGAACGATTAACGATTGATCAAAACACTACAAGATCAAAAACATTATTCCATTTATCTTTTTGATTTTTTTATATTTAAATATACCGCCTTTAAAATATGAATATTTTATAAAGTAAATATCAATGGCACAAGCTTGGCTTTAAAAACAAGCATGCTACACACCAAATACTCTCTCTTTAAAATCTATTCACATCACCAAAACATAATGATGTTCATTATCATTTTACAAAAAAGAATCACAGGCAGAAATAAGCTTTGGCGAATGCTCTTTTCGCTCATATCCTTAAAACACTACAAAATAAGGTTCTTTGCCATCATTGATATTGCTTGCATTCGTAGTTCTATGCATTGTAAACAATGCTTGGCTTAAAAACATGCTTCATGACACAAAGTTCCTCCTCTTGCAACACCCATGCTTTTCTATTAACAAGCTGCAGGGACTCAAAAATAATACAACAGCTCTCTTGGTGTGAGCTAATCACTGATTTGCAGTCCACTATAATACATTCTAATTCACTTTTGTGTAACAAGTATGTTGTTCATCATAATTAGATAACAATATGAACAATTTGAATAATTTCATGAGAAGAAAAATTATGACATTAATAATCTTTCATTAATAACACGAAACAATTAAATGCAGAATGCTGACCTTTCCATTTTTATTAAGTAGAAAAACTAAAAAAAAATTCTATATATAGTATTGTCTGCAAGTCAGATTTGAATGCAGCTTCAATGCTGCATTTCTTGATGTACAGTAAAGATAACGGGGCTCCTAGTTATGCTTTTCATTTCTTTACACAGGCCTTTCATCAAACATATTTTCTTTATCACTATTAGTGAAGAATATTGTATAATCACCTTCCCTAATTGGTCATCGTTTAGTATTTTTCATGTTATGTATAATCAGAAACTCTGATTATATAAATCCCTTGCATTTGGGTTCGCTTCCACAGAAGGGACCAAAGGGATCTGATAGAAATCGCAGAGGAATAAGGCAATTCAAAGGCCACAACATGACTAGGTTTGAATATTTTCTTAAGATTATCTGTAGAATTTAGTAGATACAATATAATTTGAGGAATTATGCGAATAATAAAAATATATAGCATTCTTTTCTGTAGTATAATCAAACTGCTTGATAAAATATGCGAATGAAAAAGGTAATAAATAGAACATTATACCAAAACAGCCTATTGTTTATATTTTGCATATTGCTGGTTTGAATGAAATTTGTACTGGTCTTAAATGGCAGATATCATTTGGGTGACAATTTTATCATCTATAAGAATTTGCACTAGCAATATAGATTCCCTTATTATTCTCTGAGAATAGATTATTTTATCATGGGGGATAAATAATGCATAGTAATTGAATCTATGTAAAGTACATTTGCATTTTTTCTTAGAATATATGCTGCGAAGGTCTGATCATGATGTATTGGACCACAAACACTGTACATGAAGGTAACAGCATTTGTACTCATTCACATTTTTGTTTACCATTTTACTGTCAATGCACTGTGGTAACTAGGAGGTTTAGATCTTGTTTTAAGCAAGGAGCCTGTTTCAAACAGCATGCACTCTAGTCAGGCTATTCCACTCAGATCTTTGTCAAAATAAATTTCCAAAGACCATTTCAAATTCAACTTAACAATCCAGTTTGAGTTGTGAGCTACATGTACATTCTATAAAACAGTTTGCAGCTAAAACCCGTGTGAATACAGATGATTTCTTCAATAAATATAATTAAGGCAATATTTGAAAATGTATTTCATCGATACATAGTTTTGAAGACGAAGTAAATAACATTTTCCATTTCGACAACTCAAATCCAAAAATTCATCACATTTCCTCACTGCGTAACAAATGTGGCATTCTGGGTAGCTGCTCCTACGCCAAGAACAGTGCTGTAGACATCGATGGTTTTGGAAGATACATTCAAATAGAAATACGAATGGAATAGGATAAAAGTAACGCAAAATGTATTCGAAGAGACGCTTTCAACGACTGCGCAGACTAGACTCAAGGCAACCGCGTCGGCTTCAGCCCCCTTTGAACAAAACGTTTTCGATGGCTGCGATCCTTTCGAAGAGCACCGCGTGCGGGCGGTAGGCGCCCAGAGCGAGCAGCATCTGCTACGACTTGGGCGGCTGGTGATGGTGGTGGTGGTGATGGTGGTGGTGATGCAGGTGGTGCGGGTGGTGCGGCGGGACGGGGCCCGCCGGCGCCGCCCCCTGCAGCAGCTTCGTTTCCTCCGTGGGCGACGCCTCGTCGCCCGCGGGCGGGCAGATGTAGAGCGCCCGCGATTCGCCCGCGCCGGCGCCGGGCGGGCAGCAACCGCCGGCGTCGCCCGGCGCCACCGCGCAGCCGCCGCCGCCCAGCAGCGCCACCCCGCCCCGCCCCCCGCCGCCCGCCCCGCCTCCAGGCGCTCCTTGTGCTTGTTCTCCACCGTGGCCTCGTCTCGCGCGTGCTTCTCGCCACCTGCAACCCAGCGCCACCTCACAAGCGCCGGCGCAGACGAGCGCAAACAAAACGAAAACTTGCCATCGAACTTAAATTCAATCAACTGAAATTAAAAAGACAGCGTTGAAAAATCTTCAAGATTTCCTTCCAACTTAATAGATTTGGAAACAGAGAATAAAAAAAAAAAAAAAAGTTTTATGATTTTCCTTACGTTGCATCCAATTACGTTTCTGTATGATCTCCTTGGGAGTCGAAAAGTTGCCCTTGCATGTACGCACCCAGGAGGTCGTCGAGCAGCAGCAGCGGGGACTTGAGGCGTCGCATGGAGCCCCCTCCGCCGCCGGCTCCCCCGCTCCCGCCGCCGCCCCCGCCCGCCGCCGCCGCCCAGCCCCACGAACTTGATGGGCAGCGCGCGGGGCTTGGGCGCGGCCTTGGGCCCGATGGCGCGCAGCGGGCCGGTGTTGGAGTGGGCGGAGCCGGCGGGCGCAGAGGACACCCGGCGGGCCGGCGCGGGCGTGTGCGCGGGCGACGTCGCCCCGCCTCCGCCCACCGACGCCTTCTTCTGCGGCGAGCTCTCCGACCCGGAGCCTCCGTCGCCGGACCCTGCGGCACACCGGCAAGCGCCGATATAGGAATAAAGAAAACACAAAATAACTAGCTTAGAGTGGTATCGCCGGTAGGTATTTTCTCGTTAAAAACTTTTTAAAAATTTGTTGCGTCTACTTTGACGCAACGCGTCTGCAAGCCCCTTGGGGGGTGAGGAGTAATCCTCCATTACTAACAGCGCTTTTTTTTGAGTAATCCTCCGTTAATATTATGTCTGTCGCGTCTCGTCGCAGTCGGTTGTCTAGAGGACCGCCAGGTAGCATTTCCGCGTACGCGCCTCCCACGTCACTACCCAGCGGCCAGAATTAGGATAGGGGTAGGGTTTAGGACACTTCACAGGGGTTGGACTAGCCCTTGTGAAGCAGCCAAACTCATTTTGTTGGAACAAATTTAACATGAGATTCGAAGAGAATCGAACCCGGATCTCAATGGTGAAAGGCTAGCGTTTTTGCAATGAGCCACGAGTTCAGCTATTTGTGTAATGCAAGTTAATAATAAAAGTAAGTTTTAAATAAAACAATTGCCTGACTTGTCTTTTCTCAGGCATAGATGGTTACAAGGAAAGAGTCCATAGAAATCCTTTTTTATGTTAATTTTTCACTAAACAATTATATGTATTTATCGTCGATCTGATTAATTACTTGTTATAATTCATGCTAATATGGGAAAGGCAGTGTTGTAATTTACAGTGTTTAATTACTGTATGTGTCCTGAAAACCTTCAAAACATTTTTTTCCTCTAGAATTCTCCCAGTGTATTTACAAGGAACCTACTAAAAAGTGAAAATCGAATTGTCGTCGGGATCGAATGAGCTCTTGATTAACTCGGTAGGAGTATTAAAAATCAACAAAATCGCTTTTGGGGTGCTGAAAATCCCAAAAATACACAAGAGAATTCTCTTCGTGGATTGATCTGGAAAATCCGAAACGATAGTCAGTTCCTCGCTAGTAGACACGAATAGCCAGTAGACACATCGAATGACACCTCACTTGACCGGAAGAGGCCTAATCGCAGCATACGCTCACACACGGACACAAGTACTAGCTTTATTTCAAAAGTTAATTATTATTTTTCTCTCCCTCTCTCCTTCTCTCCTTCTCTCTCCTTCATATTATTGTGCTTAATTTGAAAGGTAATGACTTCCCAGCACTGTATCAAACGGTTTTAAGATTGAAATAAGAGCAGTTTCCTGATTAAGGTAGAAGAGGCGTGGCCACATGCAACCCGCAACACACGTTGAGCTTCAACAGACATTATCATCGAGCATAAATTCAGAAACGATGCGTTTTAGGCCCACAAAACCTGCCTTCTCCGTTCCGACACAATATATGTTTCTTACGCTGTAAAATTACAAAGAAACCTTTTTGGATGCTCTTTTATATTTATTGATGGTTTCGTCACTTGCATGGGTTGTTCGAAACGTCCGAAGTTGGGTTTCGTCAGGAAGCAATTTTCACCTTTAAAACTATCATGATTTACCTGTCCGGAATGATTGCCCGGGGCCACCTAGTAATATCTATATTACTAATTCCCAATGCTCGTAGAAATTGAAAGATAACAATGCAGTCTCCAGTCATTTGAGATATATCTAGAGTTTTGTTCGAAGAAGTGAAAAATATTAAAGCAATGAAATGGTTTCGATTTTGTCTGAAAAATGCAAATATTTAATTGTTTTATTCCGCCTACTCTCACAGTGCATGTACCGACGAAGTCTCATTTCCAGTGCGACACAGCTGACGTCATGCGACAAGAAGGTTCCAAGGAAAAGACCGCTCGGCATTATTTCCCTTCTATTCAGTGCTAGCAACTTTTCTGATAACCTTGATATATAAATAATTGTTGTACTGTGTATCCGTGTCTAGCTACAGGACTATGTTATTGAAGAAATCCTGAAGAACGTTTTTATTCAAATAATTTATTGCAGTGTTGTAAGAGATGATTTCATTTTCTTTTGTTCTTGAGCAGTGAGCGTGCCACTTTTACGAAAAACCTCTTTTGTGTTTGTTTTCAAAAGCACTTTTACTGATGCAGGCCACTAATATAATAAATTTGCAACGGGAACTGCACTTGGCTCGGTGAACAGCACCATGCGTCTCTCAGAGACCTTCTCATGCATTTGCCCCCGTTGATCTTGGCAGTAATATTAACGAGAATGTGGGATGGACCGCGAAACTGCATTCTTTCCCCATGCTTTTCCCGCACACACCATGCACAGTTTTTAACTGTTTTCGACGTTAAATAAAAAACTTAACTACATGGTCAGAAACGCACTTGTATTTCGGGATTACTCAAGGGAACCTCGAGTGACGTGAACTTGTGTACAAAACTACCATGTACGGCTCAGTGTGTTGGGATCCGTTTTGTTTAGAACACATGTAAATTTCAATAATACGCGAAACAAATTGTAATGTGAAGAAAAAATTAAAATATCTGATGTAGGAATTCTGGCCAAAACTTCAAACTTGTGGAGCTAAATAGCACATATTTTCTCGCATTACGAGTATCTGTAACGCTTACGCAATATTATAATTCAATCCGATCCTGCAACAGTGTTTCCAACTACCAAATATGTTTTCGTTACGTTGCATTAAGTCACATTACCCCTTAGCACGTACGTCAGTCACATTACCCCTTTATCACCAACCTTTCAATTAAAATTTATCTTCGAGACGCTTAAAAAAGTCGACCATTTACCCTAGCAATAAAAAAAATAGATATTTTCATTTACATTATTTAAGCCCTAGTTTTGAACAACAATGTATTAAAGAAAAAAATCTCTATCATCAATTTTGTAATTTTGCAATGTTAATTTTTTGTTTGCCATTTACTAAAATGAGATTGGAAAGACGTGGAGACCCAAAATTGGTCGTCAACACCACTTTTTTGCCGTCTTTGAGAACGACGGAGGAAAAACTGACAAGAATGATGCGTATAAGTCTATGTCTGTGTAAGGAGGGAGGAAAGAACATGGAAGAGGAAAGAAAGGTCGCGCGCACCTATGTCAAGGCATTAGTTCGGCATTCACCTGGTTTTGGTATAAAAATGCATGAAAAACTAACGATCAGAGAAGACGGCCTCTAGAATTCTCCTCCAGGCAGCGCCTGAATTTGACATTGTTATTTAACTAGCATCGAAAATCCGCCCCGTCGGGTCTCGAGCTGTAGGACCTCCCGGTCGAAGTCCCTGCAGAGGCAACGTTAATGCTGCCTTTGATCCAATTCGACCGGTCTGAAAGCAAAGAGATGTACGAAACCCCGTGTGGTCTACAACACCACAACTCCTTGCTTCGTCAGGGGGACAAGTCCCCGGGGTGGGCACCTTGGCCTTTAGACTCTTATCCTCCCCCCCTCATCGAGGTGCAAAACGCCGACGGAGTGACGTCTGGATCCAGCCGGAACCCACTTTACCTTCGCGGCAACCTCCCCGTACAATGCCTAGGTAAGGGCCGTCCTGCTAGCTCAGAGCTTCTAGCTTTCCAGGCTAGTACCGGAGTCTCGACAAAGCGCCACTCACATGCGTCGAGAAAAAGTTCCCTCCTCTACGTCCAGAGTGTCGGGCCATAGCCACGACGAATCCGAGAGCCCAGATGGGGGTCACTTGAACTAAGGTCCAGGCGGCTCGGAGCCCCCATCCCGTCTCCCCAATGCTTACCCGCCAGCTATCGACATGGGTAACGCGGAACCGAAGCAACCTGACGAGTGATTTCTGGATTTCCCGCCGGACTTTAAAGTTGGATCCAGAGTACTCCGAAAAGCATCTTTCACCCAATCCTGCCCAAAAGTCGACGCGCGATAGGCCCAACTGGTGGGTAGCCGGGCGGACCCAACTACCAGGAGCTTCGCATCGCCTTCTCACGGCCTGCACCTTCAAGCTAACGACGTGAGCGACGCCGCGAAACTCAGTGTCCGGGTGGTCGTCTGCGACACTCCACCAGAGACCACGGCAACCTACGCCATCGTGATCCCCCCCGCGGGGAAGAAAGATTGATTGATTGATTGATTTTTTCGTGTTTCCGGGCGTGTCAACTGCTTTGGTCATTAGTCACTCGTCATTAGTCATTGGTCGTTAGTGTAGTGCATGTTTTCTCGGGATATGCGCGGTGATCATCTCCCGCTGGATGGCGAGACCCAGCGCCGACCTACCGTCGGCTAGTGGCGTTTCCCCCTAACAAGGACTCGCCCACGAGCGGGGCACCGCCCCAGCCGGGACAAGCTCTAACCTCTCGACCGGTCTCCCGGAATATGTGGTAGTGTAGTGCATGTTAGTGTAAGTGTGTGTGTAAGGGGAGAGGATAGCACAAGGAAGAGGAAGGAAAGATCGCGCGCTGTCCGTGGCCCGTTTGGTAGGGTACTGCTCCGGCATTTGCCTGGTGTTGATCGGAGAAACCACGGAAAACTACCGATCAGATCAGCCGGCCGCTAGATTTCTCCTCCAGACAGCGACTGAATTCGACCAAGCTGGAAAGCTAGTGTCGAAAATCCTGGCGCCGTGGGGAGTGGGAACCTAGGACCTCCCGGTCAGAGGCGCTGCACTGAGCTACCGCTCCCGGTGGGGAAGAAAGCCAAGAGAGGCCGAGCACTTTACCCGCGCCGCCGCCCGAGATGAGTCGCTCCGTCTCGGGGTCGCGTCGCCCCCCCCCCCCCCCCTTCTTGAGGGCCGCCCCCCCCGCTCCGCCGCCGGGACAAGTCTCTCCGCACAGGCACAAAAATTATGTTGGTAGCAGCGCGTAACGAATGAAAACTTGAATCTCGCTCTCACCACAGCCATAACAGATGCTGAAGTGTGGTCCCTTCACTTGTTTCCTAGCGATCTGTTTGCTACCAACATAAATGCAATTTTTAACAGCAGGCTCTGACTCGGCCCAGTGCGGAGAGACTTTCCTGGCGCACTATAACAATTCATCGTTTTACTAGAATTGAATAGTTTATTTCAGAAACCAGTCAAGTACCTACTGTGCCAATTTAGGGAAAACGAAAAAAGTTTAGCTCCAGACCATTGTTGATGTTAACAGTGGTAACGGGGATTTCAATGACGTGAAAGTTCATTATTTAACGACAGTAAGAAACTAAGTTGTTGTACCATCAGTACAGACTCATCATCTTACATGAGGTGATAAAACTCAATGTGATGAATCATTGCTTTTCCTAAAGCTATAGCATATAAATTTACTCATTAATGTCTTTCCAATTTTTTCAATACTAGTTGTCAAATTGATTAAGTAAATTGTGATAACAAAGAGGCACTCCGTCACCTTGAGGAATGAGATAATACGCAGTCTCCAGAGGTCCCAGCATTCTGACGGCCCAAGGATGCTGCGTTTTTTAGAAAAATATATTATGGCTGCTCTCATGTTTATCTCTAATTCACAGGAAAATATATTAAATTTAAATGGGTATTTTGTCTTGTAAAATTTAATGTAAGTTACCACAGAGTGACTTAAATACATATTATCAGCACAAAAGAAAACTATCACATATCAAAAATCGTAATCTTCCAGAACTGTTTTATTCCGAGTGAAGCAGTTACAGCCCTGTCAACTACAAACAGTTTTACTCAATAGATTTACAAGTTATTTTGATTTTTTACCAGTAAAAATTTATAATTTTCTGATAATGTTTCTTCGTTTAAATAAAAAATGACGATTTTTAGATCGGTTATTTTTCTTGTGCATTGATCATATTATGAAGGCACTTCTCAACTTAGTTACCCTTCTTATTCAAACTTTTATTCCAACCATAAACCATGACATTAATGGATTTAGAAGAAATCAGGGTGAAGTTTACGTCAACATAATGAACTTGCTCGTAGGTTGGGAATTGCCCACCATTCAAGGGCATCTTGAATGTCCCGAAGAGATTAAAATTGTTGGGTGAGAGGGGGCGGAGTGTGTGGAGGATGGTCGAAAACGTCCCAAAGGAAGCGCCTCAACAACATGGATATTGTCGCGCAGCAATCTTTTGCCTGAAGAGAGAAATACAGATTGCTCTCGTCTCGTGTATTCTTCAAAGTGGCAACATTCACTGATTTTCACGGAGAGGAATTGACGCAGCACATGGTTTGAAAAAGTAGTGCTTCCAAAATATCGTGTCTGTGTTGGTGTTTCGCTTATGCAGTGGTTTTGAATTACTTTGGCAGGGCAAAGAAATGTGTGATTCCGCACCATGGACACTTGTTTGGACTGCAGTGTCACAAAATGTAACATGTTTTATCTCCTGTATCAATATGGCACCGGAATGACATTACTTTCTGACAAAACCAAATGATTTTTGTCACTTCGAGGTAATTAGGCAACTCTTGGGCAGAGCTAGGCAATTCCAAACTGACGTTAAAGTTTAGTACGGTGAAAAGACATGACTGCACACGTTTGATCCCGATTTATTCTATGACGGTATTAATGACTGCCTTCCAGTGGAACAAACGTTTGGAGAGATGGTGGCTATGTTGAGAAGTAACGAGTACTTGTGCCTCATAATAAGAGTTCGTGTTATGAGTCTGGGTGATCGTGAGAACTCTCGTTACCTTACTTTTTGATCCATCCTCTATAAGCAATAAAACATATGCAATAAAGTTCTTGCAAAATGAGAATACTGCATATAAAGCGTACTCGAAAAGTGAACGCACATTACATGTTAACACATGAAAAAAGTAATACATGTTTTAAAGTAAGTGGAATCTTTGTAACTTAAAGTAATGTTAGAGTACAATGCTATGTAAAGTAGTTTTATTAACTTATTTATTTTGACGCAACGCGTGCATTCATCAGAAAACATGTTTTCGATATATAACTACCTCGTGTGTTTGCTACGTCGTACGTGATATCTACCCCCCAAAATCTTAGCCTTATATAGTAGACGTAGCAACAACAAGAGGTAGTTATTCTTTGTATTATTGTATTTCTAAACCTTTGCTAACTTGCTAATAAGAAAATGCTCAAATATTCCTATCAGTGGCGACTCGTGATTTCTAAAGTTGGTGGATCACTACATTATGCTGAGGTTTAACAAAAATATGTGGTGGGACCAGTAATTTTCGACAACAAGCAGCCGTCCGTGAGATACTGAATTTACACAGTATACTCCGGTATCTGAAAATCAAGAACTCCCTCATGACTTAAAGGCTCCCACAGACTGACGCGGAAGATCCGCAGTCTACGCGGATCGGCCGCAGCGGAAGTTTCGCATCACGTGTTTCCTTATGAGCACGTTCAGACCTGTGCGGCAAGCGAGCGTCGCGGCAACGGATTGGTAGCGTTTAATCGGCGGCGAAAATTGTAACGCAGTCAGACGCGTTTCTTCCGCTGTAGCTCGAGTTTCGGGAAAGTCCGCCCGTGTTCGGGAGTATTAGCTCCCCTTTGGGTCGAACGACCTTGACAATCGTCACCAAACGCTGACTCATAATTGACGATTCGGTGTGAACAGTCCCGCGAATTCCGCGGCCGCGTGTAGCTCGGAACTTACCGCGCCGTGCCCGCTGCGGATCTACCGCGCAAGTCTGTGGGAGTCTTAAGGCACTCGTCATTCCAGTAAATTAAAAACTAGAATGACCAGTGCCTGTTTTGATAAAATTTTGAACAACTTGTTACTGCACACACATTATATACATATATTATTCAATAGAATTATAAATCAATTGAAACTTTTCATTAGAAAAATGTACAAAATTTTATAAACAAAATATTTTAAAAATCGAAGTTAATGTTATTTATAAGCAATTAAATTAATGAACACGATTATAAGTATTTTTTTCTGATCGTTCTGTCGTGTCAGATTCACTGGCGATGCTGAAAATATTCGAGATCTGATGAGTCTCTGTCGTAGTTTCCACAGCGCAACTGGAGCGGCAGCGGAAAAAATGCGTCCGTTTGCGAATGAAAATTTGCAGTGAATAAAACGCTGCCAATCCGCAGCCGCGCCGCTCGCCAGCCGCGAAGGTCTAAACCTGTTCGTAAGCCAACAGGTGTCGCAAAATTTCCGTTGCGGACTTTCCGCGTAGGCAACGGATGTTCCGCGCCGGTCTATGGGAGCCTTGAATGAGAGCGGCGATGTGCAACGTAAAGCGGAGGATAAAAATTCCTTTTTCTCACATTTTTGAGAGATTATCAAATTTTATATAACTACTTACTGAGATTTGTTGATTTTTTATTAAAACGTCATTGTCACCAAAATGTTTGTATAATTTAATACATTAAATGACATTTATGACAGTGAGTTTGCTGCGCACAATTCGCAGCTTTTTCATAAAGTTTTTTTACATTTGCCCGATGAAGGTCATTCGCGTACGATCCCTTGCTCAGGTCTTTGCGATAGTTAACTAACACCACAGAGCTTTCAGCCCCTCAACACCCCGATGACAACTTGCGAATTATCATTGCCTTTGCTTTACCTTTGGCGCCTGAGTAGCATTTCAGAGTTAACCACCTCGCATGCAGTACACGTGTGAATCATATTGTATGGCTGCTATAATCATATCATAGCGTTGGCTGCTAACGTAAGAAAATTGTGATGCGATGACTCACAAGAATTATGCTAGTGAAACCAAGTCGTATTACTTAGGGACGTTCAGAATTTAGTAATTTTTAAGGTGGGAAAACTTAATGGCCTCATAATATTAACAATATAGTTACTTATGTATCAAGGAGGTTATGTAGATGTTTTTGCCCCTCAGACGACTTTCAACCCCTCGGGTCAGAGGCTCTCGGGGTTGGAAGTTGCCTTCGGGGCAAAAACATCAAGTAACGCCCGTGGTACGTACAAAACTTTATGGTTTACTAGTTGGTTGCTGAATTGAAACGAGAATTCGAAACATTGTATAATTATTCTTGCGTCTAGAGTGAAAAGATCCATTGTAATCGTCATTTGTCAAAATGACGTCAGATAAACAAAACAGTGTGTATCTATTTATTATTGTATAGTTGTTATTGGACTGATTTGTTCGTACAAAATGAAAGAATGTTGTGAAGTTCCTGCGGAAATTCTCGCAAAAGCTAACAAAACTACGGACAATGATTTTCAGTAAAATTTTGAAAAATATATAAAAATACTGATAGTGTATTCGAAAGTTATTTAACAGTGTGAATAATAGTGTAAATTGCGTTAATGAAATGCTACATTTAGGTTATTTGCTTCTATTGTCAAAAGGAATATATAATATGTTATGACACTTAAAAAAATATAATTTCTAGGATGTTAGCCGATGTGCTTTATACATCTTATTACTATGAGTAGTAGTGCTACGCAAGAAGCACATACCATGTCTCTAAAAAATGGTGACACGAAACAGTGAAATATGAGTGACTGGTGGCAATTGTATATTCACGGGAACATTCCAAAATTGCAAACTTCATATCAATTAAGCAAAATAAGGTTTATAACGAGTTATTTTACTTATTTGAGCATTATGCCATTTATTTCTTGTACTTACTGCATCGTAACTTTAATCAATCGAATTCATAAAAATGTTGTATGTGTTGTGTTTGTATTAGAGCGGACCATGAAGTATGCAAAAGGCCCTCGGGCATAAAGAATCAGAAAGGCTGGCAAGGGTATTAACAATACCGTTAAGTGTTTTGTTTGAGTCCGTAAACACACAGCAATGAACTAATAAACCATAAATCATTAATTTCCTGTTTTGACCTCAGAACAGACCTAGATTTTCGTAGAATTTTTTTCGTAATTTTTCCATTTCGATATCCCAGCATATTTATGCATATTGCAAAAACTCCAAGTGCTGTTGAAGACTTGGAAGAGGAATAGCATCATTTGTGAACAGCGAGTGCAACGCAATTCTGACGGCCTGCTGGCAGGCTAAGGTTCTGATGGCCCAAAGTTAAATGCGATCGCAGAGCCGTGCACGTTACAGGACTGTCCTTATTTGCACCATATTCCGTCAATTCACAAATTTTAATTTTGCTTCGTTTGTATCCGAAAAAAGAAGAATTTTTCTTTGGCAATATTCAAACCTATCCTCATAACTTTGTCCCAGTCCTCAACACAATCCTCTGGATGTTACAGAAGAAGAGACTTGGATAAGAAACAGTTGTGCAGAAAGGAAGCATTTCTCAGCATAATGGTGTTAGAACCACTTCTTCACCTAATTAAGGAGAAGGTGGTGATTTATTTTCCACCTTGAGTGTATATTTAACTGTATATTTAAATAACGAAATTTATTTTTTGTTTCGCCGACATAGTACTACTCGCGCAACTTTTCTTGAACGATGACCTTGCTTCCCTCTCCCTTGAGCAATAAACAGTTGAAGGCAAAGGCTCGCAGCGAGCACTGATGACAACATTGCAAGCATTAAAACTTGGTTGGCGCGAAACAGAAGCTAGTCAAAACTAGTTGCTTTCATAGTCGAGAATTTCTTTTCAGCTTTATTACCATTATCTAAAGAAATGGCGGACAAGTCCAGGTCCTTCAAGGGAGGCACCTACAACTTCTATCTACTGTTCCTGCCGTTGCCGATGACCTGACCGCAGGTTTGACTTTGTTTTTCCAGAGGTTGGTATTACTGTAAATTCTGTTGTGACCGACTTTGTAACCAGTACCCCCACTCCGCCCGCATTTCTTCACCGCATCGTTCAAGAAAAGTTTCGCGAGTAGTTCAACTCCCACGAGTCGCCACTGCCTCGTAGGAGCATTTGAAGCGGACACGCCTCCGTGCAGTGCAGTGCAGTGCAGTGCAGTGCAGTGCAGTGCAGTGCAGTGCAGTGCAGTGCAGTGCAGTGCAGTGCAGTGCAGTGCAGTGCGGTGCAGTGCGGTGCGGTGCGATGCGCGAGCGAGGCCTGACCGTGTCGGTGGCCGGCGAGGGCGTGCAGGCCGAAGAGGTGCTGGTTGAGCAGGCGCGTGGCGGAGGCGAGCGAGCGGCCGGGCGCGAAGGCGGCCTTGCGGCTGCGGCGCTCCAGCGACTCCTGCGACTCCGAGCCCCCGGCGCCCGCGCCCGCGCCCGCGCCCGCACCGGCCCCGCCCCCCGACCACGCGTCGCCGAAGCGCGTGCGCGGCTTCGCCCCCTGTGCCAACCACACACACAACTTCGCGTCAACCACCGCCATTAAACACATTGGAAGTTACATTATGCTTGGTTCCTTATTTTTTTTTTTTTTAACTGACCTTGAGCAGCTAATGCACATGAATTATTTCACACTTTTCATTGCGACGGCGGCGCTAGCCGAATGCGTTTACTACGCTTCGTGAAGTCACGAAGGTTAAGCGCATTCGAGACTCGCGGGTTCGTGGTTGGGTGACCGGCCAGGAACCGCGGGATCTAACGGCGCCGAGCCCCTGGCCGAAGGGATAAAAGGCATTGACTAACTGCGACGTGACGAGACTTGACAATTATTAAAAAGTAAAAGCACATTAATGGAGGATTACTCCCAAGTGTAAAGCGCTCAACGCCTCTTAAGGGGCTTGGAGACGCGTTGCGTCAAGATGTGGACGCAACATTATCATTCTCTTGCGACAGTTTTGAGGATAATTTTTTTTAAAGAAAATGTGTGAAGTAATTCATCTCCATTAGCTGCTCAAGGTCTGTTAAAAAAACAAAGGGACCAAACATAATATAATAATATAGACAAATAGACACATAAACATTTACAATATAATTTTTTTAGAATATGCTATCATTAAAATTAATTATATGTATTTGGCGTTTTGGGGTCGATCGTCCGTCTATGCCGACCAGCTACCGGTGTCCCCCTTGCCTGGGCCTAGTTAAATTTACGTGCTTGGGGATAAGAGCGACATGAGGTGAACATGATGTATTCCCTTCACTGTAATTGGCATGATACGCCTGGTTGAGCTTTTCTGCGTCACACAGTAACAGAAAAACTGGGACGATTTTAAAGGAAAGCTAAAACTCTGTTTTTGCCGTGGTTCCGGGTAGTTCCGGGTTCGATTCCCGGTCGAGGCAAAATAGAGTTATAGCTTTCCTTTAAAATCGTCCCAGTTTCTGCAGCTGTGTGACGAAGAAAAGCTCAAGCAGGCGGATGTTGCTAGGTACAGTGAAGGAAATACGTCATGTTCGCCACATGTCGCTCTTACCCCCAAGCATGAGAATTTAACAAGGCCCAGGCAAGGGGGACACCGGTAGCTGGCCGGCAAAGTCGGACTACCGACCCAAAACGCCAAATACATACATTGTTATTTTATATTAGGTCAGTTTAACATGATACGATTGATACATTAATTTTGTAAAATTGTTTTAAGTAATATGAAAATATTATAATGTTTGTTTCAATGTTTGTTTTGTGTATTTGTAGTAACTATTTACAAAACGCTCCTACCGGAAATATTTCTATGTATTCTTAAGTAGCAAAATAAATATTCTTTTCTAATTCACATGCAAGGGAAACACTCATAGTGCCAACATTGAAGGCGCACCTTTTCTTTGGATGTTGCTGAATGTTCTAAAGCAAATACCCTGGTACACGTTCGAAATATTACAAATGTTAACTTCTTGTTCAAAATGAATCGGAGAAAACAAAAATATTCCATGTCTACGATCTTCAAGTTTTGGACAGTAAACAATAGGTTCTAGTCTTGGACATCAAGCATTTTTGCTTGCCTCTAAAAGTTGAAGGACCCCCTACAGACATCACATATGCCTCGGACAACAAACATTTATGTATAACAGTTTTCATTTTATGTATTAAGAACAGTTTCCCGATATTAACTCAAAACCAGAAAAATGTGATGTCGAACCATTTAGTTTGCTCCGATTCAAATGCCTGAAATGCAAGTAAGTTCCTCAATAGGTCCCTCCTCCAATCTCGAGCAGATGTTTTAGCCAATTTCCTTAATAGATTGAATAACAGTAGAGAAGACTCCTTATTTTGCTTTTGCACAGACTTTTGATAGACTTCACTAAATGCGCATGTTTTCTTCAGCTTTGTTTGGGCTCCATGCGAGAGGAGAGGGTGGTTAGTGATTTCGTCAGCTAAACTATCACATTAAATCTCTAGTCCGTTTTCAGAGGCAAATAGTTTTCATTAAACGGGACAAACATGTTTGTTACCATAGGCGTTGGCCAAAACGCGCATCGGGGATTTCAGAGCTCAAGAAAACACGTGCAGATTGTACCTCTCCCTGTACGACACTTTTTGACGTACATCAAAAAAATCTTTCGGCAAAGGCATTGAAAACGCTGCATGCGCCAAGCGAGCCTAGCTCTTTGAAGGCCTGTTCTCCGCTGTTGTTCATGAATTAGCGAGTTGCCGCTGTGAAGTACTGCACTTACGGCGTTCTGGAAATGTTTTCTTTAACTGATTGGGTATTCTAAAATGTAAATACTTCTGAAATTTTAATATGAGATGTTTCCAGTGACGCAAAATTATTACAATCTCGTAATCAACTATCACAAATTATAGAATGAAATTAATTGCAATATGTATTTGCAGTTTCCTGAAGTTTTATAGTGTGAGAGTTTTAATGTTCCCAATTTCCAGTCTCCACTTTTCCCACAGCTGAATTAACACGATAACTTTTAACATGTTATAGACGGAACCTTTTAAAACGTTGGACATTTTTCAGAACGAACTGAAAATATTAATCGTTCAAATAAACCAACCGGTTGTTTGGGTCTTATGGGTTAAACTTAAGCCATCGGTTAAACTTTAGCAGTTAGCAGGACGAGTGATTAATGGATTTGACAAAAGCTGAAAATGACAAAGGAAAATACTATGAGCTTTGTCTAGTAGTGGATGCACAAAAATGTTTGGGCTGTGAATGTGATGATGTCACCTTTGCGATCTCAATACAGACAATTGAACATAAAATATAAAAACAATTTAAATAGCAAAGTTCCAACAATACAAATAGTGAGTACAAAATTTCATCTGAATCAATTTTCTTGTTCATATTTGCCTGTCCAGCAACATGAAAAAAAGTGAGGACGAGAAACATGCGATTGACCCAGCAAGGGATAGACGTTAAAGAGCTGAAGGAGCGCTGAGGGGGGGGGTACCTGCTGGAAGCGCGTCTTGCGGTGCTTGGGCACAGGCGCGGCGTCGAGGAGCCGCGGAGCCGCGCGTCGGCCGCCAGGGGCCGCTGGCGAGCGGAAGGCGCCCAAGCCGAAGCCCTCGAAGGCCTCCTCCATGGGCGACGCGCCCAGCGAGCGCAGCGGGGCGCTGGCGAGCGGAAGGCGCCCAAGCCGAGCCCTGCCGCTCGCGCTCCACGCGCGCGCCTGCACGCCTGCGCCGCTTGGGCCCGGGCCGCCCCCACTGTCTCAGCACCACTCGGCCGCTCACTGCACCTCTCACTCCGTCCTCACTGTTCCCTCCCTGTCCCATCTCACTCGTTCCCTCTCACTCTCGTTCCCCTCTCACCGTTCCCCTCTCACTCCTCCCCTCCTCTCGTTCCCCTCTCACCTCGTTCCTCTCTCTTCCTCTCACTCTGTTCCCCTCTCACTCTCGTTCCTCTCCTACTCTCGTTCCCCTCTCCTCATTCCCTCTTCTCCTCCTCCCTCTCATCTCCTCGTTCCCCCCCTCTCTTCCCTCTCCATTTCCTCTTCTCTCTCTTCCTCTCTCATTTCCTCCTCTCTATTTCCCTCTCTACTCTCTATTTCCCCTCTCTTTTCCCTCATCTCTCTCATTTCTCTCTCTCTTTCCCCTCTCTCCATTTCCCTCTTCCTCTCCCTCTCTCATTTCCTCTCCTCTCTATTCCTCTCTCATTTCCCCTCTCTCATTTCCCTCTCTCTCTCTATTTCCCCTCTCCTTTTCCCTCTCTTTTCCCTCTCCTCTATTTCCCTCTTCTCTCTATCTTCTCTCCTTCCCTCTCTCTCTATTTCCCCTCTCTCTTTCCCTCTCTCTCTTTTCCCCTCCTCTTCATTTCCCCTCTCTCTCTTTCCCCCTCTCTCTATTTCCCCTCTCTTCATTTCCCCTCTCTCTCATTTCCCTCTTCTCTATTTCCCTCTCTCTCATTTCTCTCTCTCTCTATTTCCTCTCTTATTTCCCCTCTCTCTATTTCCCCTCTCCTTTTCCCCTCTCTCTCTATTTCCCTCTATTTCCCTCTCTCTCATTTCCCCTCTCTCTCATTTCCCTCTCTCTATTTCTCTCTCTATTTCCCTCTCTCTCTATTTCCCTCTCTCTATTTCCCATTCTCTCTCTATTTCCCCTCTCTCCTCATTTCCCTCTTCTCTATTTCCCCTCTCTCTCTCATTTCCCTCTCTCTCTATTTCCTCTCTCTTCTATTTCCCCTCTCTCTCATTTCCCTCTCTTTTCTCTCTATTTCCCTCTCTCTTCTCTATTTCTCTCTCATTTCCTCTCTCTCTATTTCCTCTTCTCTCTATTTCCCCTCTCCTCTATTTCCCCTTCTCTCTCTATTTCCCCTCTCTCTTTCCTCTCTCTCTATTTCCCTCTCTCTCATTTCCCTCTCTCTCATTTCCTCTCTCCTCTATTTCCCTCTCATTTCCCTCTCTATTTCCCTCTCTCTATTTCCCTCTCTATTTCCTCCTCTTTCTCTATTCCTCTCTCTCATTTCCCCTCTCTCCTCTCTATTTCCCCTCTCTCTCTCATTTCCCTCTCTTCTCTCTATTTCCCCTTCTCTCTATTTCCCTCTCTCCTATTTCCTCCTCATCTCTCCCTCTATTCCCCTCTCTCCATTTCCCTCTCTCTCTCTATTTCCCCTCTCTCATTTCCCTCCTCTCTCATTTCCTCTCTCATTTCCCTTCTCTCTATTCTCACCCCTCTCTCTCTCTTTCCCCTCTCTCTCTCTATTTCCCCTCTCTCTCTATTTCCCCCTCTCTCTCTATTTCCCCTCTCTCTCTATTTCCCCTCTCTCTCTATTTCCCCTCTCTCTCTCTTTTCCCCTCTCTCTCTTTTCCCTCTCTCTCCTCGTCCCCTCGTACACCCGTACACCCGTACACTCTCCCTCGTACACCTTCGTACACCTCTCGTACACATCTCGTTCCCCTCTCTTACACCTCTCGTACACGTCTCGTACACCTTCCTTACACGCACTCACCTTTTCAAGGAGCTCAGCAGAGCAAGAAAGAATTTTTGAAAAGAATTCTCTGAAAAGAACTTTTTCGCAGGGCGAGTTTAACGCTAACCTTCATTTTCCTGCATCACCGAAATGCAAAATTGCTATTGATTTTTCAAATGATTTGATGGTATAAACTTGATAAGTACACTGAATAAAGACAAATCATTTGAAAATAATTACTACGCACAGTTGCTTGAAGTGTAAAACAGGCGTCCCAGCAGTTCACGAGGTAGTAAATGCCACTCGAAGTGAAGAACATCCACGTTTGGCTTACGAACCTTTCATCAACGACAATCTGGACTTCATTACGGTTTTCGAATTGCCGGTCTTCCGTAACTTTGTTGAGTGAACTAAAGATATTGTAGACCGAAAGGGGTCAATCGGTGAATGTTCGAAGGGTTCCAATCAAAATCTCCGCCTCAAATCTTTGCCCGTGACAACCACAACTCTCGCATATTGTTGACATTAATTTGGACGACCTATATACGAGTACGTGCCCTAATTATACAGTCGTAAATACTTTAGATTGTTACCGATATTTGAAGTATGATGCGATCAATTTCCCGCCATTTTCGTTCGCGGGGAACCTCTTGTCGAGGTTCCTTGCCGCAGCAATGCAGACGCACTTCAAATATTCCACACTCCCTCGCACCGGGAAACGTGGAACGTCTGTGGTGCATGGAATGAAAGAAGAGAGGTCAGGGACTAAGTCCCAGCACAGTGGGGTTTTTCTGTTTCGATTCGCTCATGTTCATCTTCACTTCCAGGTGTCGCAATCAACCTTATAAGAAGGGGATAAGGTTGATTGCGACACCTGGAAGAGGATGAACATGAGCGAATCGAAGCAGGAAAACCCCACCGTGCTGGGACTTAGTTCCCGGCCTTACCTCTGTTCTTTCATTCCATGCACCACAGCCGTTCCACGTTTCCTGAATACAAGAGGAGAGGACTTCTTCCCTTACCCCCCTCCTCTCCTCTTGTATTCAGCGTACCGCAGTTGCAGCACGTGTCCCGGAGCAGCGCAGAATATTTGATTGATTGATTGATTGATGTTTCCAGGCTCGTAAAATGCAATGATCATTGATCCCGTAAATGTAGCGTATGTAGTGACGGTCTACATCTCAGCTTTTCCCATCCAGGGGTTTTCTCCATCCAGATATATCCCACTAGCGGGACACCGCCCAAATTGGAACAAGTTATCGACCTGTCTGCCGACATGTGGAGTTGTGTAGCGCATGTAATTGTAAGTGGCGAGGATAGGACAAGGAAAGATCGCGCGTGGTCCTGGCATTCGCCTGGTATTGATCGGGCCAAACACGTAAAACGTCCGTTCTGAGCAGCCGTCCGCTAGAATTCTCCTCCAGACAGCTCGTTGTCTGCAGCGGCTGAATTTGCCCAAGCTGTGTAGCTGGTGTCGAAAATTCCGCCTCTGTCGAGACTGGAACCCTAGGTCCTCTTGGTAAAACGCAGATGCCCTGAGCCATCACAGCTGGTTCAGAATATCTGAACTGAACCCCAAAAGCAGTACAGAAGTCGAATTAAACGAACGCATCGAATTAAAATAATGATAACAGACTACATGATTGTTTGACTGTAAAATTGAAGGGGTCGGGGCGAAATAGTGATAAGTCACATGTCCGTATATTTTTTGGCAGCCAGAGGGAAAAAACTGTTTATTCTGACTTGTCTTTCATTGTTCATGATGCCTTCTGCACACATACACCATGAACACTTTTGTATAGCATTTTTGAGCATTGAAGAGCATAGTTGTAAATGATCATCTGACTGTTCAAAGAATTTACTGCCCCAACGTGGTACCAAAGTCAGATTTTCGATTTATTGGGAGTATAGCGAAAAATTCGGGTTCGATTCCCGGCTGGAGCTGTCAATTCTTTGAACAGTCAAAAGATCATTTATAACAATTATTGCATCGTGCTAAGTCATATCATGATAACGAGGACGTATCCCCATGTAATTGTTGGACTTACAATTGTGATTCTCTGGCGAAATATAATTTAAAAACGTTTGTTTTTTGAAGATATTGTAAGATTATTTCATATTTATAAAATAAAAATTAGCACTTTCAAGCTCTTCTGTTAAGGGTGACATCGATAGTAATCCTGCAGTACTGACCTACCAATTCGTAACGCAATTAATCGAGCGGGCTACATACACCTAACTTAAAATTGCAATGTTTTAGCCGTTGTGGGTTCCATAAAAACTTTCTAAACATGATATCTGATATATCAAAATGTTTGTTTGAATACGATTAAATTTTAACGTAAGGGATTTAAATCTAGCTGTGTTATCTCCGGAATGGAAATTGAAATAAATGATATCTTTTGACTTACAAAATATTTTTTCTCCATTCATAATTCGCCATTCATAATTCAGCAGCCGTAACAATATAATTTCATTATAGTACACGACTGTGAATAGCATTTCGGTTTTCCTGGACGGTACACTTTCTATCATCCATTATAGTAGTGCTTGTGAAGGCTACAATTGCAACCCAACCGTGCAGATCACTCGGATAACAACGTGCTTGCTCTGAAAAGCTCTGTTTCAGACTGAATACTAAGAGTAACATGTTATCTGAAGCAACTGATTTCCTCGCTTTTCTAAACTCAGTAGAGGCTAGCAAAAATAAACAGGCCGGATTACAGTAGAAGGCCGAGCGAGTACCCCAGGGTTCAGTGACGTAGCTTAAGTATGTTTCTGAATAGTTTATACATTATTTAATAGAAATACATGTATGTTTGCACAATATTAACGATAATTTGTAGATTATTTTATCAAGATTAAGGATAAGATAAGATAAAGTAATCACCGAAATCGAGACTCTAGAACCACTGAAGAATTGAACCTGCTTATAGTTTCGCGTTTTACTTTACATTATTTTTCTTTTCTTTCTTAGTATGTATGATTTCATTCTATAACAAATTAATGTATGTATATATATATATATATATATATATATATATATATATATAATATCCCGTAAATGTAATGTATGTTATTATCCCGGGAGGTGACGATGACCTGCCCTCCCCCTCTCTCTCTCTCTCTCTCTCTCTCTCTCTCTCTCTCTCTCTCCACACACACACACACACACACACACACACACACACACACACACACATATATATATATTGTATATATATTGTGTATATATATTGTATATATATATTGTATATATATTGTATATATATATTGTATATATATATTGTATATATTCTATATATATATATATATATATATATATATATAGTTTTTAAACATCATTAAAATTATATAATTGGAACTATACAATTTTATAATATGTGTCACCCCTCCAATGGTGCCACCCGAGGCGCACCGCCCCCGCCAGGGTTGCCCGCTGTGGCAGCGCGAGTCGGTCACCTGCAGCGGGCTGGCGTCGGGGCTGCGGGGCCCCGCCAGCGGGTTGACGTAGAGGTTGGAGTCCGCGCCCAGCGCCAGGTCGACGAGCGCGCAGCCGGCGCCGGGGCCGCCGTCCAGGGCGAGGTCGGCCGTGAGGTCGCCTTGCGACAGGAACGGGTGGGTGTGGCACGAGGCGTACGTGTCGGACGAGTCCACGCTGCCCAGGTCGTTGGGCGCCGCCACGCTGCCCACCGACGCCAGCGACACGCCGCGCCCGCCGCCTGCCACACACGAACTCACATTCACCTTTCCTATCGAATTAAAAATTGACGGACAAGTCATTCCGGGCGCAGCAATGGCTATGGACTTTTGTCCCGTAAGTGTAGTGTTTGTTTTCATCTGCCACACGCGCCGCGCCGCTCTCAGCCTCTCACACAAACTCACATTCACCATTCGAAAAAAATTGACGGACAAGTCATTCCGGGCGCAGCAATGGCTATGGACTTTTGTCCCGTAAGTGTAGTGTTTGTTTTCATCTGCCACCGCGCCCGCCGCTCTCAGCCTCTCACACAAACTCACATTCACCTTCGAAAAAGATTGAGTGACTAGTCATTCCGGACCCAGCAATTGCTAAGGTTATTAGTCCCGTAAGAGTAGTGCATGTTTGCATCGGGGCGGCAGGTTGTGGTAGTGGTGGTGGCGGTGATCTTCCCTTGCTGGATGACGATATCCAGCACTGGCCTACGTCGGCTTGCGGGGATGTTTCCCGAGGCATCTGCCACCAGCGGGGCACCGCTCCAGCTGGGACAAGCTCTAAGTTCCCAACCGGTCTCCCGGAATATGTGATAGTGTAGGGCATGTACGTGTGCGAGTAAATAAGGGGTGAGAATAGGACTAAGAAGAGGAAGGAAAGATTGCGTGTTGTCCGTGGTCCGTTTGTTAGGGAAGAACTCCGGCATTCGTCTGGTATTGATCGAAAAAAATACGGAAAACTATCGATCAGAGCAGCCAACCGATAGGATTCTCCTCCAGACAGCGGCTGAATTCGACCTCGCTTTGTAGCTGGTGTCAAAAATCGTGCCACCGTCAGGACTTCTACCCTAGAACCTCCCGATCAGAAGTGCTGTAGTGACATCAGTTGATGCCCTGAGCCACCTTTGCCGGTTTTCAAAACGGTATTTGATAGTTGTTTAGGCCGCTTCAATCACTGAAGTTATTCGTGACCGAGACTGAGAAGGAAACTGATTCGGAAGGTAGATGGCGCGTGGTCCGTGACCCGTTCTGTAGGGTGCTGCTCCGGTACACGCCTGGAAGGTATAAGGTACACTACGGAACGCACTGATACGGTCGGTTTGCCTTCGAATTCTATTCCGAAAGGCGCCACAAATTCTGCTCAAATTAAACAAATTAGTAAAATGTTCGGTATCCTTTCAGAATGGAATGTGTGTCTCCCCAGTCATCGATATGCTCGACTGTATAAAAAAAGGAACTTTAAATTTATAAACAATTAATTTCAGAGCATTGACTTTTATTTCTCCTTTCGATTTTCTGTGTGTTTTCTAAAGCCTTATTCGCTGCTCTGTTAAGCTATGTATAATGCTTTTACCTACTCATACCAACGTTTCCAAGTAAGCAGTAACACACAATGAAAATACAAATAAATGTAATGAAACATTATTACGCATGAGATAACACAGGTTTCACCAGGTCACCAAGCTATAAAGAAGCCCTGGTAAGTTGTAATAAGATGTTTAAGTGACAAGGTAATGCTTTATGACATGTCTAAACCCTCCTTGATGTTTTCAGAGATTATTAGGGTTGCACATGATTCATGTTAAAAAAAATGAACCCCTTGAAAGTGATTATTTAGAGTCACTTCCTCTTTGTTTCGGCAGCTACAAATTTACATTCGAACCACATGTGATCCTAACTAGCACTGGAAATTTTCGCCATTTCAGGACAGCACTGTCTTTTAAGACCGGAGGGGTGTATTGGATTGATTGATTATTTCCCTGGCCTGGGTGATCCCTCCTGTATTCCTCCTAGCGGACACCGCCCCAGCCAGGACGAGCTAAAGTTCCGCACTGGTCCCCCGACATAAGTGATTGTATAAGCGAGTGTGAGAAAGGGGAGAGGATAGGAAAAGGAGGAGGAAGGAAAGATCGCGCGCGGTCCGTGCCTTGTTTGTGAGGGTATTGCTTCGGCATTGGCCTGATATTGTGTGGATTAATTGATTGTTAATGGTTCTGGGCGCTTCAACTACTAAGGTCATAACTTCCGTAAGACTAGCACATGTTTTTCCTCGGGAGGTGGCGTTGGTCTTCCCCCACTGGATGGCGAGATCCGGCGTCGACCTATCTTCGGCTAGCGGGGTTTTCCCCTAACCAGGTATCTCCCACCAGCAGGGCACCGCCCCAGGGTAAATCTCTGAACATTCCCACCTGTCTCCTGTCATGTTTGGTAGCACAGTGTATGTTAGTGTAAGTGTGTAAGAGGTGAGGATAGGAGAAGGAATGGGAAGGAAAGATCGCGCACGGTCCGTGGCCCGTTTGTTAGGGTACTGCTCCGGCATTTGCCTGGAACTGATCGGAGAAACCATGGACGAGAGCAGCCGGCCGCTAGCCACTCGTGTAGTGTGGGCGCGGGGCGCGCGGGGGCTCACCGGGCGGGGCGGAGGCGGGCGCGGAGGCGGGCGCGGGCTCGAGGGCCGCCGCCGACCCGAAGGCGCTGCGCAGCGTCTTCATCTCGAGGCACACCAGGCTGCGGAAGTCGCTGGTGGGCAGCGGCATCAGGTTCTCCGCGTCAACGAACTCCTTGTACTCCTGCGCAGGGCACGCGCTTCAGCGCCTCCGCCCCCGCCCCGCGCCGCCACACGTCGCACTCGCCGCCCCCCGGCCGACCCCACGCGGCGCGCGACGCTGTGCAGAACAGGCAGCGAGCACGCGCGAGAACGCGCATCACGTGGAACGGTCCAATCGTAAACGTTATTGGACAGAAATTGGCATGATTCTTGTGCACGACAAGGAACCTTTCAACAAGTTCAGGTCGAAATCTGGCCTCGTATTTTTTCTATAGATATACATTCACTATTTCTATATACTATGAAAAATGTAGCTGCCGTCTCGCACTGGAAGTTACTGAAAAAAATAAACATTCCACACATTTTACGACGCAAATCGTTCGCGTGGGGTCTTCCTACAGAGAGAGAAATTTTAAAAATTAAACTGAATTGCAACAATCGAACTGAATAATCGTAAATTTTAATTGAAGTACAGATTCATTGGCTTAGATATAATCGATTTATTTGTGCCGTTTAATGTAAAATTATAGATTGCCATAGTAATTGTAACATATCCACAGTATCTAACTGACTAATAAACAAAATAATTCCAGAGATTTACTTATACCGAGTTAGAATGTTCGTCGAAATGAGCTACTGTTTTCCACTCAGGAAACTATCAGACATAACCGGTAAGTAGAGATCCTAGCGAGTAATAACAGCACAAACGTGAGTCGATCGTAGCCTCACTGCTCGCTGTAGCAAAGGTTGCCCTTGGCGTTAGCGAAAACAGAGCGGCCAATTTTGGTCGAATTCTTTATTTTTTCAGTAACGTACAGTACGTGTCGGCAGCGAATTTTTTAACAACACATACAAATACTGAATATCTTTCGATAGAATCTAAAATCAGGATAGATTGCGACCTGGATCTGCTGAATGGTCACTTGTCAGATTGATCGCAGTTCGACACGCCAGCCAAAGAGAAACAACGTTCAGAAGAGGTTCTGACTGCTGAGTTCCTATTCTTCAATGTTGTGCAATGTTGTGCTACAGAAAGTCAGGGTTCTTAAGAACTGGCCAAGGCATTTCCTCAGCGCTTATTGAGGGAATTTTTTTATTGCGAGATAGACTAACTTTGTCAATACAAAGTTGTAATGTATGCAACGGAAATTATTTTACAAGCAGTGGAAAAGAAGTCCGAAAGGAGTTGAATGCGCATGTGTAATATATTTTTACTGCGTTTTAGATTATGGTCTGTTGATAAAGTGTGTTCATTGAAATTGGAATTCACAGAGCTTTGATATGTCAGTACAATATCAGTGACTATAAAAATAGACATATGGTATCCGTACTGAATCAAATCTTAACAATAAAGACATCGTGTTTCTAGCTTCACACACTGGAGGTAGACGACGTAGGACCCTGTAGAGACATGTTAGGCGCACAACATTCTTCATTCGGATAGCAGTTCATTAAACTAGACGCATCGTCTGCTCGTATTTTTACACGGAATTCTGCACAGACATCTGCATCGTGTGAGGTCGGCTTGAGGACCCTTTCGCACTGTTGGTGGAACCGCTCGTTGCTGTTCAGTCAGCGTTTTTCCCCGCCCGTGACTCGGCGACCGGCTACCTGCTCCTCGGCAAACCGCCTGCCCCGGGCAAAACGAAAACAGGCCCCGCGTCGTAAAACCGCCCCGCTCTGCGCGAGCACCCCCTCCGCGCCACTCTTGCATCCGCAGCGCTCCACGCGGGCGGGCTTCCTCAGCGTGAATACTTCACGCGGTTTGCTATGCAGTCCGCGTATTCTCGACAACCGCCACCTGCCAACCGCGGCGGTTCCACCGTCAGTGCGAAGGGACCCACATTTAAAGGCGGCTCCACACATTCGGCATTCGCCGAGCAGCGAACTAGTGCTCGCCCTATCCCCAGCAGCTGACGTGTTCGGCGAATGTTTGCTCCTTTTGATGTGTCCAAAAGATCGACACGCGGTGGATAGTGCGAACATCGAATGTTCGTCAGTCGGCAAATAGTGAGCAACTCATTCACTGTACTCGGGAATCGGCGAGTGGTTGCTCGCTGTTCGTCGAATTACGAATGTGTGGAGCCGCCGCAAGGAGCAGCCGGGGTCAGTTCGGCTCCCACCGATCCCGCCCTCCCACGCAGAGCCCCATCTACCTCACCTCGACCACACTCGCGCCCCAGACACGGTTCCCTGGTGCGAGAACCACGTGCTGAGGCGCACAATGATAGTGACGTTCGTGAGCGTAGCGTACAGCAAAGGAACCAGCGAGCACCGTCTTTAACCTTAAGGACTCGTAGGACCCAACCGACTTTTTTCTTTGAGCTGATGTCGCGGCTCCAGATTATCGCCTCCGTAATGAACACGAAACAATCTTGAAATTGCAAAACATTTTGCCCCCTATTCACCTTGCAGGGATGCAGCGAAGCTGAGGAAACTGTACGCCAGAGCAACCCACCTAAAACTACGCTCAAAAAAGCTGTACGCCAGGCGCACATCGCCGTTGAGACGAGGCTGAGGTTGAGGTTGAGGCTCAGACGGGAGATTGCCCCCTCCCCTTGAGCGATGCAAGCACCGCAGATTGGCTACGCCTGCCACCCTCCCTCCGACCCTGCACGACGCCATTTTAGGCAAGAAGCTCGTAAAATCTCAAAATGGAGTGCAGGATGCTTCAAAACGAGTATTACGCATTCAAAAACTTTAGACTACATCCACCAATAATCATCTTTCCTATATTATGTTTTTTTAATCTGTATCCAGACAGGATGTTCAATTACACATGTATGATGTAAACTTAAGTTAATAGGTCAATTTCTTATTAATTATTTACTGTGAAAAAAATTAACATGTTACAATTTAACAAAACGGTGCCGTACCATGCGGGATGACCCATTCCCAAGGAGATTTACCATCCCAACTTATATCAAATGGAAAAACATTATCTTAACCCTTAACCCTTTTTATCGTAATTCAGTATAATAATTACTTACAAAAACTGTTTCACATTTAAATACAATTGCCAATCTGCGTAAGTGCTAGCATCAATCATTGTGCAAATATGGCTTTGATGAAAGCCGTAAAACTACAAATATTCAGTAGCATATCTGCATCTACCCTCCTCCAAAAATACTTTACCTAAAGTCTACGTACTAGTAAGCTCTTACCAAGCTGCATTCAAAGCAATATTTACCCCAAAATATAATAACAATGTAATTTTTGATCTACTCAAATGCAATTCAAATACATTATAATTAAGGTGCAAATGAGGAAATAATGATTGAGATTGTCTGAACAGTTTTAATCAAACTGGGGGCTGAAAAATGGAAAGGTGAAAGTTATTTCTGGATTAGTCAGTATAACAATAAATGATCGTCACAACTTACCTGAATTTGAGCCCTGCGTAATTTCATGAATATTTCACTTTGATTTGTAAAGTATTTGAAAAATATTTTCAGAATCCAATTCTACACCTTTCTTAATTGTCAGCCCCCACTGACATGCAAGTGCGTGTATGTATTGTCAAATAATATTTATAATGTGCTGGTTGTAGTAATTTTAGTAAATAAATCTAGTTAAAAGGACAAAATAGATCAAATTTTGTATACAAATTTTGTGATACTTTTCAATAAAACACAGCAGTCATCACGCTAGTCAATATCACGCTAGTCATACGCATGCCGGGTAAAAATAGAATCGACGCAAGTCCTGAAGTTTTTCACTTTCCTGTGCTACTCTGAAATACTATACTATGTACGATGCTAACACATCTAATTATAGGAGCTAGAATTTACTACCCTCGAGTGACATATATTTCTAATGCATTTGTAACTGATGGAGACTAGCAAATGGCCCCGCAAACTTTTGAACTGGAAAGGACATTGGCATTATATTCACAAATAATGCCACATAATTAACGCTTGACCAGAGTCATATCAACAGTTTCGCGAGCTCTGGAATTAGAATTCATGAATTTTGAACGAATCTGGTTGAAATATGCACTCTCAAAGTATTTGCTTCCAGCGACGTTAACATATTAAGATCCGGCTGAGGATGGCGAACTGTTTGAGGGCCAGATTCCGGACGCAACCCGCAAGACAGCGCTACTCCATTGCAATTTGTTGTAACAGCTCAAGCAATTCCAGAAGATGCGACCAAAAATCCACCTGCGCAAAAACGAATGGTCATCTAGGTTCCATTCTCCTTATATTTAAATGTTTCACTGAAGGTAGCCTCACACCTAGGTTAGCAACCTAGTTGTCTTCTTCGAATCAAAGAAAGCATCTCTTAAGGCTACAGAGGCTAACTGTGACACTTGTGGAACGTATGTCTGATATTGCAACTGATTTAAGATTCGTCTTGCGATTCGAGTACGGAGAGTTGGTGCTAAAATATATTAAATAATTTTTGCGCCAGATCTTAACAGGTTTACGTGGTTGAAGATTTTATGGCCATTTAATAGGTGAGTAAAACCGGACGAGGCGTATAATAACTTACTTTGCAGACTCTTCCAGCTCTTACAAACCTAGAATTAAAAAAGATCTTATTCCAGTTCCCATTTTCCAATTAATTTGCGATTTTTTGAATTTCCATCATCGTTAAACTAACGTATTTGATTTCGTATTAACATCAGCAACAAACGCGAGCTACAACTATTCAGATTACGATGTGACGACACAAAGTCAGTGATCTAGTAGATATTGATTGATCACAAGGCTTTTATTTTCGATTACACTTTCGACCGAAGAGTCTAGGATACTTTAATAATCTCGATATTTGCATTTTTCATCTTATTTGAATGTAAATATTACAACCTGCTTATTTTTTCATTTTTTTAAAGTAGTGTTCAGAAAATTCAACAGCAGATTCGCTCCAAAAATCCAACAAATTTGTTAGCGTAAGCCAAATAATAACGGTTGATATAAAGCCGCGTAAATAATTAAACAAAATAAGTTTTCGAAACGTTCGAAAACAATGTGATAAGAAGTAGACGTATATTTTGGAACATGCTGCATATCGCTTTCTTTCTCAAAGTCGCCTGAGAAGTGTCTCCAATGAGCACATCGCAGGCTCACAGTGAGCTTTCCTAACAC